>JASMMZ010000003.1:22018905-22463594 GCA_038502455.1 Anisogramma anomala
GGGGGGGGTGTCTTTGGGGGTGATGTTACAAGCTAATTCCTGGCTAGTATTACCAGGGATCCAACCCTAGTAGTTCTACACGCTCCTGCGATACTCTAGAGCAGGGAGGAATCTGCTTAGGGACACGCTTCCGCACGTCATATGACTGGGAAGGGGGTTGCACCATCTTAGCTCCATAGCCGCTTCCTAGTAGGGACTTTTCTTTCTTATCTTCATCGAGATTTATAGATAGAATCCGACCACCTTGAGCGACAGCTCCGGCCTTAGTCCCTTTACATTTACAAACATTAGCCTATCGACGATGTCTTTTTGAAGGTATATAACTGAACGCACTAGCTTTAAAGTATCGTAAAAGGCGACTCTAACTTCGTATATAGCCGCGTGAAACCGACGTAAAATAACGTCCGCGAAGGACGAACTTTGAATACCTAGACTTTTATTATCGGTATATATTTTAACAGCGAAATAAAAGTTTTTATATACTTTTCAAGATATAACCTTGACCTTACCTTCATCAATATTACCGGAGCTATTATAATCGTTCGCTTTAACTTAAATAATACGTCCGATTATAAAGTTTCATTTATAACTCTTTTAGCCCGTGGGTATTTTCCCGTCTCGATCCCTCGTATTGAGATTCCGGAAACCAATCTATTTAGGTTTAAGGACCTAATTAGTGTTAGCATAGCATTTTTACCTAATGTTATGGATATAATAGAATAGGTTATGATATATAGTTGGGCGAGGGCCTTTATACAACTATATATAAATGCCCTTGACATAGTTGACAAACATATTACGATATAAATTATAACTATAAAATAGTAGACCTTTAAGCTAAATCGGTTTAGGTACTATATAAGGAAAACGAACGAGTCCCAGCTTCAATAGGTTAAGTTTATTAAACGTAAGAGTTTTTTTTGGTAAAGGAACGTAAGGCACGAGTTAGCTTGTAAAAAAAAAAAAAAAAAACAAGCTCGATCGAGCCACTAACCTCTTTAAAGTGTATAGTATTATTAACTGGTATGAATCGCCCTTTTATTTTCGGGATCCCTATTTTAAAGTAGAGTTAACTTATTTTCGACGAATACTAATAGGCCTAAACGTTACGGGATAATATTTTGAATGGGTTTTAAGCTATTAACGATCTGGTTAACGATCTTTTGGACGATTAGGATGGATCCGAATATACAATTTCGTAAGGGTTGAATATCTCCGATAAAAAGGTCTAAAAATGTTATAAACGTCCGAAATATGTTCGCCAGACCTAACGATATAACGGTACAACTTTGTAAGGCCTATTAGAAATATATTGCAATACCTCCTAGTACGTTTTAAAATAAGTGCCTCCGCTTAAAGGTATTTCCAAAAATATAACGATTGTCGAATGTTCTATAAATATCTAAGCTAGGAGACTGAAACTTATTATAATTGCGCTTTTAAAAACCAATCCTATTAATTCCGATATACTTTAAAAGGTTAAAAAATATCGTGATACGGCGGATATCTTAGTCTCTAATTACATAAGATATAATTAGCGTTTAATACGAAAGAGGAATACCTGAATATTTCGCCGCCGATTTGGTTACAGCCTTAACCTACAATATAAAGTCCGCCCTCACTAATAGTAAAGTTACTTTTATCCTTTTTAGGAACGTGTAAAAATCTTTTAACACTTAATTTATACCCTGCTAATTCGTACAATACGACGTATAGTGTTTCATCAAAGCTTGTTTACCTTCGTGAAATGCTTTTAAACTAGGAGTGTAATAAAAGTACGGTATTAAACGACAATTACAAGGTTTTTAAACCTTTACTATAACATTTCATAAAGCTTAACATTTTTTCCCGTATTTTATATGATTTATATATTCAACCTCACCGAATATTATAAAGGCTAGGTCTTTATTTACGCCGTCAAAGTTAAGTTCTATACAAATTACGAATTTCTTAAATTTAAGCATCGTAAGCTTAGGGGTTGACTTACGGGAGGCGGACGCGTAAACGAATAGTAACCGGCTGGTTTTTACCCTAGAAAAGTCGGAATTACTACATATTACCGGACGCTAAAATCCTACGGACCTTGTTGAATAGGGGAATCCCTTTATTTCTACAGACTTAAGCTCGATCAACCCGGTTATAAGATCTACGTTACTCAATAAATTCTAATATATAGGATAATTAGAGTATTAGTTCAACCGCGCCTTATTAAAAAGGGTATATATCGGAAAATGAGTAACGAAAGCTTTAAAGATCGTTCGGTATTATAAAAAACCTTTACGTATCAAATAAAGGCCCTTACTGCACCTTTTACGTACGGCAACCATTATCGTAATTGCACCTATATTTACTTATTATATTAAAAGTTAGTACTTTCCGTGTGGGTAAAAGGGTTTCAAAGGGTAGGGTATGGCCCCATGAATCATTACGGTAAATGTGGTTACCACGTTATATAGGATTACTCTAAACCTCGTCGTTTTACGGAACTCCAGACTATCTTTTGGTAAAGTTGCTTTAAAATAATAACGATTTCGCTTCGCCTATCGTTTAAAAACCTTTAATATTAGGCACCCGTTTATATAAAGAATTAATACAACGCCTACGATGAAGGTTATAAGGGACGTAGATTTTACCGCCATAGCTACATTAGCCGACTAAAAGGGAGCAACGTACAATGTTACAGATTTTAGAAAATTCTTTCGAATTTAGGTCTATTTGGTTGATATTATTCAAGAAAACTTTAACGACTTCCCTTTGTTATTACGAAAGCTTAAACCAACGAAAACACATATTCGGCCATGTCTTTTTAAAAATAACGTAAAGTTTCCTAACTTTCCCCGACCTATTATATTAGTCTTACGATTTACCCCTAAATTCTTCGCCGACTTTATAAATAGTTTGATTAAAAACAACTCAACCTTATCCCTTTAAATTTGGTTCACTAACTTACACCGTTACCATATTATAATCTTTACCGATAAATCCGAATAATTTGTCAAAGGCAAATAATACGTTGGATATAGGTACGTAGTATATTATAATAGGCGTACAATTACAAAAGGTTCCGGCAGCTTATACTCCGATACGGACGTCTTCAATACCAAGGCTATCGGAGCTTTCCGAAGCTTGAAAACGGCCTCGCGTAATACTCTAGGCGAAATAACGGTTTGTGTAAAGAATTCCTCCATAATATAAGGCCCAATTGAAAATTTGTCCATCTTTTCCTAATATAAAGTTTCTACGCGGTAGTCGAATCGTATTCGTATCTTGTAAAGGTTAAATGGATCTTAAGGCATATAGGGATCGTCGGAAACGAAACCGCGGATAAGTTCGCCGATTGAAGGGTTAAATCCCCCCTTATTTACGAAAAAAATGACTAATCCTTTATAAATAGAGTAAAATCGTTATTACAATCTGGCCTTAAGGCTATGAAAAGGGAGTATATACCCAAAAGGAAGTTAAGTTTTCCCTTAATATAGGTGTTAAGGTTTTCCGTATACGGTTAGGCCTAAACTCAAATGTAAGATATCTGTTAAGTCTGGCGTTCTTTTACCTTTAATACCGTTATCACGGGACCATTTATATCGTTTTCTTATAATAAAACACGGTTATGATAACTTTACCCGTATTTTTTTAAGCTTTTAACTTTCCAAAACGAAAAGAGGGTATCATTGTTATAATATCGAATGTAACATAGCCTACCTAATTTATTACCCAGATTCGTTACGGTTTTAAAAACGTTAACTACAGACCCTTGGAAAACCTTTAAAAGGGCAGGTATAGGATACCTATATTAAAAAAGTCTTCGTAAACTTTAGATTTTTCCGGGACTTTGTATACGTTATTAATTGTTTTTCGGAAAGTATACAAAATTAAAATTATAACCTTATAAGGTATCGTTGAAAGCCGGCTGGTAACGGTTACGTTTTACGTCCTTCAGCAACTACGTATAAAGCCTGCCGACTTACTTTACCGCTATTAATACTACTATTATTATTACTATCCCTAATATAAAAGAGATTTTCCCTTTATTAACTTTACTATAACCGCTACTAAGGCTTTTACGACGACTGTCCGGCGTACCCGTCCCTTTCGGAAAGAAGTTATAGGTCTCAGGGAGGGACTCTGGGTGGCGGTGAGGACGGGGACATAAAAGAAAATAAGGGCGGCGACGGGTGAAGGGGTAACGGGCTAATTAGGGATAAAGACTATCTACCCCCCGGTGTTAAACTCGTCATAGCCATTAGTATTTATCTAAGCCCCCTTAATAACCGGACTCCGTCGCTTTAATAATAACGTTATAATAGCTTACACCGTATTACCCTCCGCCACCTCTATGATAGCGCATAGTGGTCGTCGTAAGGCGGTAAAGCGCCTAAAAACACTGTCGCCATAACAACAGCATTGTAGGCCGTTAATGGTTCGGCGGCGTTAAGGGTGATGGGAATATATCCGCCTTTACGTTTGGATATTGTCGTTAATTATTAGGTTTGATATTTTATCATATAGGTTTTAAAGGGGTTATACCCGCGTAACGGGCGCATTTTACATCCTTTTCTCCTTTAATATAGGCCCCGTTACTAGCCACCACTAAAAGGAATCATACGTAACTCGTATAAGGTTACACCCCATCGAAAGCGAGATGGGAGCTAGTAAGGCGGGTCGAGGGGATGGGAAAGAGAGGAAAGGGGAAAAACAAAGGGGCCGGGGAAAAGGTCGCAACGAAAGTGCACTTAACGCGCTTGAAACCTAAGGTCTCCCTAACTCTAGCTCGGTGGGCGAGGGTATGTATAGCATAACCTTTCCAGGTAAACGCTACTAGATGATAAGGTTAGTTAGGGGTTTCTAACTAAAGGGAAGGCGGGTTATAAAAAAAAAGGGGGGGGGGTTAAGGAAAAAAAGGGGAGTATACTATTATTAATTACTTATTGTGTTGGTAGGGCTTTAGACGTTGCAACGTTGTCGATTCGATTGGTCGAAGTAACAGTAGTATTGCGTGGTCAGATGGTGGAGGTATTGTTTTAGGTTTGGCAGACTACTAGCCGGTCTGCAAAGTAATTTGTATGGCCAACTGCTTGGCCCGTGCCCTAGAGTGAAGTGTAGTGTGCTGCACTCGACTTACATCCAATGCGGTAAGTCCGCACAAAGCAATACACTTGAAGTATGGTTAACTTTACTGTAAGTAAAGTTGACCTACTATATTGCATGTAATACTATTTCAACACTGGCGGCTTTTTAGTTTGTGCACGTACGCCAGTGTAACTAACGAATCTTTTCCAGTTACCACTAAATTGCCTCCTCATCAACTGGCCAGACCCCTATTAATTCCAGTTGACTTCCACATTAAATTGCACCCAATTGTATGAAAATTAACCCTATTTTACCTCAATTACTCCTTTACTCCGAAGTCTGAGTTTATTAACTCCTACAAAAAGTCCTGCCGCCACAGGCCTTTATAAGGCTCCACTTCAATTGTGCCATTTAAACAAATTACTATTATTAATCCCCTGGGAATCTTCCAATCTACTAGTATATTACTGCTCGCCGTCACGTAATTCATGTTTTCGGGGCGGCCCATTAACGTAGTTCTCGATACGTATAGGTAGCTTATTGATATCTACAAATCTTTTTAGGTTTTTTTTGGTGTTACCATCGTTATAACATCAACAGGATTGTTTTTATTATCGATAAATCGGAACTATTTGATTCATCTTCCTCTATTGGTTTTACGAAGTGCTATTACGTCAATTATTGGGCGTTTTTCGCTAGTGGTTCCAAGCTTCAAAAGGTATTCGAAGAGGCTTTTAAAATCGGTAAAAATTACCACCGGGAAAGGAGGAATCTTGAGCTATTTAGTAATAATATTAAGGGTTTTCCACAATATTATACCTATATTAAATACCGTTATTATATCGTAGACCTCCGATGCTAATACGCTCCATATAATCCTTTTACACTTAATGGATGTTTAGTAAATTAGGCTGCCTATAATATAAAACTGGGTTTTCCGCTTGTCTTTATTAACGAAGGTTATTAGAAAACCGATCTGTAAAAATAATTCGGTGTTATTTTCAAAAGACACATTGATAACGATAAACAATTTGACCTTTAATATATCGATTAAAACTATATTAATCCCGCGAACTTAGTTTAGTATCTACTACCCGAGCCTTTTATTTAACCAGTTAAAGTCCTCATTCGTTGGCTTTTAAACTTCTAAGGCAATAAATAGGCTTTAAAAGGCTTATAGTTAGCATAAGGTAACAATATAACTGCTTCAAACACTCTATTTTAAATACCGTTAGGCTCTGACCCTGTTAGTCTTGGTAATTGTAGCCAAAAAAACTTTTTAGCCCTTTTAGCGAAATTTAAAGCCGGTATTAATACCAAACATACGGATTAACGATCTATTAAAGTTAAATTGACTGTCCTCTTTTAACGTCGTTATCAGCTTGTAATTTGAAAGCATAAAGTTTTTAATCGCCTGCTATTTCAATATTATAAAGCCAATCGTTCCGATGAAAACGGTATCGTTAATCTACATACACATTACGTCGAAATCTTTCTTTTACGTTACCAGTAAGCATGGGTCATATGTTAAAGGCTTTATCGCTAGTCGTAATTTCAAGTGCGACTAGTGAGTTAGCAATTGGTAAAAGTTTTTTTTAATCAATCCGTATCATAGTCCAATTTATAGTATTACCGTACTTAAAAGATATATGGCACGCAGTTCCTGAGGCAGTTTTAGTAGTACGATCCGTTATAAATCTATTATTGATTATGTGTAGGCTTACGTTATATTACGGTTATCAAACGTAAACTTGCCTTTAGTCGCAACTAGTAAATTTACCATTAAAGCAACCACTAAGCGATAATTAACCTTCTAAATCCTTAGAGATTACCTAAGTATTTAATCCTTGCCTTTATTACCGTATCCTCCAGCAATTAGACTTTATTTTTCATACGGACTTTCCGTGGTTTTGCTTTTTACTTCGTGGATAATCCTTGACTTAAAGATCGTAAAGTTTGGATTTTAAAGGTTAAAATCGGTTTTCGATACGAATTATACAACCCTTCAAGTTAATAAACCGTTAATTTTGACCTCATCAATTTTCTTAAAGGGTTTGTCAGAGGTTTTAATAATCCCTTACTCTTGGAGTTATAATGTTAAGTTTTCGTTATACTTCTCATTCCTACTTACTTAAGCACTATTATAAATGAGGCCTGGTATATATTCTTCTTTTTTAACGTTTTTCTTTTTCAGAGGTCGTCCATACCGGCAGCGATTTATCGGAATGTTGATAATGGGTGGAGGAAATTCGTATTAGCTCAGTCGTTTGGCTTAAGGTATTTATTGTTAGTAGCTATAATATAAGGCTTAACCTAAGTAGTTTGAAAGTATATAGGACGGTCAGCAGTTTTAACAACTACTTTAAAGTTCGTAATATTTAAGATCTTATATAAGCCTTCTCATTCTTCCGGCTCCCACTATATGAAGACTTTACTTTGTAACAGAAAGGCAGATACGTCGATTGTTATAGGGCCGTTTTTGGTTTTAAGGGACTTATTAATCTGGCGGCGTGCCGATTTTTTGTTGCTTCCTTAAAGCTTTGTTATAGGCTATAGCGCGTTTTTAAGTACTTGCTAAGGGCGGAGATTTACTCGTTAGTCGTAGGTACGCTCCAAAAACAAATAACGTTGACACTAAGCCGTTAAGGCTCACAATATCGTTAAGGTCTTTTACTATCATTTATAAGCGTGCTTCCGAATCCGTAAAACTTCTAATTTCTAACGTAAGGATGTCATACGCTCAGCGAAGCAATACGTATGCCCTTTTAATTTTCCTAATATCCTAGTGGGTTTTTATAGGTACCTGTTTACACCTAATACCCATTATTTTGTCATTCTTTCTGGAATTCCGCCGCCGTAAAGTTGGTACCGGCATCGTGGACGACGAAGTTAAGTAGACCCAGGTACGTGTTGATTCATAGCACCCTTAGCGTTTCCCACGTATCTTTTTCCGAAAGGGACTTTAGAAATTGGGTTTCGTAAAAAGAGGATATGGAGTTAATGACATGAAAAACGGGCTTATTATCTGAGTAAAAAAAAATTAATAAAAATCTCGTAGTGAAAGTCTTTATCGTCTTTTAATATAAGCATAAATCGTCGAGAAGATTAGTGTAATGATCACACTAAATACCCGTGAGTATATGGAAAGTGTCAGAGGGTTTATGTTATCAAGAAGGTAGTAGAGGTGCTGAGTGAACAATATCGCAACTGTGCAGGTAATGATCAAAAGCCGTGAGGATATTCAGAATATACTGAGACTGAATACTTAGATTGACAACTGAAGAGCTATGAAGGAAATGCTATCTATGTGGTGATGACCGTATCCTTATATATCCGTGCCTTTATACCATTTTCAGTACTGGATCACTTGGATTAGTGCTGATCCCACTGATCCTAATCACATGATTGGTTTATTCATTTCCGCTAACAAAGGAAATGTGTTCCCCGCCTGATGTGTTGGACTTCGGGCTTAGCTGCACACTGGCTTGCTTCTTGACCCGCTATCATACTTGGGTCGTGACAATTAGGTGTACGTTTAACAGTGGTGGTAAAGTCTTTTAATGGATTTTAGGGTAAAATATTCCATATTTTTATACGTTACAGATTTTGAGACTTTGCATAGCCTATTAATATCTGGATAATTGAAACATCGGTGTAATTAACATATTTCCAGCTTCGTCTTGTTTAATACCATTGTTTCCAGACCATAAAAATGAAACTATAGGTGTCCATACTTAAAGGCTAGTGGAATCCTTTGGCTGTTTTTAATCAGTTAGTTTTGGTTAACGTCAACGTTAACGCCAAGGGTCTTTATATCCTTCAAGCAAAGTAGAAAAGAGGTAGGTGACTTAAGAATGTAAAAGGTAATTGCTTTTACAACAGTTTAAATTACCGTTATCTCTAGTAATAATAGTTATTCGCTTGAAATAAAACTAACTTTATCTTTGTTAATATCGTAATAATTGATTTTAATAGTTATAGTGTTTTTATTTCGTAATGCTATGTATTACGAATAGCCTTTTGTTAAGTACCTTATTTCCCTTATGTCTGGTATGATACCTTAAAACGTATGGTTTGCGTAACTATCGTGAAGGTTAAAGGTGTGTAAAAGATCAAAGGGTTGGTTAGGGCAAAGGTAAGGGTCTTTACCAGCCAAAAGGTACAGAAAGGTATAGTTGGATAATTACTAAGCCGCGTTTGGAACAGTATCTTCGTGTCACTTGATTTTTTTAGGGGCATTGCCATTAATTATCTCGTCTCCCTCGAAGTCTGTAACTTAGTCCAAGTAGTTCTATTTAAGAAGGGTAGGATATTAAATGTATTACATTATCTTTTTGTTATTTATTTCTGCGGGGGGATGCTTAATTAACTAGCAACCAGTTTTACCATAAATTTGACATCTCTTACCACTATTACGACGATAATTTTAATGGTTAACAGGTTAGTCTAAAGCTTAGCCTTGTTAACACTAACGTGGTTACTACCTTTAGTTTTGGACCGAGGTCTATAGACTAAACCTTAGGCGTTGTGGGCGCCTGTATTCAAGGTCGACGTAATGAACTACCGCAAGGTCTTTTTTATTCACGTTAGTGAAGTTGCTGGCTTAGGGTACATACCTATCGAGTTTGGTATACGCGCCATTATAGTGGCAAGCGAGGAACGCAACTGGCTAAAAACGCCTTCGCAAGTGATATCTGGGCGTTGTAAGGCGTATTCGAACTCGTTAACGCCTGTGATCGCTGCCTATACCTGCTCGAGAAGTGTATCTTCGCCAGCATAGGCTTTTACCATTACTTTCCGGCATAACATTAACTTATTAAGTATTTAATAAAGGAAGTCTATTAGTGTTTCCTCCTTTTTCTTTTTCGCTATTATTCTAGTTTACCGCATTTTAGCCTAATATATATAATATTATGTAAGGAAGATATTGTGTTCGAAGTAGCCCTTTATACTATCATAGATCTCGTGAAAAGTATTAGATTTATTAAGGAAAGGCAGGTGATAATCCCTGGCGTGCATTGTAAGGATTCTGGGGAATAATAAGTGAAAACCTTAAGAAAAAACCTTCATCTACTTACAAATATTTAAAAGGGGTATTATCTTAGTATCGAAATAGTTGTAGGGATTCTCGTTATACTTTTTTATGTCGTTTTAAATCTTGACGAAGTCTGTGAAAAGTTTATAGTTAATATTAATTGTCTAGATAAGTTTTGGTGGAAGGTTGCGATAGTTATCCTAGCCTTAAGTGGTGTTTCCTGGCAATTTAAGCCTTTGAACCTTTGAGGCACAGTGTTAATGATGATTGATAGTCGTTTGAACCGATGGGTAAAGTCTTATGGTAGGACCTGTAATGGGCTTTCGCGTGTAGGTAAATCTAAAGGGGGAAGATTTTAAAGGATCTTGGCGATTGAATTGCTAAAGATTAATAGGTACTTAAAGGTTTTAGGAGGTTTAACGATATTGTTTAATTAACTGGTATAAAGCGCTGAAATTAATACCTTTGGCCGTGTTAGTAGCCTTTACTTTACGCGTTTTGTCTCTATTGAGGGTATACTCCGCATCGTCGCGTGGAGGTACTAACTTGCCGAGAAGGTTAACAGATTTTTCTATCGTTAGTACGTAAAAAGGCTTAACTAAGCTAAAAGTAAAGGAGAGGTTCTTTGAATCGCATGTAGGGGCAGTAAGGTTTCTTACAGCCCTTTTCCTTAGTCTATGAGTTTTAAAGATATTTTTCAACCTGGGCTAGGTTCAATAAATCATTGGCCAATCTTGTAAAACTTTTCTTTAGTATGTTAATCCCTCAGTATTTATGTTTTTCCGTTAGCTTGAACTTGATAGCTTTTTGGATCTTCTTCCATATATTAATAATCTAGTTGTCGAAAAACTTACGATACTTGCGGAAGGCACGGTTACCGCGGTTACGGTTTTCGCCGCTATCTTATTCAATAATGTAACAGCCAACGAAATAGGTAAGGTGTTTTTCCGTTGAGTCTTTATCGATATCTAACGCTCAAAGGTCGTTATCGTAAAACTTGGTGAAAACAGTTCCGAGGGCTTTGATTGTTTTTTCCCTTTCAGAGTCGATAATAGCTTTGAAGTAAGCGTTGTCGGTAGACATCTTAACGTTATGGATTGTGTAGGACGTTTAAAATGTATAGGGCGAGAGACTTTGTGATTTTGGGTGTGGGGAACTTGGTGATTCGGCGTGGAGTCGCGTGATGTGGCTTTCTCAGCATGACTTGCCGATTTTTGATGTTTTCGCTTAGAGCAGCGAACTTGACAATTAAATTGGCGTGTATAGTGAAAATAGTGAAGTAGGGGAAAGGTTTGGTATGAAGGATAAGGTTAAAAATCGTTGTTAGTGGTTAAAGGCGAAGGTTGTTTGTTTTTTGGCCGTGGGATTTAGTCGTTTTTACAGTAGTAGCACTCTCAGCAGTACTGATTTAGCCGTTTTCCAACTTGCCGAACTTTAAGACTTCTTACAGTTAATTTTAACGTATTTAAGAAAGGTTAATAATTTTTTTTTAATAGCGATACCGTCTTTTACTTCGAGATTGCCATTGGGAACTAACGAAAACCAAAAGTTTTCTCTGTTTTCTTGCCGTTAGGGACTAATGCAGTAGTAATAGAGGGCTTTTGCAAAAATCTTTTATCTACCTTAGTCACCGTTATTAACTTATATCGTAACCGAAAAGTAGCTTTTTCTTTTACTTAGCCAATCTGTGCTTAACTTATTAAGCACCAATTAGTATTAGTAGGGCTTTAGACGTTGTAATGTTTTCGATTCGATTGGTTGAATTAATAGTAGTATTGCGTGATCAGATAGTGGATGTATTGTTCTAGGTTTGGCAGACCGCTTGCTGGTCTGCACAGTAATTTGTATGGCCAACTGCTTGACCCGTACCATAGAGTGAAGTGCAGTATGCTGCACTCGACTTACATCCAATGCGGTAAGTCTGCACAAAGCAATACACTTGCAGTATGGGCAACTTTACTGTAAGTAAAGTTAACCTACTGTACTGCATGCAATACTATTCAGACATAATAATTATTTTATTAAAAGGTTTAATTTTAGGGGTTTTATTAATAAGAAGAGCTTTTGATATGTATTAATGCGTATGGATTATCGCGTTTATGTAAAGGGATCCTTTAGCGATTTAATGGTTTGAAACTTTACTTAACGCGTACGCTTATTCCCATGCGTTTCTTAAAAACACCACTTTGAAAGGCTTTTACCACGTTTTTTTTTTTTTAGCTTTATAAGGTCCCTTTTCTGAATTATTAGGATTAATCGTATCTTCGGCGCGATTAGGCTTTAGGTAGGAACTAAAATAACCACTTTACATAACCCAAACAGGGCCGCAATTTACAAAATTCCGGGTTTTTAAACTTCGGGAAACGTTAAGGTCTTAATTCAAGGGGTGGCGTGGTTTGTCAACAGCTTTCTACGGGTGTAATAACATGAGTTACGACCCCTCCCGCCGATATCAATAGGGATATTTCGCAGTAGCCAGCGCGTCTTTTCGCGGTGAACACTGCCCGGTCTTAGTATAATTGAATAAATAAAGGGATAAATTAAAATGGCCTCGTGATCAGATATTTATCGAACGAGACCTGGTAATATATATGCGGCCTACTATATAGTATTATGGTATAATAATAAGAAATTTGAACCTCTCGTGATCAATATCATATTGTTCCTAATATAACGGCGATTAGTTTAATATAAACCTCTTAGGGCGTTTCGGATGCTGTCATCGAAACGTCGAGATATTATGAAACCATATATCATTTCATTTCGCCTGAAATTTATTTAAGTTCATAATATAACAACAATTTCCCAATGATTATCACTTCGACTTATTATAACTCTTTTACTTCATTAATATATAACGGATACCGTCCTACCCTGCGTTCGCAGCTAAAATATCATAAACTTTAATTTGTTTATATATTCCCTTCCCTGTATTATCCCCCATAAGAATTCGTTTAGAGAGTATATGGAATGAAAGTTTCGTAACAAAAGGCTTCGTAATCGCGCGTTTAATAGAATCTACGTAAAATATAACATATTTACTAGGATTATCTAAAATAATATTCGACGGATTCGGAACATCGATGATACGGTATTAAATATATAACTATTTAAGTTTTTCACTTAAACGATTAGTTTTAATGTTACGTAAATTAAAATAAATTCAATCGTTTACTTTGTATCATTGGACCAGGCGGCGTAGCCAGTCTACCGCCATCTTTATTTATTACTCAATTTATACTATAGCCGCCTGAGTTATTTCTATACATTTATATAAGTATATTAAAAATGTAAAGTTATTTCTAAAGGATTAAATATTGATTTTATATCTCTGTTTACGTTTGTGATAATCGATATTTCATATATATCAATTTGTTAATTTGTATGAAACCCGGTAACCATCGACTTTCGGTTATTTAATATAAATGAATAAGTTATAAATGAAATATTTAATGAAATTACGAAAAGACGACGATGATCCCCAAGTATTTTGAACTAATTTAATTTACCCATTCGATATTATTATATATTTGTAAGTGTTATACCGTGGATAGAAGTTGTTGAAATATCATGATAACAAGGAGGCATTTCAAAATAAATTTATACAATTTAAGTCATGATCATTAATAATGAATGAAAAAATATTATAAAATAGTAACTATATATCCTGAAAAAATTTCGTATACGTTTTGTTTGTTATAAATTACATTATATTGAAGTGGATAAATTTGGGAAGTAGGTTCATCAAAATTAACAACTATCGTAGTACGTTATTAGTAGTTGGTAGGTTTATTATACAGTAGATAAAAATGTAGGATTAATAATGATTTGGGATGGAAAAGTGTTAAAAGTGGTTTTATTACAGGGTATAACAATGTTTCGTACCGTTATATTATATATATATTCGATATGAACGTCAAATATTTACGATCATTCTGTTTTAATAGCAATTCTGTTCAAAGATTCGAAATAAAATAGTTTTATCCGGAAAACTAATTATAAGCGAATCGTAGGTTTATTACAATATTTTGTTGTTATTAGTTTCTTATTCAATAATTAAAACCGATGACGGTAATACAACGTATCCCTGGGGTTGATATTATAATCCGTAATTTGAATTCAATAACTTATCTTAATCGGGAAATATTTAATATCTTTAGTAATTATCAATAATTCAATCGGCTATAATGAGTTATTTATTATACCCGAGTTTGACAATTTCGCTAAAATACTTGACCTGAAAATGAAATAATCGCTCGGCGTTAAAGAAGTCGGCGGTGTTAACGCGGTTTAGGCTCAAAGCAGTATCGTAATCGTAAATTCCTTAGTATTCTTCGGCGTTACCGAAGTCGGCGGTGCTAACGCAAGCTGGGCCCGAAATAATGCCGTAACTATCAAAGCCTTAATATCCGTTAATTCTCTCGTTTAACGTATATTATCGATATTTAGTGACTAGCTTTTCCTCTTAATAAATTTATCGGTATACCCCGCTATAATATCTGTTTCTACAATATCCGAATTCATGGTTATCATATTCAATATTGTTGGTAAGGTTTCTGCTCATTCACGTCAAATTAAAAGAGAAGAAGAGTAATCTTAAAGATTGGTATTGTAGTAGTGAAGATAATGAAGAAGGGAGAAGGAGCATTCAGAGAGTACACGCTATATATGAGAGGTTATAACCTCTTATCCGGGTGGTGGCACTTTACTTTATATTTTGCTAATCTCCGTTTTGGACTGCGATATGTATTCACTTTGCCAGATTATACCTTATAGTGTCGTAAATTGATATTTAACTTACGTATACTAACTATAGAGATATATAATAATATACATATAGGCATTTTTTTGTTCTTTTTTTCAATGTTTCGAATTTTTAGCTTAATAGTAATAATATAGTGGTAATGTAATCCGTATCCGTAGTTTTAAAGAGATAGTATAGTTGTAATATAGGTTGTATCCGTGATTTCATAATAATAATGTAGTTGCGATACAAATTACAGGGGCACGAATTAGTAGTTTTGGGCCGCAGTAATGATTATAGTAAGGGCTTAGTTAGTATAATTAAACGACGGTGATATAGTTGTTAATAACTTCTTTTATTATTCTTTGTAAGGGTGTGACTTCGTAAGTATTATAGGGGTAATTTTCAGTATCAAGATATATCATTAACGTCTTTTGTTAATTTTTTTTATTTTTCCCTATACCGACGCGTAGTTCATGTTAACTTCAGTCTTAACTTATTAATTTACGTTTATAAATCAATCCACTATTTTAATCGCTTATTTTAAACCGCTTCGATAGGTGGATTATTTTATCAATTCGTATATACTTACTCCGATTTTAAATAAATGCCGCGTAAAAATAAAACCTTTAAACGCTATTTGGCGCGTAAGTATAAGCGCGTTGCCGACGCCATAGTTACCGTTGCCATTATTATTATCGCTATTACTACCATTAAATATAGCACCTCTTTTTCTAGCACTATGACATCGATCTCCGTCTCGTCTCCCGCCTCGTCGTTTGCCATCGCCGCCGCCTAAGTTACCATCCCCCTTTTCCCTCTTTGTCCCTTTTACTCTTTTCCAAACTTTAAAGGGGAGAAGCGGAGAACTTTGAAGGTTAAAAACCTTACGTTTTACTTGCAAGTAAAAACCTCCTTACCTGTAAGAACTATTTTACGTTGTAAGTGTAACTTGATAGAATAATGCCACGGTCCATATTTACTAAATTTACCCGTTTATATTCCTAGAATGTTTTTAAAAATGAGGAGGTCGAGGCGGACCTCTTTCGCCGCCTCAAACTATGTATAGCTAAGGTACATCGCGAGGCCTTTTCAATACGTAAGGCATTAAAACGGCGTACCCGGGTCCGTGACCTGAGATCTTTAATAAATACGCCTTTCGTGCCGTGTGTCGCATCCGCGTCCGCAGGTAAATTTATTAGCGATAATTACTAAAATAAAGTTTGTTCGGCCCTTTATTACTGTTATAAGCGGATTAACAATGAATACGCCCTTATTTTGGTAGTTTTGGAACCATAAGTCAAAACCGTATTATACGTCCGTTGGCATCCGTTATTACCATTTAAAAGCGGGGTTTATGTATATATTACATAGGCGATTTTAATAACGTCATCGCGCGTCGCCACGAAGAGAGTCAAGACTCTCCTACGCCTTTGCTTAAAGGCATATAGCCCAAGGCTCGGGACTACTATTTTGGTAGCGCCGATAGCGGCGCTGATAGCAGTAATAACAGTAACGACAGTATAAAGGGTAAGGGTGGCGGGAAGGATGGTAGGGACCCAATGGCGTCGCCTTTTTCCTTTCCTTTTAGCAGTAAATAGCTACCTTGTTTGGCCGAGCCAGCGCGCCTGACTATAGTGTAATACACTATATAGTAATGTTATTGATTTTTAAAATAAAACTGGTAACGTAAGTGATAAATATAAAAAAAAAGGTTTAAGCAATGAAGAATTGGTACGATTGAAGTTTATAAAACCAGAAGTAATACTATATCAGAAGTGGTACAAAATGATAAATCTAAATAGAAGAAAAATTCGTAAAAGCGGTGTAGATACAAGGTGTATACCGTGGTAAAATGAAGGAAGCGGTATAAATAGCGGATTTCGGACCGCTCAAAAATGTTATGAGCGATATAATCATGTAAAACAAAACAAAAAAACAAGTAAGGCGTAGAATTTCAGTTCTAAAGGGGTTATATGACCTTTTTAGTAATATTTAAGAAAAGTGTGCTTGTTAATATAAACGCCTTTGATGCTTTATTTGGAGCGCCCTTGGTTATTGAGTTTATTAGATTTGATTTTCAATCGATTTATTTTGGGTTTTTAACTTCGTGGCACTTATACGATTCACGTGAGGCTATAGTATCGATGTTAAAGCGTTTTTTCGTTTATAACATTAAGTTTTACGAAGTATTCGTATAATGCTATATAGTGAATATGAAAGAAAGGAAGGTTAGATTTTAAATTGAGCTTTAAAATAATTATTTAGATAGTTATCGTTACAGTAATAAATCAAAGCTTTTAACAATTTATCGAATTTTAAAGTTAAAACTATTCGCGTAACCCGTTTATAATTAGTTGAACATTGATGAATAATACTTTTGCAGAGCGTTAACTGTTTTAAACCGGTATTTTGTTATTAAAAACATATAAGAATCTTATTGATGAATTATAATTAAAGTTATTAACGAGGAAACCGCAAGTAAAAAGAAATGGTTACGTAATATATATTTAAAACGATAGAAAATATAAAACGCGTTTTCAATCATGTATTTCTTACGTAAAGGGTTTGTTAAGCGCTTTATATACATCGTCTAAAAGGTTAATGTGGTATTATGCGACGATTGAAAGGTTAAACATGATTTTGAGTTATGTTATTAAAGTAACTCAAACACTACGTGCGTGTTGGTGTTTGCTTTCGTTAGCTAGTTTTGTATTATTTAAAACGATAAAGGTAGCTTTATCTAATTTCCCTTTTTACGTAAAACCCAAAACGCCGTTCCGATACATGATGATCGCGCCATTAAAGTCGAATATATAGTTTTCTGTTAGATACGTTTTGGGTTTTACTTTTACGCCGGCTTTCAAACGTTTCCATTCCTAGAATACAGAAAACGATGCTTCATATAGCGTTAACGTTTTATCCCTTTATATATACATTAGTATAAAGCCTTTAAAATGAGTTATTGAATTTAATAGGTATAAGTCGAAAGTCAACTTAGCTATTTAGAGCCGCTTTTTATCATATCTTTGGTAAATATCATACCAGTATATACTAGTTTGAATTAGGCTGTAAAGCGGTTTTATAATACGTAAAATCGTTTTAAGTAGGTGGTGTTTTTTAAAAAAGAATTATAGGTATATCGGTGTCAATACGTCGTTGAAATCGCTCCTTAGATTTTATGTAAATTGAAGCAATGTTACGAAGTCTAATATAAAAGTTATAAAGGGTAATAAGAGAGGTTACGAATGTAAAAATTAAATGGTTGCTTACCTATTGTGAGGTGGGCGATTAGATTATTATATATTTTTCGCTGACTTTAAACGATTACTTTTCTACATTTGTGTGGCCAGCGGCGTAAAGTAACCGTAAAAGACGTTTTGCAGTAGGGTATCCGAATAGATGGTGTAATATTCGTAATTTTGATTAATTTAGGTAAACTGCTTTAATTGTACATGTTTCGGAGAAAAAGTAAATGTAGCCGAATTTAAGTCAAATCGGTGCTAAAACGCTATTTGAAACGCGGATTAGTTAATTGGTTGTATTACGGACATTAATTTCGAGCTTATTTATATTAGTGAACGAAAGTAGGAATAACGTTCTGAAATTTATTACGTTAAATTTTACCGGTTCGAATCGTATATGTATAACAATGGTGCTAAACAATGACGTTTTGATTTCAATAAATAGAACCTTTCGATATTCCTTCATACGTTTAAACTAAAATTTCGGTAATTTCGCCGCGAACGCATTGAATTGTCGTTTTCCGGCTGTTAAAATTTCGGTCGCGTTGGTTTTAGATATAATACCTTAAAACTAGTTATTATACCTGTTCTAAAGCATGAATTATAACGTTATATAGGCGTTTAACACGCCAGCTATATAATACAAATCTATACTATATAGGAACAGAATGTCTTCTAGGTCTGTAAAAATACGTTGGGCGGTTCTATTATCCTAGGTTATCAGATAAGTATTATTACTTTCAAAGTTGTTTTTCCGGAGGTATATTCGTAAGGAGAGGCGTCAAACTTGTTTTTTAAGCCTTTACATTTGGTTATCCATATTGTAAAATTAGCTTTCATTGGGTTTTGGAGTGGGTTATTGGCTAAAAATTGTCGTTTAATTCGAATTTACTTGTATATTGAATGGTTAATAAACTGGTAGCTAACTTTACCGTATATGCCATAATGTTTTCGAAAACCCTTAAATATTTATATACCTTTCAATAGGTATTATTATAGGCGTTATAGGTTTCGTCTTTGACCGTTTAATTGTTTTAGGTAATGGTTATTTTACCCTTAATAACTAAGGCCCTCTTCTAGATATTTATCTCTTTCAAATCTGTATTAGGGCCGTTTATTTCGCCTTATATACACTTTGAATTTTCGATTTAAAACGTAATAAATCATTTCGGCGTAGTTTACTTTAGTAATTTGGGTTTCACGTTCAGTTTCAATAAATAAAATTACTAATTTAAGGTTCGTCTATCGGTGTATAAAAGTTTTGAACAATGTTTTAAAATTCGTTTAAAAGGTCTGTAATTTTCTTTCGTATTTAAATACTATAACGTCGAAATTTGGGGGTTTCCGACATCATTTTATTTCTATTTCAATAAAATGCTTATCAACCTTATATTACAGTTAAAAAGCCATAGAATAATGTCGGAATTTTGTTAATAAGGTAATATACACTTTTAAAAGGTTTTTATCAGAATTTTTAGGCTAATTCTTCACGGATTTCCAATTAATACTAGTCTAATCCCTATCATAAAGTTCGAAATTTATTTTTGTATTGACGTATGATTTCAGGCGATCATAATACCCCACAAATATACCAACTTATATTAAGTGGTATACATAACACTTTTTAGCTTACCTCAATAATATACCGGGTAAAATAAGGTAAAACTACGTCGATTTAATATCTAGCCATTTATATATATTTAATCTGGTACGTATTCAATTGTCGAATGAGTCATATAGTTCACCGTTATAGTTTTCGTTTTTATCTCGACGCTTATCGAAGTTCGTAAATTTTATCAGATCGCTTTTATTAGTAGGAAAACGGTATGGTAAAAGGTTACGATAGAGGTTGTGTTTAACAGAAATTAATCTGTAGGGTATGTATTAACGTATTAAATCGCTTACCCTTATCTCCTAACGGGCTACTTTCTTTATCAGGGCCGTTTTCATCGTAATTAAGCTGTTTATTAACGGTATTCAAAACGCGGTTTCGTCTTGGATTTTATTTAAAACTACATTATGTGGAGGATTCGTATTTAACCCATATCGTGGATAATATTTACAGTACTTCCTCTTTTTCTGCCGATTCCTCCCGCTTCGTTTCCACTTAGTTGCGGGCGTTTAGACTTATTAAACGCCTTTTTAATTATATTTTGGGAGGTTCTTCTTGTTCCAGTTCTTTCATTTTTAACAGGTGATCCTGGCGCTTTTTTAGCTAATGTACTTTTAAAAGCATTACTTTCATTATTTTATTATCCGTTTAATTCGACCTTCGTATAAGTTAGGCTATTGCTAACAAAGCCTTTACAATACAGTTATTCTTTTCACCAGTTGTATTAACAACTTTTCTTCGTAGTCATTTTTATGATATTTGGAAAACCGAACCATCGATTATATTTTACAAGTTCGGAGTTGAATTTGTTAAATTCTTTTGCAAATTGTCGAATAAGTTACGACTTTAATTATCACCATTATATTAAGTAAAGATTATGTTAATAAAGTACGTATTCTATGAAGAAAGGTTTAAGTTTATTTATGAATACTTTGATCTTATTGTAGTATAGGTTAAGGTTTAAATACTTCAAAATGTTACTGAGAAACGACGAATTTGTGAAAAGGTAATCCATATGTTCGTTAGCTTTTTCCAAATTTATTACTAACAAATCTATAGTTGTAAGCGTCTAAAGTGTACTAAAGCGGATGGAGAGGTAGTTTCTAAGTGTATCAGATATACTGAAGTAATGTAAATGTAGGTTTTGCGTAATGAACCGAATTCTGGTACATTCAGATTACAATATTTCAATAACCAAAATAAAAAGCGCATATATAAGGAAACGTAAAACAAATAGGGTATAACAAAGCGGTTAAATATGGGCTGCAACGCTTACTAGTACAATCTAAATCAAATAAAGCGTAAATAAAGTGTACCTATAGGCTAGTCAGACGCTTTAAATTAGTTACTTTACCGCTTTACAAATGATATATTATCCAAGCGGCTAGCAAACTCAAACTTGGTGGGAAATTAATTAAAAAATAAATAGTATTTAGCGAATCAAAGGAGTCGAATAAGGTAAATGGGAAAGAGGAAGGGTATAAGTATGGGTATAGGAAGTTGTATATATATAATCCGGTGTATAAGATTTAATTCGTATTTGTTAAACGGTTCGAATATCTTGTTACAGCCGTTTTCATTGTTTGCGAACGGTTTGGGTGCTATATCGTAACCGCTTTTAGGTTTCATAAATAATGTGGGTATTATGTCTTCATCGCTTTTGTATTTCGTAAGCGGATTGGATCCTACGTTTAGGTTGGACGGGTTTTAGGGAAAGGTTTCGAAACTTGGTGGTTTGAGTTTAAGTGACATAATGCATAATATAACGGGTTGAAAAAAGTACCCGAGTACGTTTAAAACGTTCAAACGAGTTAACGGGTAACTAAATAATGCTTTTAACAAATAAGGTACCAATCAATTAATAATATTATACTAAAGTAATCCTTTTTAAAGTTACTCCAGATCTTATAGTCTTATTAAGTTTCGGGTTTTCAAATCGTTTTTCCGTAATTCCACATTTCCTTATAGTTTAAATTAAACTTAATATCAAAGTATACATAATTGAAATCGTTATAACTTTCAATTATATGTATTTAACTTCGGTTTATCTCCTTTTTATCAAGATATCTATAGTCGATCTAGTCGGCTACTGATTAGTGTTGGTAAGGTCTATTATTATTTTCGTAAAAGTAAAAAAGTAAAAAAATAATTGTAAAGATTGATATTATAATAGTAAAGATAATACAAAAGGGATAAGATGTATTTAAAAAGTATACGCCACGAATGAGAGGTTATAAACCTCTTATCCAAGCAGTGACACTTTACTATACACTATGCTAATCTCTCTTTTGGGCTGCACCATGCATGCACTCTGCAAGAGTGCAGCCCACAGCGTGATACGTTATCGTACACACTGTAGGAGTGCACCTTGTATTGTAGTGCACTGCCACTTGACCTATGTATACGAACTATAGGGATATATATTAATATCTACAAATATAGTTATGAACATATGTGAAAAGGCCCCAGGCGTAATAATTTTTAAGCTTTGGCTTATTTTGTAATTTACTGGTTGAAACATTCTAATAAATGTTTCAAATCGCGAACCGGTAACGTAAATAATATTAGAAAATAATAATTTCGGTCTATTAAGGTTATAATTCCGAAAATTGAACGTGGCAAAGAAAAATACTCCAAGCCCTTATAATTCGTAAAAAAAATGAATGGAATACAAATATTTCGTAGTTTCGATAACCACGTCTTAGAATAAAAACGTATTACGAAAAATTCCTCGTTGTAAATAATATAATTAAGTTTCGCGTCTGATAATCGTGCGGAATAATATACAATCGACTTTGGGATATCGTTTTTATCCCTTTGCAAAAGCACTCTCTTTAAGTTATCCCCGAATAATCGGTCTTAATAACTATTATCTGGTCTGGGTTCCAATATACTAAATTCCAGGACGTAACAAATATATACTTCAAAGTTTAAAAAGTATATTTCTCTCGATTCATTTAAGTTAATCGGGTTTTCTATCTTATAAATCGAATAGGGTAATTTGATAATTTAGAGAAATTGTTAATAAAGTTTTCATAAAAGTTGAAAAACTTAAAAAAACTTTTAACCTTTTAAATAGTAGATGAAAACTCGTATTATAAACGGCCCGGGTTTTTTTAGCGTCGGTTCGAATTTTCACGCTAACCGTTACAATAAAACCAAGGCGTTTCACTATTTTTACTATAAAGTTCTATTTTTTTCAAGTTTAAATTTAACCTAATATTACGAATAAACCCTAAAACCATCCGAACTTTCGCTATATTATTCTACTTAGTATCGAAGTGACAAAATCACAGTTTTGGAGTAGTAGTAATTGCAGTGAAGTAGATCAACTTTACTTACAGTAAAGTTGACTATACTGACTGCAAGTTGAATGTATTATTTAGTGGGCGCCTACTGTATTAGCTATAAGTCAAGTGAAGTATGCGCCTACTTTATACTAGGGTACGGGCCAAGCTTTTGGCTATATAAATTACCGCGTAAACCGACTAACGGTATGTCAAACCTAAAATAATACATCTACCACTTAACCACGTAATACTACTCTTACTTCGACCAATCGAATAGACAAAGTCACAAAGTCAAAAGACTTACTAACACTAATCAGTGCTTATTAAGTTAAGTACAAATTAGCTAAATAAAAGAAAAAGTTACTTTGCGGTTACGCTTTGTAAAAACTAAAGTAGAGGAAAGATTTTTTTGAAAGGCCTCTATTGTTGTGTCGGTTTTCACAGTAGTAAGTAGAAAGAACATCCAAGTTATGTTGGTTTTTACGGTAGTTTAGAGGTGACGATGGTATCACTATCGAAAATACTAAGAAATCTTTATTAAAAATCCTTTTTAAAGGCGTTAAGATTAACTATCAGAAGTATTAAAGTTCGGAAAGTTGATAAATGGCTAAGTTAATACTACTAAGGGTGTTACTAATGTACAAACGATTAAATTCTACGTTGAAAATTCATAATCTATAACCTTGAACCTTTAATAATAATAAAGAACAACCTCTAGTCTTACCATTTATACCATAACCTTACTCCTACTTTTATCTTTTTACTCATTTTACGTTAATTCAATCGTTAAGATTGCTGATTGAAGAAAAAAAAAGTAACAAGAATCGCCAAAACGCGTTAAGCAAGCCATATCGCTCGATCCAATGCTAAGTTGCCAGGTTTCTACGCGACTTTATGTCAAAACATCAAGTTCCTAAACCTAACGATCACTGTATTCCTCGACATTGACGTTTCATACAATCTAAAACTTTACGATAACACCAAGTTTAGAATATACGAAGGCAGTTAAGGCCCTCAAAATTGTCTTCGCCAACCACTATGACAAACAACTCTGGATTACGGATGGGAAAAAGACTTCGACTAAGACACATTTGACTGGTTATATTGGCTAATATATATTCGACGCGGAACTCGGCAGCGACTAAAGCCGTAACATCCGCGCTTTGCAAGATTCCCGTACATTTTTCAACTATTAGACAATTAACATATAAAAAAAAATCCAACGTACGGTTAAATCTAAGCTGAAAAAAGAAGTCATTCACCGTATAATTCACATTAAAAACCCCTATTACGATTAGTTAAAACCTTTTTTTAAACTGGCTTGATGTCAAAACCCCCTTTTAGATTTTAATCCTTAAGACTTACAAGGGAAAGTTAAAGGCGTTCAAAACCTTTCATGCTCCTATATACGTTTTAAAGGACCTCCCCTTTATCACTAATTCACTTAAGCCTTTTTATACGTTAACGATAAGAAACTTGTTAATTTTCTCGGGAGTCCAATACTTTTACATAATAACGCAGAGTACGTACTTAACGGTGGTAAAGCGCGCGAAACAACAACTGCTAATCCGGAAAAATACATTAACGTCGGCGCTATCTACCGGTTAATTGAGTAAAATCGATTATCCCCTTGAAATATTTCAATCTATATTACCCTTTAGCTATTTAATTAAAATCGACGAACCCCTTAAAACCCTTTTTACGGTGTGTTTAACTATTTAAGCGAGTTTATTACAGGTTTTATTACTGGAATTTACCACTTGGGTTAGTTAATTGACAATCACCTTTAATACCGCTGATTGAAGGCTTTAGGACTAAAATTACCAAGAAATATTAATGAAAACTGGGATAATTATCTCGATTTTTCTCTGAGACTTATCGATATAATTAATATAAACTACAAGTTTTTTTTTCAAAGAATTTGCTAAGATTTTGAACGATGTAAAAAAGTATAACGGAAACTTTATAACATATTCCATACGAAAATAATACCTTTTTTAAACATTTGTTAATGTAAAAAGATTCCACCTTAAAGGTTCGATTTATTATTTACCGAAATCATATGGTATGCCAGGGATTATTATTTAACATTCCTAACCCGAGCAACTACATTTATCGAAGTTTACGTTAATATAAAAATCTACTTCGAATACGACGTCCACCTTAACCAATGAGATATGGATCAGGCTATTATAAAGTATGCCTCAATAATGGAGAAGAAGAAAGAGGAAATTCCAATGGATATGCTAAAATAGATATTTAATAAGCTGATATTGTACTAGTAGGTAATGGGAAAAGTATACACTGGAGAAGCGATACTTCGCGAGCAGGTACGGGTAACTGTTACGGTTGTTGACGAGTTTAAATACGCCTTATAACGGCTAAATACTACTGGCGAAAGCTTTCTTAACCAATTAAACTTTTCGTTCGCAACTGCAATAACAAGTATACTAAACTTTCTTAGTATATACCCCTGGTACGGAAAATTTTCTAATATAAATGAAAAAGACCTTAAGGTAGTTAATTACGTTAACTGTAAATACGGTTATAGACGCCCTTAACGCCTAAGATCTGACCTAACGGCCTTAAAGGAAAGGTAATAACCGCGCTGTTATTGATAATGCTAAAATTAAAATGGACTTTTTTACCGTAAAAATTATCGTTGTAATAGTAGTAAAAGATATGAAATACGTAATAAATCTGGCTATTGGTAAACTTGTTACCCTCCCGATAAACGTAAAAACAAAAAGGTAATATACTATATCTAATACCTTATTACTTTCGAATAGGATTACTTGAATTACATCGTAAAATTTAAGGGCAATAAAGTGATTAATAGCGACGATAACCTTACGTAAATCAAATGGCATAAAAATATAGATTTTAATACGGTTCAATAACTAGCTGACCACCCCTTTATATATAGTTTAAGCGTTAAAAACCCTTACCTTTACCCTAATTAAGCCTCTAACCCCTTATTTAACTTTCATCTTCGCGATTGTTCCGCGGACCACAAGTTTTAAGGTATTATGCCAGATATAGGGGTAACAGGGAACTTAATAGGAGGCTATTCGCAGTACGTGGAGTTATAGAGGGTAGGTCTTACAGCAACTGAAATCAATCGTTACGATACTGGTTAGACCAAAGTTAACTTCGGACCTGGCGAGTAATTATCGTCACTAAAAATAACAGTGATTTAAACTATTATGAGATTAATTACATTTCATATATTTAAGTCCCCTAAACCTTTCCTCTTTTGGTTGAAGGATATAAAAACCCTCGGCGTTAAAGTTAAAGTTAACGCCGACGAACTAGTTAAATACAGCTAAAGGTTTCTTTTTGCCTTTAAATAAAAGTAACTATGACTTTATCTTTAAAACTTAAAATGAGTGGTGTTAAACTTAACAAATCTTAAGAAACGTTAATTACATCGTCGTCTTAGTTACCCGACTGTTAATAGCCTATGAAAAATCCTAAAGTCTATAAAACATAACGATATAAAATACTTTGTTTAAAAATCTACCGAAAAGCTTCGTTACCACTATTGAATACATGCCTAGAACCTCCCAAAATCTAGGTCAACACTAAAAAACAATAACTCATTCAATTTAAAGGTTTTTATCATTATATTTTACTTAAATAATGGGCTAATTTCTACGTTGTTAACTTCGTAAACTTCTTTTACGAAGCCAAGTTTTTAAAATTCCTATCGGCAAAAGATACGTAAGAAATACTAAGGATACTATAGATTAACACGTACTTAGGCCCATTAACTTTCGTCGTTCAAGATCCTAACTCCTTTTCTATGGCGGCGAAATTTCAGAAAATACCAGAATGATGGGAATTTAATATAAATAGGTAAGTGTAAAAACTTACTAAAGTATTGGAAAGATTAAAAGAGTATATATCCTACTTAACCGAACGTATAATATCTTTACCCTAGGAATTCATAGTTTTACAGATCTAAAGTCACGCCTTTATATAGCGGTTAAGGGCTTAAACAATACTGTACGCCCTAATCGCCTGATATTAACATTACTAGTTTTTAAATCCTACCTAAGTTTAACAAGTAAATCTCTACTATTAATAAGTACCTAAAAACGAGTTAAAAACTACGGTAAAGTATTAAAAGAACGACGAAAGAAATCGGCACACCTCTAAGTTAACGATGCCCTTAATACTAGGAAAAGCCTTACAATAATCGATGTATTTTCTCTGCTGTTATAAAGTGAAGTTCTCGTGTGGCGGGAGCCGGGAAAATGGAAAGGCCTATATATAACCTTAAGTATAACGAATTTTAAAGTAGTTATTAAAACAATTAACGGCCTCGTAACTTTCCGTACCACCTAAGTCAAGCCCTAAATTAGGGTAATTGACGATAAAGACTCTTACATTGAACGACCAAGCTAATACGAACCTCTTCTACGAGTTATCGATAAGTCAATAGAATGCCACCGGCACGAAGGATCCCAGTAAAAGAGGAATATTAAAAAGAAGGAATAAATACCGGGTTGTATCTACAATATTTTTGAAATAAGAAGGTAAAAAAGGATAACGAAGACTTAATACTAAAACTTCGATTATAAAATACTATTAAGACTTTCGGAAAACCCTTTAAGGAATACCATAGGGTCGAAATTAACGGCTTACTAACTAGAGAAGTCATATAATTCGTATCGAAGGTCGATCTTAACCTTCAAAACCTAAATATCACAATCTTTAAGTCAAGGATTATTTATCAGGTTACAGGTAAGACTACGGGGCAGCCGTACGAAAGGTCACGTATAATTGCTTAAGGATACAGTAATAAAAGTAAAGACTAAATTCTTGCGCAATCGCCAACGATTGAAAAGATTAACCAACGTCTAATAGTTAATTTGGCGGTAAATCTATTAATGAAGACTCAAGGCAAGTTGATATTGAATCAATTGAATATTATTCAAGTATATACGTAGTTTGTAATAGACCTATAACAGATTGTTTTGTTAAAGTTATCACAAAAATTACGTGTTATTTACCCTTTACGAACGGTATTAAGTTATATTAAACTATTATACGAACTAGTTAACACATACGTTGCTTAGGTTTTATCCCATTAATTACACTTCAAGTTACAGTTTGGTATAATTTTTTTAATATGCGAATTGTATTCATTCGTATCGTCAAAGGAAAACTTCAGCTTAGTATGTATATAAACTAAGGATATTCTGTTCGTTGGAACGGCTAAATTTGTAGCATCAGAAAAACAAATAATTAAGGATTTTAAGTTCTGGAATTATAAGCTGGTTATAACGTTGGCGGAGGGTAATCAACTAAAATTTCACGGATTGTTAATCTGTATATTTAGTATTAATATTGGGCCTAGTTTTTACTCGAACAGTAGAGTCATTACTTTAACTATAATTTACAAGACTAATATAACAAAGTCTTAATGGTACTTAAAATAGCGTGTCCATAACAGCTATATCGCCATCCTATGACAATCTTAAGCTTCCTACGATTTACCTATTACGACATATACATAAAACCTATCAAATAAAAACTTGAACCGGCTAAAAAGAGGTTGAAGTGACAAATATAAAACTTGGACCGGGGGATCAATATGGTTCCGATCGACTTATTGAAGACCAAATAAATAATCTTTATAGTAAGGTTCTTTGTAAATAGTATCGATCTATTTTTATGAATCGGCTTTTTAATAACCCTTATGAACAAAAATAAGCAAATGGAATATTTTAGTTTTATCAGTAGCCGAATTCATTGGATCTTTGTTAAATGTAAGAGAATTATACAAAGTGTATTGACTTTAAAGATTTATAGCATAATGGTAGATTTTAATGAAGTTATAGTACTACAAAAAAAACCCTTAACTTTATTATTAGTTAACTCAAGATTTTTACTATCCTGGTGGTAGTTTGTACCGACTTAAAACGCTTATTTGAATACCTTTCGAAGCTCGAAACCATTAACGAAAAAAGCGTAATAATCGACGTAATGGCACTCTAAGAAGCCTTATAAAGTAGGGAGATCAAGAAATTCCGGTGAATCAACGATAAGGATAATTCTACTAATGTTATAACGAAGGTATTATTGAATATAGCCCTTATGAGGTTTGTGGATAGTAATAGGCTAATTATATGTATCGAGCGTTACGTTAATAAGCCTCCCGATAAAGCCAACTTAAGTAGCAGTTAAGGATATACTGATGAACCGAATAACTGTTAGGGGACTAACGATTGAAACTTGTTTAACTGACCCGAATAAATTGAAAGTTTGCACAAACCTATAGTGGAAAAACGTTTTGTAGGAACCAATGAAGCCGGACCTTGGAGCTGTAGGGCAATTGAAGGTAAATGGTGTTAATTTAAATGTAAATAAGGGTAATTCAATGTGGAATTCAACAGCAATTAACCGGGGTTTAGCCAGTTAACGAGTTCGTAATATAGCAGTTAACGGAAAATATTATTTAACCATAATAACTTAAGTATACAAACTAAATAGGTGCTAGTATTGAAATAATAGTAATTGCAGTGTAGTAGGTTAACATTACTTACAATAAAGTTAACTATACTAATTGTAAGTGAAATGTATTAATTTTATGGGTGCCTATTGTATTAGATGTAAGTCGAGTACAGTATACACCTACTTCATACTAGGGCACAGCCTAAGTAATTAGCCTCAAAAATTACTGTGTAGACCGGCTAACGGTCTGCCAAAACTAGAACAATATATCCACCACTTGACTACGAAATATAACTGTTACTTCGACCAATCAAATCGACAACTTTGCAACGTCTGAAGCCATACCAACAAAAGGGTTATTGAGGCAAAACGTAAAAGAATTATCAAACATATCCGTTATTATATAATTGATATAATATTGGAATGTCTTTGAAGTTTCCGCCAGCTTAAAGGGAATAATTAACCATTTAAATAAGTCTAAACGAATACAAAAAGCCGTGAATTCCTCTTGTTTGAGTCTAATTCCAATACGGTAAAAAGCCGCTTAAATATTCAGCTTCGTAAATTACATTAACTTAGATAATACGCGGAAGGTTTCTTTGATTAAATATAGGGGGAAAAGATCCCATTCGGTAATCTTATTTAAGGCTCGATAATCAATATAAAACCGTTAAACCCATTACCCGGCTTGAGAATTAGTAATACTGGCATATTGATCGATGAATCCTTATTTAAAATTAATATGTATTGATTAACTCGGTAACCTAACGCCGAAGTTCGAAGAATAAATTTAGTAATAGGAAAATCAACAGCCTCTATAGTTTATCTGGTAAAGATCTATGTTAGTTCGTTTCGATATGAATATAATAGTCGAGATTTCCTTAATATCAAGATGAAGAAGTTACCTTTTTTTTTGTTAAATAAATCGCGAAACTTCGCTCTTTCAGGTAGGAAACGGAATTAATCATCCTTTTTTTATAACCGTCGTCCTTGTCGATTATAAGATTCTTATTATTTCGTAAAAACTTATACTAAAAGCTAATTAAGATCAATTAGCCGTACATTATACCGCCTATTAAAACCGGGTTATTGAACTCATAAAACTTCATTTTATAATAGTCCAAATGTCCCCCAACCTAAAATATAATGTTACCGCGTTAACTATTAATCCTCACTAACTATTAATTACTAGGTGATTTCCGCCAACGTTGAAGGGCAATTATCAACATTGTATATATAATATACCAAATATTATATCCGGCCTTTTTACGGAAAAAATATATATTAATATCGGGTTCGACTATCGATTTATCATTACGCGAAACTTCAATATATAGGTAATACGTATATTTAGTAATAACCTTAATATTATACCTCAATTTCGAGGATATAATAGGAGAATCTACTTTGTCTTTAACCGTCATATGAAAACCTCGCTTATAATATAATGATAATTATAGCCAAAAATGATTTAGGCATTCAGAAAGTAAATATTATTAACAAACATAAGCATAAGGAATTGATCTTCATTTATACGTGTTTTAATCAAATTAAACTCCATTCTACTAGAGTTTTAAACTACGCCGGTAAAGTTATATAACTACTAGATAAGATTATATTTAAGAGGTTAGCTTTTTCTATGGCTGATAATAGGTAATCTTTATCCATCTCTTCGACTTAAATTATATATAATTACTCTGGAGGAAAAGTTGGGCGGAGTTCATATCCAATTTTGTGATAATTTAAAAAATTAAAGCGTAAATGACGCCTAATAACGTACTTCATCCGGCGCTTATCCGCCGTTTTCTACATCACCCAACGTCGATAATTCTGAACTTATTCCGATCGAAATTTTTAAAACAGCCGATCGTGATTACAGTAACCTCTTAACAAAAATACGTAAACGGCACAAACCCTTATTATAATTATATTTTTATCCAGTTGCAATACCCATATAAAGCCCGAAAATTATCGACTCAAGCGTTACTTTAAGTTTAAATATTTCAATTCGTCTGTAAAATCGCAGTATTTCGCCCGAGTCGCGACAAATTAGATATGGCTAACATCTATCATAATAAATTTATCTCGAATATGTGGCGAAATACGAAAACGAAGGTAATTGTATTTAACGGATAAAAGTCAGTTTAAATCACCTGCCTAGGTAAATAATATCTTGAATTTAATAACGAATGGTATCCACAAGTCTTTGTCGCTTATAAATGACACTTCCAACGTAACCAAAGCTTTATCTACGCGGTCAAGGTCGTAAAAAGCAGACTTGATATAATAAAAAAAACTTATTCGCATTGTATATTCCTTTGTTTTAATCAGCCTCATAATATTCCGTAATAGTTTACCCCACAACCGGCGTATAACAATCCCCTACGTAAAAAAAAAACGCATGTAGGCCTTTTTCAATTTAAGTTTCATCCGATTTTAGTACAAATTTGATAGTTTAGGGCGTCGTCAACATTGAGAAAACCGATTTATCGAATTACGATTAGTTATAACCTATTCGTCTACTTTTAAGGTTTAAAGAACCAACCCGAATAGCCGTCAAGTCAGTTTTAAGTTATGAAATTTTAATAGCGGTTTGGGTGAAATCGGATATAGAGTCGAATTTAAAAGTCGATTAAACATGTTTTATGTTTATTTTAACGTAAACAAAACATTATCTTTGTGTTTCATAGGCGAAATATATCGACTTAAGTTGGCTCCAGATAGATAGGAAGTAAATCCATGAAGGTAAAAGATTGGGTTTTCACTGACGGCTTATCCTACTCGATAAAGTTAATGTATAACGCAAAATTATTAATATCCATTATTAATTCATTTATTTCAAAGAATATCGCTTTGAAAGTATAAAAAGAAACTTAATTATATATTATAATATGACCTATAAAAGTTTGTCAAGTAGGTGCCAAATGAAATTGAGAATCAAGATACTGAGGAAGATTAAAAAAAGCTTTAAAAGTTCTTCGTGTAGGAATCATGTATACAGTCCGTACACGGCCCGTCATATGTCTTCGTATGTAATATCTGCAGACCGCGCTCAGACCGCACCCGAGCCGGGTACTGCATATGCCATTACGTGCACAGTCACATAACCTATAAACTCAATAGCGAATGACCTAAGTCCATAACAACGTGCACAGGCCACCTGGCAATGTCAACTTACGTGCCGGAAAATAGGGGTACCCTAAGAAACTGAAAGACTGCCAGGGAAATAAAGCCGGTAATGGTGACTTATTTGATTCATACGGTTGAGTTGAAGGCTTGCACAAGTCTGTGGCGAAAACTTGATTATAGGAATTAATAAGGTCGGAACTCGAACACATAAGGCGAATGAAAGTAATTGGTGCCAATTTATCTATGTAATTGGCAAGGGTTTGACCAGTTAACGAGAAGGTAATTCAATAATAATAGAAAACAATTAGTCGACCACACTAACGTATACGCACAAAAGAAAAAGCCGCCAATATTGGAATAGTAGTAATTAGAGTATAATAAGCCAACTTAACTTACAGTAAAGTTAACTTTACTGACTGCAAGTTGAGTGTATGCCCACTTCACACTAGGGTACGGGCGAAGCAATTGGCCATACAAATTACTGCGTAGACCGGCTAGCAGTCTGCCAAACCTAGAACAATACATCTACCACTTGACTATTGCAATACTACTATTACTTCGACCAATCGAATCGGCAACGTTAAAACGTCCAAAGCCCTATTATATATATATATATATTGTACAAACGGCCTAATTTTAGAGCTGCTTATTCTTCGCTTTTTTTTCTACTTCAACAAATACAAAGGCAGCATTCAGGGTCCTTCAATACTGAAAATAATAAATGAATATTCCGCTTAGGAAGAGCTCCCTACAATCTCAAAATGTAAAATATATTTCATCCATCCACAAAAACGGATTTTGAATTCTAATATATTACTCAAAATTTGGATGGAACCATTTTCTCTCAAATTGTTGAAGTTACTACCCAAGAATATATAATGTAGGCTTATAGATTCAATTATTCAAGAATCTACGTGGAGGACTTGATAAATGATCATGTGTATCCTCATAGATATCTCGATAAAGGTCGAGTCTTTGTACTAGTCAATATTAGTTTATAGTTGTAAGTCCTAGTTACCCTGTACTAGTAAGTACTCGTTCTAGGCAGCATCCGCGTGATAATCCTCCGTACTAGTCAGTACTAGTGCCCCTTGAAGATATCCTCATCTCCGATGTATTTTTTTCATCCTGGGTGTTGAGATGTGTCAAGCACTTGAACTTGTACCAAGTACCAACTGGCCGTATTACTGAGTGTATTGAGTAACTGTACTTGTTGCAATTTAAATACACCTCCTTGAGGGGTACTATCGGCTTATAAAGAAGAAAAGAAAAAAGAAATTAAAGAAATAAAACAAAGGGCAGAGTGAAAGGTGAAGGAGGCGTAGTGTGAAGTTGGAAAGTTGGTAGATGAAAAGAGAAAGAAAACCTATATAGTCCGATTTAAACCGATAACCTCCATAGTAGTCTTTGTTAATATCCCAAAATTTGCGGCAAAGTTTGAAATAATAACCACTCTAGCAATCTATATCTACAATATTACAAGGTAACCTGAAGCATAAAGATTTATAAACCAATAATCTGAACTTGGGTTAAATTAACTAAGCTAAGCCTTTGTATTATCAAATCGTGTTTTGCCCTCGGCAATGGCTTTGTCAACCCATCGGCCAGTTGTTTATCTGTAAGAACCCACTTAATTTGTATTATACCTCGCCCAACTTTATTACTTACAAAGTATTCTTTAAAGGGAATATGTTGAGTACGTTAGCGAAACTCTGGGTTCCTAAATGACTTTATACCTCCCTCATTATCACAGTATATAGTAACGATGATAGGAGTACGTAGATTTGTAAATAAGTTCCTTATCAAAAGGGTATTTTGAGTAACCTTTATTACGGCCCAATTTTCAATATCCACATGAAAAGGCATACTTTGAATACTAGCTTAAATACCCGGTTGATCGTACTTTTAACGATCTGAATTATGTATTTATAGCTAGACTTTCTAATGGCCCTGTCTCTCTTCCAGTAGAAATCGTATCAGCCGTTGATTTGAGTCTGTAGGAATCTTTATAATAATTATAGCTGAAGTTTGTAGCGTTTTAATGCGGTGATAATCATAAATCTTCAATTACTCATAACCCATGGTTTTCATACTATTTAAAATATCTGAAGGAAAAACTGAAAAGTGTGATGTTTTAATGTGAAGGATTATATTAAATGCGTAAGAATACTAATATGAGGAAGATATTATCTAATCCAATCGGACACATTGTATAACCAAGAGCCCTAATATTTAACTTACACTTATTCGTCTATAATATATCCGCCTAATTTTTAAAAGTGATAGGTATGGTATAAATAAATGATCTAAAATTAATGTGGATGTAGGCCGGACGTCTTCTCAGTTCCTCTACCCTAGAGTCCAAAACCCTTTAGATATACGTATTTTAAGCTAAAATAAATGTTTTTATATCCATATTCTTTCATAGACGTACCATCAGAAAGTTCTTTTCGTCTTCTAGGGCCTTATATTTAAAGAACTTTCTGATATTCATCTTAAAGGCCTCAATAGCTATTAGGTTAGCGCTAATAATAAGATTATTGTCAAAGTAACTGCAAATAATAAGTCAAGGACGATAGTTAATTTATATCGTATTATTAGAACTTAACTTTTATAATTGAAGGGTATCGAAAACTGCCTTCACCCTTTCAACCATTGTTTTAAAGCCTGCTTAAACCCGTATAAAGCGGCGAGAAGTTGAAAAACTTAGTTAACTATAAAATTAAAACCTATATTACTTTCTTCAAGATATTTCAAAAAAAAAGTTCCTCATGGTATTTTTGATCTCTATTAACACCAATTCTTTAAGTTTCCCATTTAGGAAAGCCAAGTCAATATCGATTTGGTCAATATCCTAGCCATAGGGAACAATGAATATAACAATGATTCTCCATGTGTAAAACTTTATTATAACAACAAAAGTTTTAGTATAATTAATACTATACCTTTATTCAAGTTCTCGTATAACAACTTTAACCTGATATCTCTCTATCTAACATTTGAAATAAGTTTTAACCTTGATAAATTTTTTAAGGTTAGGTTATAGCGGTTACCATCCTTCTTAATAGCCTTGAAGATCGTAAGGGACAGCAAGCTCCGTATATCACTATAGAGGGTCTTCTAGTATTTAGCTTCCGAACCCTCCAAAACTTCATTTATAATCAATTGTTTCGTTTATTTTCTGACTCAAAACATCAATATGACTATATTATCATCGTCAACAACAATATTAAATAGCAAGCTATTTGTTATCTTTTTTGTTACCTGTCGTATAATCCTTCTTATCTCAGAATTTCAAGTAGCTGATATAGTATTATAACGGGTACCAACCTCGATAGCATTTTCTTCATACTTTCAATTAATTTTATTTCCCTTAATAATTATTTCAAAAACCATAAAGTTTCAAGTACTAGCGATATTACCAGTTGAATTTCCTGGCTGGTCAGGAATATAAGCCTTAAAGATATGTCAAGTCTCTATGACATTAAAAAACTGCTATAAAAGAAAGATTCCTCTTTCTAAAGTTAAATTAGTCTTCTTACCCTTTACTTGTCCTATCAAGGGTATGTGGACGATTACAAAAAAACCGGAAGTGAAGACAAACTTAACGTTAGGTTTGTAATTTCTTTATCCTTTGATTTAACTTAAAAACCCTTGTAAAACGTGGTGTATTAAATTTTACTCCTACTATTAACCGTTTAGTTGGTTATAAAAATAACGATGTTTAATAAGTAGAGCTATAAATGATATGGAACTTTTCTGGTAAAGGTTGAATCCTGTATCTTTTCTAATATTACTTTATTGAAACGTTCGAAAATCTTATTATTCTTAGAAATTCATGATACATAAAACGTAAGGATGAATACGTGGTAAATAAACATTGTTTGAATTCAATAGTCAATAAGTTCATTACTTTTGTTGGGAACTAAAAGATCAATAGTATATTAAATACGTCTTATAATCTTGTTTAATATAAAACAAACGGTTTTTAATTATTTATTGGGGAACATGATAGTTATTTAAGGAACCATAAAACTATACTTAACTCAAGTAGCCATTAGGCTATGGTATTCAATTTTTAGGCCAGTAGTTGTTTCTAGGAAGCTGTCAAAAGTCTAAATGAACTCTCCTCTTTTCGTGTATCTGTATTGGAAGTTAAGTTGCTATTAAGTGCTTTTGGAAAGGTAATAAGAAATTAAAATGAGGTCGAAACGTTTATTTTCTTGTTTCCTCTTCAAGTCGTCCAATAACTGAAGAAATTCCTTTGCTGATTTTAGGCCGGTATAACTAAACCTGATATGCTAGAGGGAAGTATCAAAGTACTCATAAATAATTGTAGGGGTAAAGCTGCAATATAACTACTTTGTGGCTTGAATTATATTGTAGTTGTTAATTATGATAACGACTATTTCATTAGTTATTAAGTAAACCAAATATAATCTTTAATCTTAATACTGAAGTGGTAAAGTTTTAAAAGGCTGATGAGGTTAATAATAAACTTTGGGAAATAAAAACATTTATGGAAGGTCAGGTTATTGTAATTGTAACCTTTATCAAATTTAACTGATATTTGTATTATCTTTTACTTTATAGGTTGAATCCAACTACCCTTCATTCGTAATCTAGGGTAGTTTTCATCTTGAATTTCGAGATAAGAGAGCCATTTTTCGTCGTTGAAAATGTCGAAAGATAAACTTGAATTAGCTTTTATGAAGTCTCGAAATTAGAATTTATTAATTGCACAACATTTTAATGGTGTAAAATAAGAAGGTAAATCAATAAAACTTAACGTCAAGTTTTAATAGTTTAACATTGAAAGTGAAGCCTACATGGCAGCACTACCGGCTTTTGATACGACCTTTAATTGGTCATTTCAGCGGACTAACATTGAAAATTTGGGCCTTTAATGTTAAAAATAGATACTTTAACATTGAAAGTGAATTTTTCAACGCTGAAAGTAATGACTTTTAGCGGGAACACCAGTATAAAATACGGCCTCTAATTAGTCAAAAACTTCCTATACATAGTATTGTACATGGTTTTATCTAGTAGACTGGTCACATTGAATATCTAACAGAGTAAGTGTAAGCAACACGATAAAATCATAGGATTTATTATTAAGGAAGTCAACCTTACTATTGTTTACTATAATAACATCCGCTTTTTCTTTCATTTAAATGGTATATATACTAGAATAGGAAATCCATAGGTTTAGATAAAGTACCTAATCAGTTTGTGCTGAATGACCTATATACGAGCCGGTAAGGTAATTCTTGCTGAATTAACTGATTCTCTGGTCTCGATAAATAGGCCATCTTTTTTTTCCACAAGATGAAATTCGCTGTTTTTTTGCCTCCATAAAAATGTTTCTTATCTTTAAAGTCTGGTTGCAATTTATAAAGTGTTTATGGAACGGCTTTCCTTAATTTAATTCGTATATAAACCGTCACGACTAAAACCTCGGGCTTCATATATGACAAAAACTAAAGGAAATACTCAATATACTTAACTTAACCACCTTGATAAATAAGGATTCTTCTGGTGTTTTCCAACGCTGTTATACAAAGAGATAAGGCGGAATGATATAATGGGCGAAGAAAACGATAGAGCGTAGGAAACGAAGGGATGAGGATTCAGCCGGAGGAGCAGAAGAACCTGAAGGTCCAGAAGGGCGGGAAGAAATGACAGTTCTCTGAGAAGAGGGACCATCATCATTGATACTTCCGTAAGACAGATATGATAGTAGAAACAAACCACGTTCTGAAGATGCTGAAGGGGCATCCTCAAAGGTATCAGAAGGTCCAGAAAAAGTGGACATTTTGGATCTATACTGATGTGAAAAGTATTGAACTAAATTTAGTGAAATAGTAAAACAGTAGGGCACAATCGTACTGATGATGTGTTGAAGTTACTGCATAAGAAGATATTGTGTAAGCTTGTAGATTCAAGTATTCTAAAATCTACATGGAGGACTTGATATATAATCGAGTGTATCCTCATAGAGATTTCGATCAAGGTAGAGTCTCTATACTAGTCAATACTAATTTATACTACCAAATATTAGCTCTCCTATATTAGTAAGTACCAGTCCCAGGCAACATCCCCGTGCAGATCCTCCATACTAGTTAGTACTAACTTAAACTAGTAAATACTAGTTCCCCTTGAAGATATCCTCAACTCCGGTGTATTCTTCACCCTTGGTGTTGAAACGTGTCAAGTACTTGAAGTTGTACCAAGGACTGACTGGCCCTGTTGCTGAGTGTGCTGAGTAACTGTATCTTTTGCAATTTCAGCACAATTGAAACAAATTTATACTTTTAAAAATTGAAAATTGAAATAATATTCGGCGTTAAGCCAAGGTTTTCTATATATTTAAATCCGCTTAAGGAGTGTTGAAATACAACAGGTACAGCTACACTCAGCAAATACAACACTAGGGCTACAACAGGGCCAGTCAGTACTTGGCACAACCATAAGCACTGAATACGTCATAACACCAAAGGATGAGGAATTAAGTAAGATGAGGAGAACTCAGCTGAAGATGATGGCATACACTAAAGGAAATATTGTTCACTGGTGCAAGTACTAGTATTAACTAGTACGGGGACTAGTACGGAGGACTAGTTAGCTGAAAGCTGGTTGCCCACACTAGTATTTACAAATACTAGAAACTAGTACTTACTAGTATAAACTAACACTGACTAGTACAAAGGGTGGGGGTATCCTTAATCATAAATCAAGCCCTCTCTTTCTCTATCCATAGATTTAAGAATAGTTGAATCTATAAGCCTATACAATATCTTTTTATACCGTAACTTTAACACATTATCAGTACAATTGTGCCATACTGCTTTATTTTACTGAATCCAATACACCTTTTTCGTCATAGATTAAAAATTTCTCCCTTTTCTGGACTTTTTGATACCTTTAATGATGCCTTATAATAATCCCCAGAATATGGATCTCTATTTCCATCAGGACTGCCCCAGGTCAGTACTAGTGATGATAGTCCCTCTTTAAAGAGGACCGTTATTACTTCCAGCTCCTCAGCATCTACTTCTGTTCCACCAAAGACCATATCCCTTCGTTTTCTACGCTCTAAGGCTACTCCTGTTGTTTCAGGGGCTTTGAACCCTGAAAATCTATTAAGAAAGGGAATAAAAGCAGCTCGTGATACCCGTAGAGCTAAACCTAAATAATAAATTCAAGCTATCAATGCTAATAATTTTGTTGATAAGGAGGTAAAGGCTAGGGTTAGGACTACCAGATCCCTAGATCTTCTAGAAGAAGAAAGGCTTAAGTCAGCTATCAACTTATATGAAAGACTGTCAGCTGAGTTTAAGGAACGCCTTAAAAGACCAAAAAAGCCGGAACCACTTAAATCGATAGGCACGATCACACAAGTGAAGGAGGAGGAGAATATTAAGAATATTTTTTTTTAACGAGAAGAGGAGACAAATATAAGAACCCAAGCAGCGATTGCTCTGAGATTTTGAAAAGTTGATCTTTAGAAATATAAATATATGGCTGATAACAATCAAAGGATATGTTATAAGTAATGACTGTTTTAATATCTTGAAGGGTATCTTTAAGATTAGGATAAATATAGTCCTTGAGGAAAAGGATGTTTATATATTTACGCCTATCGAGTACAGTTTTATGAATATTTCAAAAGCTATACGTACTCAGATCCGGGCCTACCAAATAATTACTTCTTTCATTACACCAGACTTATCAACAGTTATCGTTGATATTAAGGATCTGTGTTAAGTTCTTTCGAAGTTCATCAGCATATATTAAGGTATGCAATGATCACACTAAATACCCGTGAGTAAATAGAAGGTGTCAGGGGGTTTATGTTAGCAGTAAGGTAGCAGAGGTAACAAAGGTGCAATATCAAGAAGATGTTTGTTCGTGCTGTAGAATGATCACTAGCCGTTAGGCTATTCAAGTGTATAGACTGAATACTTAGATTGACAACTGAAGAGCTATGAATGAAATACTATCTATGTGGTAATTACTGTGTCCTTATATCCTATGACCTTCATACCATCTTCAGTACTAAACCGTTGAAGTCGCTGGTCGCTTCCTGCGGTCCAATGTAGTATCGACTGGACCGCTTTTTGGTCCTTGCGGTCCCAACCCTAACCCTGGGTCCTTACATAAGAGATATCCTCGATTGATGTGTTGGACATCAAGCTTCTGATAGCGCAGCAGACCGCTAGCATGTTCCATGACCTGCAGTTGGTCCTTAGGTTATAACAAGGTACCAAACTCATCCACTATCAAAAACCTTTTAAAAAACTACGTCATCTACGCCCTTTACACTATTTCTCTTCAGTTTTATTTATAGAAGCGTTTAAAAACACCAAAAAAAAAAAAGCCTCATCTATCAAGGTCGTCAGGTCGAGGATATTCAATACTCACTTTAGTTCCTAACCTATACTAAGGCTGAGTTTTCAGTCTAAACGGTCCATGTACGAAATAAATTAAAATAAGCTGTTCCTCTGTTACTACATAAGCTATAATCAAACTTCCAAGACGAAAGCAGACTTTAAGGAGTAAAAGAAACAAATAATTGAATACTCCAATAAAAACCATAAAATAAGTTCATAAACCGAGATTGACGTATCAGTCAGTTCAGGAAGATTTGCCTCGCCGGCTCTTATAAAAGGTACTTAACACAAGTCTATTGGGTACTTCATCCAAATCTTCGGCCCTCCAAGCCTAAAGAACCTTCCAATTCTGGTAAATCTATCAAAAAAGAAGAAAAAACGAACTCTGTTACAGTTGATCACGGTAGAAAAGACCGACACAAGCAGCATTAAAACTTTATGGTGCTGCCTATAATTGAACAGTCAAATATTCAATTTAATTAGTCTATTATACAAAACCCTTTATAGGCCCTTTCACCGGAGATTCTAGACTAATCAGAAGCCATATATTACACGGGTGGTCCCGCTTTTAAGGATTCACTTTTAACGTTGAAGTATCTACCTCCAATATTAAAGTCTTCACTTTTAACGTTAAAGGCCCCACTTTTAACGTTTATCCGCCAAAGAAACCAATTAGAAGCTATACCAGAAGTGGTTAATGCCGCTATATAAGCTCCATTTTCAATATCAAGCTATTAAAACTCAACGTCAAATATTAATAATTTTCCACTATCCTCTATACCACTATATTCTTTTACAATCAATAAACTTCAATTTCGGAATACTATAAGAGTATATTCTAGATTATATTTCCATATTTTCAACTAAAAAATTGATTCTCATAACTCTATATTTAAAGTACAAAATACACATGATTATAAACAAAGGTTGATATAGTTTAAGTTATAAGACAAGGAACAGTATAATTATTAGTTCAGTCTGATAAAGGTTATAATACTTTAAATTTCAACAAATTTTTTCATTACCCTAAGTTTATTTTAAATCTCATCAGCTTATAGTAGCTTTACAGCTTAGATATTAAAGTCAAAGACTGATCTTTGATTAATTTGTAGACTAAGGATAATTTCTACTATAACTAGCAACTATACAGTTATATCTAGCACGCCAAAATTTCACTATCATGATATAATTCCTCTCAAGTCCTTTGAAATTTCTTTATAATATATCAGGTTTAGTTATATCAACATAAAATTAGTAGAGGAATCACTTTAGTTGTTAAAAGACCCTCAAAAGATGAAGAAAAGAAATACTTCAATATCTTTCATGCTTTATATAAGCTTTCCACAGTACTCGATAACGACCAAACTTTTGATACGATACCCTAAAGAAAGAAGAGTCTACCTAAACCCTTAATAGCTTCCCAAAAACAACTGCTAGCCCAAGAGGCGAACGCCGTAACCTAATAGCTACAAAAGTTAAATACGGATATAAAGTCTTCGATGCAGCCATTAAATCAACTAGTAAAGGATTAAAAGCTGTTTGTTGTATGCTAAATGAGATTATTGAACGTATTAGGTATACTATCAACTACTTAATCCTTGATAAAGGAAACGATTTCGTTAACTATTCAGTTAGGAAGATATCTATTAACCATGCATTACGCTTAGGTTTTCTTTAATATACACCCTTAAAAAATGGGATATCTAAACGCTCAAATAGAGTGATTTTGGTAACGATATGTACTTGAACCATTGCTGGAAAAATAACATATTACTAATAGCCTTACCTGTTTCAAGCAGCTATTATTATAGCTAACTTAATGGTCAACAACAAAAGTAGGATACAGAATATCACGCCCTACGAGCGCCTTTACAATAAAGTAAAGGGTTATGGAAACCATAAACCCAACGTTATGTTTGCCTTAACTTCAAATTCTGCTTTTATCGTCCATATAGCTTTAGTGAGATGAGTAAAGGGTCAAATAACTAATCCAACAGGAAAAAGACAAATCCTTCTTTTGTAGCAGTTTTCCAATATTGCAAAACCATAACTCATCTTTAAAAGTTTATTTGCCAAACTGGCTAGAAAACTCAACTAGGAATATTAATAGTACTTTAAGCCTAACTGTTTTTGAAATAACCATCATAGGATGCTGTAAAATAATTATAAGCGATATTACTGAAGTTAGTAACCCTTATAGTACTATAACGGCTGCTCCAAATTCTAAGCCTAAAAGAAGTATTCGTCAAGTAGTAATAAATACGACAAACAGCCTGCCGGTAAATTATGTTAATGTAGATATAATCTAGTTTGTAATTTTAGTCAGAAAACAAAAAAAACAGCTGACTATTAAGGAAGAACTGGAGGACTCTAATGCGGAGCACTTAAGGAAGGCCCTCCACAGTAAAATACGGAGCTTACTATCCCTCAAGCTCTTTAAGGCTATTAAGATGGATAGCAACCATTATGCCCTGAAAGCAAAGGAGGTTACTCAGGTTAAATCTAACTCCAAAGATCAGATCGAAAGGTACAAGGTCAAGATTGTAATAAGAGGGTTGAAACAAAGGTACAGTTTTAACTACACTAAAATCTTTGCTGCTACAACAAAATCTTGCACATAGAGAATCTTTAGCACGCTGGCTACCTCCTATTAATATAATATCGATCAAATAGAAATAGACTCTGCTTTCTGAAACGGCAAACTTGAAAAACTGGTGTTAATAGAAATCACGGATACTATAAATAACTTTTTCCTAAAGCATCTGGAAAAAAAAAACGTAAGCTTTAACTCTACAGTCGACCAAGTCTTTAAACTTTTTACATCACTGTATGTATTGAAACAGGCTTCCAGACAATGGTCTAAAAAGTGAAAAGTAGTATTTAATACCCTTAAATTTTAAAGAATAAGAATTGATAACGCGGTATATATAAACTATGGCCGTCAACTCATTATATATACTTATGTTACAAATTGTCTGATAATAGACCCTAACATAAATGCAATTAAAACCTTTAAAATTGATATCAGAAAACACTTCAAATATAAAGACCTGGGAAAAGCTAAGTACTTCCTAGGGGCACGTATCTTAAGAAATAGGGACGTATATACAATTATCTTAGCTTAAAATTCCTAGATTCAAATCTTGGACCATAGAGCAGAGGACCTAGGCAAAAGACCGGCCTATATCTCCATTACCTTTGGATGACTTATTTATGCCATATCTAATCCCCTTGAAAATCAAGCTAATATTTTACAAGCCAAGAAATATAAGTTACATACCGAGGCCTTGAACCATATAATATATCAAATCAAGCCTGATATTACTTCTTTTATATCAGTACTATTACTCTTTTAGCATAATTCTTTACACGAAAACATTACGCTTATCAGTTACACTTTTAGATACTTGAGTCAATTTAAATCTTATGGATTACAAGTATGTAGTAAAAAACCTTTAGTATTTTCGTATTAAAACGACACAAAATTTAGCCAAGATCAGCATGAAAACTATAGTCTTTAACTTAACAGCTGATACAATTACGACTAAAAGAGATATAAGGCTATTAAGAAGCCTACCTATAATTATATAATTCAAATAGTTAACAACACAGTTAACTATGTATTCAAAAAAAGGATCCAGAGTATGACTGTATTCTATAGAAACCAAAAGCGTAGTAGTAATAAGGGTTACCCAAAATACCCTCTAAATAAGGAACTAATTTGCGGAACTACGTAGTTCTATTATTGTCAAGATATACGATAATAATAAAAAAGCTATCAAATTAACTAAAAACCCTGAGTATTACCAATGTACTCAACACATGATCCTTGAAGAATACTTTATAAGGGATTAAATGGAGCGTGATACAATATAAACTAAATAGATGCCTATGAATCAACTATTAACAGATGGACTAACAAAACCACTGCCGAGGGCAAAAAACGAAGTAATAATATAACGGCTTAACTTGGTTAACCTAAAATTAAATTAATAATGTGGTTTATAAACATTCTTACTCTAAGTTACCTTATATAATATTATAGATATGAATAACAGATTGGTTTTGGTGTAAACTTACAAACTTTAGGATATTAACAACGAAGATATTATGGAGGTGGTCGGTTTAAATCGGACTGCACAAGTTTTTTAGGTTCTTACATCTACCAACTTCATTTTTATCCACATTATATCTCTTTCACTTTACTCTCTACTATTTATTTTTCATTTTCTGTATTTACTTGTTATGTATACATTACCTGTTACGGGGGTATATTAAAATACGACAGGTACAATCATACTTAACACATACAATAACAGGGTCACAATAAGGTCTGTTTGTACTTAACACAACCACAAGCACTAAATACATCACAAGACCAAAGGATAAGAAATTCAGTAAGATAAGGAAAACTTAGTAAAATGATAACATATACTAAAGGTACTAGTGTTTACTAGCACAAATACTAGTACGAAGGATTAGTCAACTGAAAGCCAGCTGCCCACAATAGTATTTACAAATACTAAAAACTAGTATTTACTAGTATAAACTAGCACTGACTAGTACAGAGGGGGAAGATACACTTGATCATACATCAATTCATCTGGTCATCTATCTATAGATTCTAAAATACATGAATCTATAAGCCCACCCAATTTTTTTGTGCAGTAAATTAAACAAGAGATAATATTCAACAAGAAGATGACAATAATTATTATGAAGAATGATATAAATAAAATGGTAATCCACGAAAATAAAAAGCCATATACACATTACAAATATTTGATATACATTGCGTATATTATGATAATCCTAAAAGAATGATTAATAGCATATTAAATTCATAATATACCCTTTCTTTACTTTACCCCTTCTATAACAAAAAATATAAAGAATATCGTTATTATATGTTCCTTTTTGATAGGCATTTAGATTTTACAATGTTGTTGATTCGAATCGTAGTTGAAGTAACAGTAGTATTGCGTAGTCAAGTGGTGGATAGTTACTTCTAAGTTTGGCAGACCGCTAGCCTATGTGCACACTACTTTGTATGGACAATTGCTTGGCCTATTCCCTACATTGAATTGGGTACTCTACTGAAATTGACTTATAGTCAGTACAGTCAACTTCATCTGTACCATAATTGGATATTATTTCAATATTGATGGCTTTTTGTTTTGTATTTTTAATGGATCTCATAAGAAATCTTTTCGGTTACGTAAGTTTTTTTTCAATGTTTTCCTCACTACTATTTGTATATCAGTTTCACTTCTTTCCACTAGCAATCCTGCCAACAAATATTGCATCACGTTTACAATTCAATCTCAATATAAATAATTATATGTTTAATTTAACTACACCAATTAATTAAATCAGCGTTGAAAATAGCTTCAACTTCCTAATAATTTTCTAATCAGCCAGGATCCCCCTCTTATTCTATCTGTTTCTTATCACGTAATACCTTGTCAGATGTTCTTTTAAAATAGCTCTTGATTCGTTCAATAAGTATATTATTATTTCTATACTTCATCAAAACTTCATTTAGCTTGACCTTTGGCATGGCTTTCGCTGGGTAATCGTTGCTATCAATTTTTTGGAACTTTTGCATTTCCTTGTTTTTGTAGATTGCGAGTAAAGATATTATGTCAATTTTCATACAGTTTTCATTAGTTGTTTGTGACTCGCAAAAGAACTCGAATAAGCCTTTGAAATAGAGATAGATAATGATAATAATAATTGAAATCCTTAATTGTTTTAGAAATATATTAAATGTTTATATTTCAATATACACATATTCAATTCGGTTGTTCTGTTGTAAATTTTAGTATCAAATACTTTTTGTATAACCCTTTTGCACTTGATAAATATTTAATAGATTCAATTCTCTTTGACGAAGGATTTGTTATTTTTTGATTTATTCTGTTAGAGGATTATTATAAAGAATTTAATTTTCCACAATATACTAGTATTGTTGGCGACAGAGCTGTCCGTGAAGAACATCAACTTGGCTCTCGATAGATTAATAGGGAAAATGTTAAACCCTCGGTTCAGATTGTTTATATATTATTTGAATCGCCTATTCAATAGATAATAATCGTTTTCATTAGGGTTTCATTGGAACAGACGTCAATTGAAGTACGGTCAAGTCAACTTTACTTATAGTTAGTTAGTGGTACTGACTGAAAATTGACTATAGTTTGTGGGATTAACTGTATGAACCGCAAGTCAAATGCAGTAGGTTCCTCCTACAGGATAAGGTACGTACCAAAGCAATTAGCAATAAATTAGTATACAGACTGGTTCGCGCTCTGCTAAACTTAAAAGTAACACATCTCGACTTTCAATGAAATACTAATTACTTAGACCAGAGATTCGAATAGAATAATATGCAACTATAAAGGCCTAACAACACTCATCTATGTTTATTTGGTCAAGTACAGATTAGCTAGGTAGAAGAAGACGCTCCTTTCTAGTTACGCTTTATCTGAGTAAGGTAAAGGAAAGATTTTTGCGAAAGACTCTACCGCTACATCTACTGTTTACAGGCAGAAACAAGGAATATCTTTCAGTATCTTACTGTTTACTTGAAAGTGGCGATGGTATCGCTATTGTGGAAAACACCAAGAGATCTTCATTAAACCTATCCTGGAAGAAAAGCATTAAGATTGACCGTTAAAAGTATTTAAAATCAACAAGTTGACAAACAGTTAAATAAATTTGGCAAACGGATAAGTTAATGCCATTAAGGGTACTACTACGACAAATTTTGAATCGGAAGATGACCAAGTCCTAAAGCTTTTAACAAAAACAAAAACAACTTTTATAACAAACTACCTACAACCTTCCCTTCCACATTAGTTTTTCATATCCTACACTTTCAATTGTTTTGTTACGATAGCTTTAAAAAACGCTATAATCAATATTATTAAAGACTCCGTCAGGAAAAAAGGATTAGAAAGCCTCATATTCACGTTCGTTAAGCACTTTAACAACAATTTCTGGTTTACGAACGCTTACGAAAACTTTATCTTCGAGCACCTAACTAATTACGTCAGATACTTCATCTTCAACTCAAATAAACAGAGATTTGATGAAAAAATTGACTTACTCGACGATTTTTGCGAGTGATTTAACGAATAGAGCTTGGAAATATGGAAAGCAGTATATGGACAAGTCAAGATTAGGCTGAAAATTAAATTACATAAACGAGGAGTCTACCTGCCAATAAAGAAAGAGAAAAAGTGTAATCTGGCAAACGTACTCTACTAATATCCCACATTGAAAAAGACCTTTAATGGATACTTAAAGATAAGAGTAAGGGAAAAAAAATTGTTAGTAAAAGTATCTCTTAACTTTTTTGTACGCATTCGCAAAATATTACACAAACTCAAACGGGTTTCTTAAACAATTTACTCCAAAACCTTAACGCGATGGCATCGTTAGCTGTGAATAATCAATTGACCCACGCGTTGAAAATCCTAAAATCCACTGGTTAATTAAGCAGGAACCTTAAAAAAACCCTTAACATTATTAGGATTATCATCAAGTCCCCCACAACGATCGTCAAATTCCTTACAGAAACCCGTAAACCCCTCAATACGTTTAGTTTTAGCAAGTTAATCAAGAAAGGAACGGCTTTACGCGCGAGCCTATTATAGGTACAACTATACTGGCTTTTACCCTCCTAACCCTATTAGAGGTAACTATCTTGCCTACTAACACTTTACCCAATACCACTGGTTGAGGGTTCTAAAGGGTTCTTACGACTATTACATTACTATTACCCCTCGAAATGTTCCCATGGTGAATAAGAATTACGCGGAAAATACGATTTTCGTTAAGATTTGAGAGGGAAGGGATAAGTGTAATAGTAAGCCATACAACTTCTTCGACGTCAAGTTGCGACTTTTCTTCATCATTTGCCGCTAAAAAAAATTGAAATGCTAAGCTTTCACTAATTATTTTCTAATATTCCTACTAGAAAAGCCAATGATTAATATCCCTAATAATTAAGGAATTATTCGTTGTTTTGGATGATTTGTGGTATTTTTAAAGGTTTTTTTTTTTCAACGCGATATTAAATATATTTAATACTTTACGAATTGGAATAATATTAAGTTCTTTTATGAGTTGGATCATAAGAAACAGTTGGAAAGTAAGATAATTTTTTTAAATTGATGTTTAATAGGCTAATATCATGCCAATATGTTGTGGAGAATATAGAACGTGGCAAAAGCAGATTTCATTAGTAAATTTACCAAGTTGTTATAGATTATAAAAAGTTAAAATTCATTTTATAATACGATGATGTTGAATATAAGGGTTATTTTAGTCAATTTCGGTTTTTAGTTTGTAATTATAATTATACAGGTGCCGAATTATTCCAGTATATATATGTGAAGTTCACAACTTCAGCTACGACAATAAAAATCCAGCTTGAACGTATTGATTCAACGGTAAATACGTTAGCTTGAGGTAATATAGACAATAAAAAACCCGGAACTAGAAGTATAACTGCCGAGATACATAACGAATAGAACATTCCTTTTTGTTAAAATCTTGAAGCTAGTTAGAATACTACCCTTTAAATTTTGAATGGTATTGAATTTATACTTAATAAGGGTATAGGTGAAAAAGTCAAACAGTCGCTGTATATAAATCAAAAAAGTGATATAACATTCACAATATACTTTTCATTTTGAATAGAAATATATTGAACACTTTGTAATTTTTCAAGATATGGAGGAACAATATACAAAAATCTGGAACTAATTGGTTAGAATAAAAATATTATCATTATCTCAAACGAAACGTCATAACCAGCCGACTATGATTTTGTGTACTGTTTTACAAGTGAAGACACTTTTTGTTGTCATGATAAAGATAAAAATCTTAGCCTTATATACTTATTTACTATTTGCAATCGTTACTCGAAGAAAAGTTTTTTAAAGTATTATTCCAGACACTAGAGAAGTATGATACTTAATAGGAGGCTATTTGTATTATGTCTCATTGCTAAAGGATACGAATATTGTTACGAAACTTGATTATACGGATGCTGGTAAAGTTAAAGTTGGCTTTATCTTGAGAAAAAAAAAACTTCGTTAAGATCGACGACTGTTACAATAATAAGTAGGATTTTTTATGTTTTATTTACGTATTCCTGATACCTTCTTTTGCCTTAAAATATAAAAAAGTCGTCATTAACGTCGATATTTCAATTGAATTTTGTTTTAAAGATAGGTAGTGGTTCCAACCTCATTGAAAGTGGAAATAATCCTAGTTTTTCCTTCAAAAACGAAAGGTAATGGCATTGAATTTGACTAAGTTGCAAATTCGTTAATTATACCAACGGTTTGATTACTTAAATACTAACAGGTTATAAAAAGTCTTTGAGGCGATTGGTTATGAGAATGTAGACTAATGAGCGTTGAATATAATTAAAAGACTTTGTTATTACTACTAAATGCATAGCTTTCGCAAGTAAAGCTTTTGAAAGGTTAAAGAAAACATAGAAACGTTTACGAGATTTTCATTTTAGACTCGTGATTTGGGTGATAGCGGTTTTTTCTGTATTCGGGTCGTAATAATGCGCGTGAAGTATTACTATGAAAATGTTTGGGTCGTTATTACCATCGTCGTTAACGCGAATTTAGTGACTGTTTATAATAGTTTTCGTAAAGTCGTTTTGTTTTAAAATGATATCATAAAAGTATTTTTTTTCTTATACAGAAAAACTTTGGGTTCTTACGTAATTTGGGTAATATTACGACTGTTTATTTTGGAAAGCGTGGTTTAACATCAGAAAATGTTACCCGTTAATCGAAATATTTTCGTTTTATTCGTTAACGATCGACGTTATCAGGTAAAGCAATAGAATTTCAATTGGAGTTGAAGGAGTTCCGATCGTTATAATTGTCGGAAATATTCGTAAAAGGGAGTAACGCGGTAGTTGCATTGTTCGTAGAAATGCTATTCGTCGTTAACGTAGAATTGAGATTCTTTTGGGGTGATGGGAGTTACTTTAAAAACGTGGGCGTTCCGGTAATGTTTTTTTTGAGCTGCCGAATTACAATTATTAACGTAACTAATATATCGGTAGTTTGTTATGTCATATATAAAACATATTTACGAATAGCTTAGTTCTTTTAAACAAGATTTTTACGTAAATTCTCGGTAAAACCTTCGTATTAAGCTGTTCATTATTCGTTTTGCGTTGCTGAGGAGCTACGGAGCTGGGTTCTAATGCCTGCATCGAGAAATATTTCCAAGGCCTATAACTCCAGGGATAAAAAGTCGGAAAATATAAATTTAGGATATAAATGCCTACAAGCTATCAAAATACCGTCGGGGAAAGAATCGATAATAATTCGTAAACAATTGAATTATAACTATTGTTTTAAATGGTTGGATACTATTTATTATCCTCGATACAAAGAAGACTAAGAAACCGCTATTAAGGAGCTGTTATAATCTTCAAAAAAGGGGTTACCCGATTACGTAACTGAACGACTCAAAACATCGTAAATATAGCAACTATCAGACCTAAATCACTGGTAAACTCCAGCCCAGGCACTAGCTTATGACAACAATGCAGTGAAAGATAATGATAACTGAAGAAAAAAAAAGAGGAAACACTAATAGATATTTTTGGACAAATTATTAATAAATTATATTATGCGCATAAATAATGGAGAAATCATACGATAGTGAATCAACACTTCACGAGTAAGTTCAGGTGGCCATCACCGGTGGTAACGAGGTTTAATTCGTTTTACAATGCTTAAATACCACTTATAAATGATTTTATCACCAGTTATATTTCTTGTTTACGTCTGTAATAACTCGTATACAAAAAATCATTGGTTGATACCTCTTAGATAATAATTCTCTAAAGTAGGACAACGAAGACCTGCGAATTACGAATTGAATCGTCCGTGAAGACGGCAGGTCCATACGCTCAAAATTTGATTTTCCTATTGGAAACTCGAAGTCATATTAACCATAACAAAATATCTATATTTTTAGCAGACATGGTAATCGTGATTACAATCACTATCGTTTTCATAATAACAAAAAGTGTAAAATTTATAAAAGTCCAATTATAAGTTGGTCGTTACCCTATTATTCCACGTTACAAAAAAATGTGATGAATTATACCTAGTACCTTACTTTCTTTACATATGATTTAGATTACGAAGAAGAAGATGAGTTCAACGATAAAGATTACGAGTCGAATATTGTCACATAATATAAAGATACTATTTCTGGAACAGCTCGGCAATTAGCCAACTACGACTTTTTATACCGCCTAACGGGTAAAGATACCTAATTGTACTATGAAAATCAAGCACCGAACCTCTCATATACTTTGACTTTTCGTCATCTTTACTCGAAGCATACGTGTGAAGAAATTATATGAAACACGGGTTAATAAATTATTTAATAACAAAATATTTACACTACATTACGTTAAAACAGAAAAAGAGCACCATTTAGGAAATGAATTGTTTGGAAGTTAATAAGGATAAAACTAACTTCGACCCAAGGAAAAAAACATCGTTATTGGAATTGAAGATTATATAAATAATTATCGAATCTATTAGCTTCAATATGTTAAAATACTTTACCTCATTCATTCTTTTCTTAAAACATATAAAGATTCTCGGAGTTAACTTTAAAGTTAGCGCTGATAAGCTTGGTGAGGAAGGCTGGAGATTCTCTCTCTCTTTTAAATACAATCATTTGTAGTTATACATGTCAATACCAAAAATAACGGTAATAAACTAAACGGAATTCAAGATATGTTAATTACATCAACAATTAAATTATTCAGTCATGAAAGAACTGTACAAAACCCTTCAATTCGCAAGGCATAAATATATTGAATAATGAGCTGTAAAATCTATTCAAAATCTTTTCCACCATTGCTAAATCCACGCTGAAGCACCTAAATAGTTTAAATTTAGTTTGAAAAGCAACAAGATTTCAATTGGGAGATGTTAGCTAACGTTTTCTGCTTTTATATTAAACTTTTTCTTTACTTTGTGGATTTGGTAACTTTTTTTTACGACGCCGCATTTGAGTATTCGTCGGCATGGTATACGTGAAACGCGTTAAAGATGGCGTAAATTAACATATACCTGGAGTTACTATACGATATCATCCATCGCATAGCTATCAACTTTATTTCCACGGAGTTCCAAGTTATTACAAAGATAATAGGAATTTAATGTAAAAAGGTATCTATTAAAGCCTATTGAAGCATCGGAAAGGTTGAAAAGACATATTCTTTTCTTCTTGAAACGTACAAAATTTTAACAGTAGAAACTAGAAGCTTTATAAATGCTGAAAAACCTTTTCAAATAGCGTTAAATTTCATAAATGATACCGTTGGACCCAATGTCCTGGTAACCACTCTATTAGTCTTTGGAGAACATCACGTTTAACGAATAAATTTGCTTCATCATTAAACACATATAAAATAGCTATGGTATATAATAAGGATTTGAAGGAATTGCAAAATAAACCCGTTAGGTATCAAGTTTATAACGCTTTTAACACTTGGAAAGTTCCCACGACGATCAAAGTACTAATTTTGATATAATAAAGCGAAGGTCTTGTGTGGTAAAAACGTGGTAAATGAGATGATCGAATTAAAATTTGGAGTATATCTAACTTAAAAGTAACTCTTCAAACTAATAACAGTTTTACAAACGTTTTTATAACATAAGAAAACCTCTATATCGGGCAAATTAATCTGAAATTCATTGAGGTAAGCAAATAAATGAATATAATCCTTCCTCTCTCGTAATCAATAAGCCAATGGAGCAACGTCGTTGCGGCCGACCATCCAGAAAGAGAAACAACAAAAATAAAGATGATAACTACTGTTATAACCCAAGGACCAACTGCAGGTCATGGAATAGGCCAGCGGTCCGCTGCACTATCAGAAGCCTGATATCCAATTCATCAAGCCAGGGATCTCTCCTATGTAAATACCCAGGGTTAGGGTTAGGACCGCAAGAACCGAAGAGCGGTCCAGTCGATACTACATTGGACCGCAGGAAGCGACCAGCGACTTCAGCGGTCCAGTACTGAAGATGGTATGAAGGCTATAGGATATAAGAACACGGTCATCACCACATACATAGTATTTCCTTCATAGCTCTTCAGTTGTCAATCTAAGTATTCAGTCTACACACCTGAATAGTCTAACGGCTAGTGATCATTCTACAGCACGAACAAACATCTTCTTGATATTGTACCTTTGTTACCTCTGCTACCTTACTGCTAACATAAACCCCCTGACACCTTCAATTTACTCACGGGTATTTAGTGTGATCATTACAACTACACACCAAGACACACTTAAACAACTACATAAGTCAACAAGAATAAAAAGATAATGAAACTTAACCGTTAAGCTCGGAATACAAGGAATAGTTAAAACCCCAGATGAACCCTTCAAGGAATACGACAGGGTCTAGATTGAAAGATTCCATATACAAGACTAATAAAATTCGTACCCAAACGCGACTTTAACTTCCATAACCTTTAATTTACGATCTTCAAGTCAAGAAATTTATACAAGGTTAGAGAAAAGACTACAAATTCATCGTACAGAAAAGTACGACTGAACTTTTAAGGATACATTAATAAAAGCAAAGGTTGAATACCCACGCAATCTCCAACGATTCAAAAGATCAACTAGTGCGTGATATTCTTATTAACAGTAGATTTGGTAACAAGTACTAATGGATAAATATCCCTTTGTAACTTTGATATTACTTGAAAGTAAACGTAATTAACAATTTACTTATAAAATATTATTTTATTAAAGTTACCTTCAACATTCTATAACAAATAAACGTGACAAATGATCACACAATACATTCAACCATTATACGAACTGATCAAAGAAATTGTTTATTAAGTTTTAGCATACTAATCATACTTTAAATAAATATAAAATACTTAACTTACAATTTATATCCGTTCATTGTATAAACGGACCAAAGTTTTGGCATGATTAGTATACAAATCAATCAAAACTTTATTTTCTTAATTATCACATTTTTAACAGTAGAGCAACATATGATTGAAGACTCGAAGTTCTGGAATTGCAAGTCGATTGCAATTTTAACTCAGGGTAAACATTTAAATTTTCACGAATCGATCATCCGCACATATAATGTTAACGATACTGATGTTAAATACCTTACTACCTTGATTTACGTCTAAAGGGCTAAGGTAGTAGCCTAGCGAAGATTAATAATATCAAAGTTGAAAAGGATAAAAACTACTTGAAACAAGATGATCATGTCAACTACATCGTGTTTCTATGCCAACGAAAGGCATTATACAACTTATAAATAGCGGAACAAGTTTTAAACACGACTAATAATGATTACAATAGACTAAATAAACTACTGGAATATAAAATGAATGATTTTAACCGAGGGATTAATATAGTCCCCATTGATCTGTAGAGGGCTTCATTAATAATGTTAACGGATAGTTCCTTCGCTAATGATACGAATTTGTTGTTACGGATTAGTTTCCTAATAATAATCTTTAAAGAAATAATTTTTAGCAAAAAAAATTGACTATTACGGAAATTTTAATCGATTAACACTCTATTAAATATAAAAGAGTTCTATTGAATGTACTTACTTCTGAAGTTTAAAACATAATAATCTAATTTAATATAGGTATATCCCTCAAAACACTCAATATCATTATCAAGTAATGAAGGATTTTACTTATTCCAGTCGCTATTTTTACCGATTTGAAAAGCCTGTTCAAGTGATTTTCCAAGTTGGTAACGACTAATGAAAAGCCCAATAATCGACGGCATAGCCTTTCAATAAATCTAAAAAAAAAGAGAAATTAACAAGTTCCGATAAATCAATGGCAAGAATAACCCAACTAACGACATAACGAAGGCTACACTGAATGAAACCTTGAAAAAACTTGTAAATAGAAATAGGCTAATCATACAGATAGAAGGCTACGTTAAGAAGCCACCTAGCAAGGTATTATCTAATGGGGGATAGGGAGGAGAACATGAGTATTCTAGTAAACTAAACAACTGCCAAGAGGCTGAAGCTATTATCAATATAGACTCAATTAACTGGCACGGTTACGTTATGTATACAATTGTATGTGTATTAGGAGATTAGAATTCAAATATGATATAACAATTATTCGCGGAATTCAAAGAGGTAGAGAGTGAAACTTCCATACAATTAGTAATGGAGAAAACACAAGGAAAGACTTTTGTAACCGAAAGGTTTTCTTATAAGACGTAGTGACACAACAAAAGCAAAAGCCGTCAGTGTTAAAATAACATTCAGGTGCAATACAGTCTAACTTAACTGTATTGTTACAAGTGAATTACAGTGAAATTCCCAATTAAATATAGGGCACAATTCAAGCAGTTAACAATGAAAATTAGTACGCAGACTGGCTAAATAGTCTGACAAAGTGAGAAGTAAACCATCCACCACTTCATCATAAAATACAACTATTACTTTAACCTCCATTCGAATAGGCAACGTTACAACGTCTCAAGGCTTATCAACACCAACAACTCCAACGAAAAGAGTATCGTTAGTTTATATGCCTATTATGCCGAAATCTTTCTTGATTTACGAAATTCATAAGTATAGGTTATAGGTTAAAGATTGTTTACCTATTTTGAATTTTAATAGCGATTGTTATATTAAGAAGAAATAGATAACTTCTTAAATTAGTTTTTATCATAATTCAACGTATAGTATTACTTTTTAAGGGGTATTTATTGCAAAGTTTCTAGGTAACTTGAATAAAATGTTTCTTCATATATTTTTCGTTGATTTTGTATAAGTTTAAGTAATATTATCATTGTAAACAGTCAAATTCCAATTAAAGATTGGCATTTAATGTTCTGTTAACGTGACTAATAAACGTTAGGTAATCTTTTCAATTGTTTATAGTTTTGTGAAAATCGACTTTTTGTACAGGTTGTCTGTGGTTTTCCCTTAACCTTGTAGATACTCCTCGATTTGAAAATTGGAAAATTGGGGTCGTCAAGGTTGAATTTGCGTTTGGATATAAATTGCATAATCTTTCATATAAGGAATACATTGATTATAATCCTATCTTCTTCCTTCAAAGGTTCACCTTGAGTTCCAATAACTTCTTATATAAGCAGTTTAATAATTATGTTATTTTTCTCTATTAAAATAAATAATTATATAAATTTTCCCCAGTGTATATTTTCCTTATTATGTTTAGTTTTTCCTCTCTTTAAGAATAGGTATCTTTTTTGTTTCTTTATGAACTTATGAATTATGGGAGGGGGGGGATTATGTTGGTTTATTCATTTGTTTTGAATATTTTTATCATCATTTGCCTTAATATTGGGTTCAACTTAGGTTATGCAGAATGTCTTAGAGTTTTTATTAGTTTTAATGATTACTTTTAGATTCAAGATACTTAAGATTTGGAATGAGCTATTTAATTTGCCTCGTTCTCGCCACACAAGGACTTCGTTTTGTAATGGCAAAGTTAACACGTTAATTGTCGTGGGATCGTTTTTGGTTTTAAGGGCGTTATTAATTTGGCACGTAGCAGATTGATTTCGTGTTTTTTTAATAACTTAGTCATATATCGTAGCCTTTTTTAAGTATTTCTTTATGCAAGAATTAATTTGTTGAATATAGATGTACATTAAATACTAGGAATGTAAGTACTAGGCTGTCAGGGCTAACGGTTTTATTCAGACCTTTCATCGCTATTAAAAGAGGTTTCTCTTGGTTTGTAATTTTTTGGATCTTTAAAGCATGGATTTTATACGCTTTTTTATGCAGCATATGTTTATTTTCAACCCTTTCAATGCTTTAGTGTGACTTAATAGGCCCTTGTTTAAATTAACTCCCTATTATTTTGGTCTTAGTTCTTGATTTCGTCGCAGTAAAGTTTTGACGTTATTGTAGTCGATAATATTTGATCGTATTAAATACATGTTAATTTATAATATTCTTAACATCTTTTTGGTATATTCGTCAATTCCGATTAGAGGAACTGAACGTCGTGAAAACATGGTACTTAGTTTACAACGTAATGAATAGGTTTGTTATTCAAGTAAAAATAATAAGTTAAAATTTCGTAATTATAGTTTTTTCTTCATATGAATTCAAATTTCGTAGGGGTTCAATCATGAATTTAGGAATTGTGACAAAGTGTTTTAATAGTCTTTAACGTGAAATATGTCTCAGTTTCATACCCTATAGATTTAACGATTCTAAATAACTTGTCTACGGTTGAATGATTAAAACGTCGGTATAATTAACGTCTACCAATTTTGGTTTAGCATATTACTACTGACTTTGCCCTTGAAACAAAAAAGTATAAGTGAATTTACTTAAAGGCTCAATAGAACTTCCGTAATTCTTTAATTAGTCCATTGATGTTAATATTAACGTTGACTCTAAGTATATTTATATTTTTAAAGTATAAAAAATGGGGTAGGGTATTTATGGATGTGGAAAGTAATAGATTCAATAAATCTTTGCATATTCATCTATTTGAAATGTCGATAGTTTTATTCCCTCCGTCGAAGATAAGCTTGGTTTCGTTGGTATATTAATAATTAATTTTCGTAGCAGTGGTTCTTTCTGGTCGAAGTGTATTGTAATTCACATGCTCTTTACTTTACTATTTTAATGCCCTCTTATTAGGTGTAATTCCTTGAAACGAATGTTTTGCGTAATTATTACAAGAATCAAAGGTATGTGAATGGTTAAGGGTTTGGTTGTTGAGGTAAAGATAGGGGTTTCAGTTTTATAAGCGGTATGAAAAGGTGTAGTCGGCTAGTTATTGAATTACTTTCGGAGTTGTATCCTTATGTTATGTTACTCGTTTTGACGGGTCATTTTTTATTGTTCAACGATTTTTCGCTTTCGTAGTTCTCGATACAATTTAAGTAATTCTTTTTGAAAGCAGCAGTGTATTTGGTATGATATATTATCTGTTGTTTGTGGCGGCGGATATTGGGGTAACTAGTTGATTAATAGTCGGATTTGCTATTTATTTAGTACTTTTTGTTATTCTGACGACGATAGTACTTGCAATTACCAAATCTTTTTTAGTGTTACCTACGTTTCTTTCGTTTGTTTTGTTTTCAATCCAAAGGCTCTGGACCATATTTTCAACACATGTACCTTTTGTACTTGCGGTTAATGTAGTACTTAATTAAAAAGAAAAAATAGTTCAATTTACGGAAATTTTCAATTCGGGTGTAATTATGATCTAAGGTTAGCGTACATGTTATTACAGTTGTAAAAGGACGAGCAAAATTAGTTCAAAAACCTTTACAGGTAGTATTCAAGCTTTGTAGGTTATATTGAAACTTTTGAACAATATTAATATCTGAATTTATCTATTTGCAAAGCATAGCTTTATCAATGCGTGTTTTCCTTATTTTTTGTTAACATAATATTTTTCTGTTAAGTATTTAGTTAAGGATATATATTAGTATTTTCCCACTGTTCTAGTTACTATCCTCATTTACAGCCTCATAGCTTCATTCGTATGGAATTGCGTAAAGTATACTTTGTATTCAAAAATTTCTCTCATTTCTTTATAATTTCCCAGAAAGTACGTATTTTGGTTAATCTGGTTAAGTAGTATTTTTTGATGTAATTTGTGGGGATTGTTGGAGGTATTTAGTGGGAATTTGGATATTGGACCTTTATTCACCTTTAAATTTTGCGGAACGGTATTATCTTCGTATCAAATAAATTATCAATTTACCTGTTATATTTGTTTGTGTTCTTTCAAATTTTAGTTAAGTTCATGAAAATTTGTAGTTAATCCTGAGGATTGTTACTGGCTTCGGAGGTAGGTTACAACAATCGGGTTTCTCATCGATGATACTATTTCCAATCAACGTAGGTTTTTAACTTTTGAAATTGCGATGGTAAAGGTTATGATCATTCGTTTAAATTAAAGGGTGAAATTTTATGATAGAACTTGTAATGAGTTTATATACATATACTTACCTTTTTGAGTTTTACGTAGTCGCGTTACGCGAAGTTTTTTTAAGGGAAAAATCAATGATTGTAACGATCTTTCTCAATTGAGCGTTGCATGGAGCCAAAATTCATTCCTCGTATTGTATTGGCAGTTGTTGATTTATGTATCCTGTTTTTTCGGATCACGAATTCCACATTATTGCGGGAAGAAACTGGAGTTGGACTGCCTAGGGAATCAAGAGGTTTTTTATCGTCGGAATGTGAAAAATTGTTTTTTGGTGGATGAAAGGTTTAACGTAATTAAGGATTGAGAAGGAGTTTTTTTAACATATATAAGGGCATTAGTGGCCGTTAGAAATTCCATGTCCCTTCCTTCGTTAGTTTTGAAGTTAATGATTTCAAAGGTAATTCCTAAATTATATTACCTTCAAGAACATTTTTGTTTGTCTGTTTGGGGTTTTGTTATAGATTAAGATCTTCTACTGAAAAACCTCTTTTTAAAATTGATCTTTACAGTGTGTTGATCTACTTTCTGTTTCCTAAGTATTCACTCGTTAAAGATTTTACTAAAGTTTTGGAAGGCGCGGGGATTATAAAAACAAATTCGCCAGCGTCTATGTAGTGGATTCATTAGCGGATGTAATTGATTAAGTTATTTTTGGTGATGGTTTCTTTTATATTCTTACCCTAGAAATTTTCATTAACGTGTTTGACGAAAAGGGGACCAAGTCTTTGAATTTTATTTACGTGTTATCAATTGCTTGTTATATTGATGTTTTAGCTGGTAAGTCAACGTTAATATTTATTGGGTAAGAATTTTCGATTTGCGTTTTGAAAACGGTATAACGTGATTATATGGTGTGATTTGGCTATTTGACACGATTTGATGATATTTGGTGTTTTTGTTACGTGTAGCGATTTTGATATGTCTGGTAACATGTCTGATTAGCTATTTTGTAACATAAGGGGAAACGATTGGAGTAGGATGTGTAGTTGGAGGTTGTAGGTTATTTATCGTTTAAGTTGTTGTTTGTTGATATAGGGGTTTTGAATTTACCGGTTTACAATTATAATAGCGATTTAGCCGTTTGTCAATTTTATAAATTTGAGCAACTTAATAATCGATTTCCTTGACTATTCGAGACTTTGGAGGGTTAATTTTAACCATTGTTCGTAAAAAGGGTTTAATACAGATTTCTTGGTGTTTTTCATAGCGGTACTATCCTCATTTTTAAATTACCGTTTAAGCCAATGTAGTTGAGAAGTTTTCTCTACTTATTGAAGTGATATCTGGCGTAATCTGTAAAGGTTTTTCGTAAGAATTTTCAATCTATTTCACAACATAAATCGTAACGGGAATTTAGCCTTTTATTTTATTTAGCTAATTTGTATTTAAGCTAATCAGCACTGATTACAGCTGATAGGATTTTAGATACAACATTGTCTATTCGGATCATGGTCGAAGTAATAGTAATATTGAATAGTTAAGTAGTGTTTGTTACTTCTTTGTTTGGCAGACCGCTAGCCGGTCTACACACTACTTTGTATGGGAAATTTCTTGGCCCATACCACAAATTGAATTGAGTACTCCACTGAAATGAACTTGTAGTCAGTATAGTTAACTTTGACTGCACTATATGTGAATACTATTCCAACATTAACATTGAGAACTAATCTGTAGTCAACATTTGTAATATTGATATAAAAGGATGAAACTATTCACAACAGTATTATAATACGCCTTTTAACACTTTGAATTCACCAGAATCACACATATAACGAATTTATGAAAATTTCGCAAAATGAAAGTCTTTCATTAAAATAATAACATATTTAAATTGTTATCGGCTGATGCTTGGGGCTAGTGATCGTCAGAAATCTAGCTCTGACAATTACTATGCTCTCACGATGCTCCTATGTTGCTTCCAAGAATTTCTACACCTCGTGATCAGTTACATAACTAAGTCACACCTTATTAATAGTTTTACAGAAGCTTCTTAACATGGGATCTTCTTCCTGTTTTATTTATAGTTATAAATAGTATTCAATTACCTTAAGAGATAGTTTTCGTTTATTCACTCTATATATAATTCTCTATATTGATTTTCGACAATGGTTTAACTATTTTCAAGTAATTATATCCAAAAACCAAGACTTTGGACAATCCGAGCCTAAATCTCTTGGTTTGAAAGTGGGTTTTCAACGCGTGCGTTTGGGACTAGCTATAAGGCGTCCTAACCGCTTAGTACGATGAATTACCCGCCTAAGGAAAGTGGTTTCTTAAAAGTATACAAACGAAGCATGTTAAATGGTACAAAGTCTTTCGCGAGTATATTTTAAGCATTAAATAATATAATGTTTCACCTTGGATTATATTCGTAAATATTATTTGGTATCTCGAAGTCTTCATTTGCACGTTTACGATATTAGAGCAACCTTTTATTCGAGAGGGAGCCGTTTTAGCATAATTCACGCAGGTTGTGAATATTACAAATGACACCGATACAAATTCAGCATCGCTTTACTTTGGAGGCCGCACCGAGTCACCCGATGACAACAAAGAAGATGACGAGGATTTATCCGATTTCGATTATAAAGTCTACAGTTAGACTAAGGACGTTTAGCATTAACGAATCAATCATAAGCCTTTGAACTAACCGGTAAAGTTTTCCGGCGTCAAACTACGCTTTTTGATATAAAAGGTTACGATATTACATAAATTTTATAGAGATATAAATTTATTGGTTTAAAGAAGATTCATTTTTACGTTATTCTTCACTAGTGCAAGGGAATGATGAAAACTATTTTAAAAAGTTATGAGGTTTGCGGTAGCGATGGTGATAATAGCGACCCCTACATATTTGGAACAATATTACGCGATTATTATTTAGACCTTAATATAATACCAGTTGTCATAGTTTGGTTGACAAGCTTAAAGTAAAACGTTTATAAAAGATTTTACTTTTTTCAAAAAAAATACTTTAGAAGACTTTGTTAACCGAAGCCGGTAGCATATTATAGGAATCCACTTCTAAGCTTGTTATCCTCAAAGGAGCCATTACTAAGACCCTTATTAATAGTTTAACTGCTCTTGACATTCTCAAGAAATATAAAGAATGTGTCTCCCAAGTTTAACTTATTTACAGATAGTGTTATACTCTTCGTAACCTATATAATAATATTCGTATGAAATATGCTATTGGTTAAAATAACGGCGGCAGCGTTTTAGGCGTAGTAAACGGTGGAAATATACCTGCGCGTGATAGCTAATGAGATATTATAATAATGGTTGTATATGTTTCGGAGGCCAGAACTAAGCGGCGCGTCATATACGTTAACTCATCTAAGCTTTCGCGTTACAAGGAATATAAATTATATTTATGATATGGCGCGAATAGCTATCGAATTCAAACCTAACCTTTAGATTCCATTTATCATCCAAATAAATTTAACATCAATGTTCATAAGTGTATTAATATTATTACTGTCCATGACCTTATCTGACTTAAGAAGGGAAACGTGTAATTTCAGTATATCATTGAGTATATGAGTTAAAATGTGTTTCTTTAAACGAGATTACTTATTTATAGATTGTAAACACTGTCTCTGTTCGTAGTAAATTTACTTTGTCGTTCCAGTTTATATTTTTACTTTTTAATAGATATAGGGTTTATACATTATAACTTTATTGAGAAGGAGTTTACATACATATAATAATTTTCATTTATTACTATTAAATATTAACAATTTAACCAAGTTAACCGTTATATCGTTATTACCGATTGATAACATTTTTTTTCGAAGTTTACCTGAAAGTTGCCCTCGATATACATCGCTATCGTATTTGGATTTATATTATTTTTCGTTTATAATAAGGAGTGATTTTGGATAAGCTTTAAATTTAGTAACAATAAGTGAACTATGACTTTTTCTTAATCATATATTGTTCTTGCGACCAGTGGATAACTTTCTTGTATGGGAATGTGGGTTTATATTTCGATGGAAATTATTGAATAGCGTAAACGCTACAGTATTTGACGTAATATTTAGACGAATATCCAAGGATCAAGTTTTTCCTACGTAAATGATATCCGTGTTTTTAAGATTTTAATGAGTTTTTGACCCTGAAATGAATTCTTATTATACACAAAGATTTTTGGAATGTTTGTACAAATTTATACTTTTATTAGATAAAATCCTTGGGATTAAATTGGTTTTTTACTGGTTGGAAACCGATTTTGTGATTATTTTTGCAAGATGATCATCTGAGCTAGCCTTTAGAAGTTATTTAGGGCCAGTTGTATGAAATGTTACGAAAAGATTTTCTAGTGTTACGAAAAAAGTCGACGGAATTGTTAGCTTAAGGTTATATTTACGTAAATAGCTTTTAAACTGATGCCTCCTTACCTTTCGTTATAAAATTTCAAGGCGGTTGAAGTTTTTTAGTTTATTACCGACGATTTAATATCATTAAGAAGCTCGATGGATAAAGATTTTCTGATTATAGAGACGTTGACTACTACTTTACGGGTTAATCAATTTATTAAATTCGATGTTAAAGTCTTTTATAAGATTTGTATTTAAGAATGCAACGAATAGAAACCCGCTTGTTGGACCTGATTGTAATTTCTCAAAATTTCTACATTTTCATGGGTCTTTCTAGCGTATCAGATACTTTTTATCATTATATTGATAACTTTTTACACTCATTTTTCTATATTTTTCACTCCTATTATTTCGAGGATATACTGTTCGATGTAAAGGATAACGTTAACGATTCTAATATTACGATTAAATAGGTACTGAACGCTTTCAATGTTGCTAAATTTAATCTCGATACATTCAATTGCGAGTTCGACGTTTAAAAAACCAAGTACTGAGCTTTATTACTGAGGTAGTGGTTGGAATTCCAATGTATCCGGAGAAGCTACACGTTATTCAGGAGGATGTAATTTCCACGTCGGTTTGAAGGGTACAAGGGTTTTGGTGCTTTATTCACTTTTACAGAAAGTTTATTCAGAATTACTTTATAATTATCGGGTTTTTAATAACATTTATTGAAAGTAGAGTATACCTTTGTTAAGAGCCTAATAAAAAAGTCGTGTTAGAGCGATTAAAGCTTAAGTTTTTTTGCGAAACCTATCCTTGCTGAATGGAACATTGAACGAAAAATATTTTTAAAGGTCGACTACTTCGGATCGTCCGTAGGAGGTTGTCTATTTTAACGCGACGAATCGGAATCCCTCCGCCTGGTGAAGTATTACTTCCGTAGGTTATGAACCGCCGAATATATGGGCGAGATTTACGATAAGGTACTTTTAGGGATTATAAATTATTTTGAAATATGGTATCAAAGATTTCATAATATGGTTGATTTGGTGATTATTTTTACGGATTATTTGAACTTTAAATATTTGACGATAATAACGCGCCTTTCGAATAGTTAAGTCCGTTGGTTGGAAAGAATTTTTAATTCCGTTTCAACTTATTTGAAACAAGATAGCGAATTGCGTATAACCCGATATAATATTACGCTGAAATTAGTACTTTTTTAAAGTCCTTTTTAATCTTTGTCTTTTAGGTCGTGAACTACATCGTTTTCGCTTCAATTGACTCATTAACTCACCTTTTCCATATTCTCGTATCATCCAACTTAATATCATCGGTGAGTTTATTTTTGAAAACCACAATCTTTTTATAAACGAAGATCATTAGAACAATTGGGATACTGTAGTTACCCAGGACTTTATATATATATGCCTAATAAGTACGGTTAGTATAAGTAATCGAAGTTTCGACGTTGATATTTGCGTTTGTTAGGACTAAGTATTAGACGTATTTATTACGGAATATATGGTAAATAATCATATTGTTTGAATAGTAGTAATTAATGTAAAGTAAGTCAACTTTACTTACAATAAAGTTGACTATACTTACTGAAAGGCAAGTGTATTGTTCGGTGAGTCTACTGTATTGACTACAAGTCAATTACAGTACGCGCCTACATCACACTAGAGAATAAGATAAGCAATTAGCTATACAAATTACTATGTAGACTAGCTAGCGGTCAGCCAAACCTAGAACAATACATCCTCCACTTGAACATTGTAATACTACTGTTACTTCGACTAGAGTCTCGAATCGAAAACGTTGCAATGTCTAAATCCCCACCAACAATTATCGTTTAATGTTTTTGGGACCGTATTGAGATTCTTATTTACCACCCATTTAATACCGAGTAAATTTAAATTACGTACGATTCGATTATTATTAGCTTATTGGGTCGCGAATTTACCATTGTTATATTATTAAAATCGTAATTATCCGTTTAAGATATACCACATTAGCCGATGTTTTTATCGTAATTGTTATATTTGTAGGCCAATAACTTATTCATAATATCTCCGAAAGTATTTTGTTGAATATTTACCGGGTTCTAAATAGCTTTGAAGAGAGTCATTTGCCTATTTTATAGTTGATATTCCCCAGGAACCAATTAGAGAGTTATTTTTAGAATATTATTACCTCCAGTGGAGTAAGTCAACTTTAGTTACAGTAAAGTTGACTTTAATGACTGAAAGTTAAGTGTATTTTTTTGTATGGACTTACTATATTGGGTATATGTCGAGTACAGTATGACTCACTTTATTCTAGGGCACAGGTCAAGCAATGGGCAATACAAATTATTATGTAGACCGGCTGGCAGTCTACCTAACCTAAAATAATACATTCACCATCTGACTACGCAATACTAGTGTTACTTTAACCAATCGAATAGACATCGTTATAACGTTTAAATTCCTACCAATACTGATCAGTACTTATTAGGTTAAGTACAAATAAGCTAAGTAAAAGAAAAGACTACTTTTCAGTTACGCTTTATGGCCTTAATGGCGGCTAAGGAGAAGGAAAGATTTTTTCGAAGTGCCTCTAATAGTACTGCGTCAGTCTATAACAGTAGGAAAATATAGAAGACTTTTGGGTTACGTCAGTCCAAAACAGTAATCTTCAAGTAAGAGACGGTATCGTTATTAAAAACACCGAGAAATCTTTACCAGATCTTTTAAAAGACCATGAAATTAACTATTAGAAGTCTTAAAGTTCGGCGAGTTAGTAAATGGTTAAGTTAGTACTACTATGGGTACTATTATTACAGAAAAACAACTAAGTTCCTACGCCAAATAACTTGCAGTAATAAATAACCTTCGACTTTACACTTTATACCAAATCTTTGCCTTTAATTTACTTTTTCCACTTCCCCTACACCAATTTCGTCTTCAAAATCGCTACCCTGAGTAAAAACGCCAATAATCGCCAAGTCGCGTCGAAAAAGTCACGTCAGGTGACTCCATGCTAAATCGTTAAGTTTCCTCGCGACTTTATACCTAAACACCAAATCCTTACACCTAAGATTACCAAGTCTCTTACCCTCCAGGCCTTATAAATCCTAAATAATCTAGAACCTTAAGATATCTTTAGTTAATGCTTACTTTGACATCATTATCGACCCCGTTAAAAAAAGAGTAATTAAAGCATTTGGAATTGCTTCTACTAAGTACTACGCCGAAAACCTTTAGGCATAAGATTTCGATAAAGTCTTAATTAAAAAATACATTATCAACTTAATTAGATACTTTATCTTTAAGTATAATAACAATTCAAATCCTAATTATGCTTTTCGTAAATACCGCGATATTTTTCGATAACTGGACTATTAATATGTAATAGGCGATTTAAAAAGGAATTAAGTTAAAGCTTAAGTCGAAACTAAACAAACGAAGAATTTACATTTAAATACAAGGTATTATAAAGCTTGCACAAGCCCGTTTCAACCTGGAATAGCTTAAGGAATCCCCTTAAGATCCACGAAATAAGAGAAAAAGCAGCAAGGTATTTTAACGCCCTTATAAGCGATATAGGAGACATTCCCTTTACCTTTAGCTAATTTAAGCCTTTTTATGTGTTAACTATAAGGAACCTATTCACCTGCTTGGTAGCCTAGTACCTTTACGAAAAAACTCGGAATATGCCATTGGCGGTGGTAAAGTACGTAAAGCAACGGCTGCTCACGCGGCCAGAGAAATTAACGTTAGCGTTTTATACCAGTTAATTAAGTCAAATGGTTAAGTCCCTCAAAACCTTTAGGTAATTATCGCCCCCTAGTACTTTAATTGACAAGCCCTTTGAAAACCTTCTCATGATGAGTTTACCTATACATAGGAACCTATTATAAGTCCTAACACAATGCTTTACCCCATAGACTAGGCGACTCTAAATAAATCTCAACACCTTGTTTAGAAAGCCCCAAAACTTAAATTACCAGAAAATACTACTAATAAATCTGCCCCTAAGATCTATGAAAATCGTCAATATTAACTATAAGCGTTTCACAAAGTTTGCCAACATCTGAAAAAATATGAAAAAGTATAACGGAAAGCCTTATAACCTCATTAATACGAAGATAATAACTTTTTTAAACATTTATACGTAAATACAGGTTACTACTTTTGGTTTTTACTTACTGTTTTCCGAAATCTTTACAAGGTACGTCAAAGACTATTACGTAACCTTTCTGACCCGAGCAACCACGTTTTGCGAAATCTATAACGGTATAAAGTGCCACTTCGAATACAACGTCTAACTTGGGTAATAATATACGAATTAAGTCACTATGAGGTAGGCAACGATAATAATAATAAAGAAAAAAGAGGAAACACTAATAGATATACTGAACCAGATAATTGACAAGTTAATTCTATGTCAGAAAGTAATGGGTAAGGCACACGCTAACGAAGTCACATTTCATAAAAGGTATGGGTCGCAGTTACGGGCGTTAACGAGTTTAAATATGCCCTATAACGCTTAAATAACCCTTGCAAAGACCTTTTTAGCCAGTTACGTTTCTCGCTTACCATTATAATAACACGTATATTAAACTCTCCTAATATATACCCTTTAGTCGAAAACTTTCCTCACGTTGGTAAAAAGATCTTTACGGTAGTTAATTAAGTTGACCGTAAGTACGGTTATAGGAAGCCTCAACGCCTAAAGTTTGGCTTATTGATAATGGATTAAAGGTAATAGCCACGTTGACTCTAATAGGGCCAAAATTTAAATGGATTTACTAATTGTAAACATCATGTTCATAATAATGGTAAGAGATATTAGATTTATAGAAAATCTAAATGTTGGTTTACTCGGTACCCCCTCGTTGAGCGTAACGATAAGAAGGTAATGTATTATATTTAGTACCTCATTACTTATTAATAGGATTACTTAAACTCAATTGAAAGCTTTGAGGGCGACGAGCTAATTAACGACGATAATGTACTCAAGCAAATTAAATGACATAAAATATTACTCCTAACACGGCCTCATCATTAACCGACCACGCATTTTTATATCGCTTAGGTGGTAAAGACCATTACCTTTACCCTAAATAGGTCTTTAATCCTATATAAACCTTTAATTTTCGTGGTTGTTGCGCAGATTACACATTTTAAGGTATTATTTTAGATATAAGGTAAGTAACATACTTAATAGGAGGTTATTCGTAATACGTGGCACTACAGAGGAAAAGTATTAAAGTTAGCTTTAAACTAGGCTAATAATTATTGTTATTCGGAATAACGGTAATTTAAAGTTTTATAAAAATAATTACGTTTCATATTCTCAAGTCTTTCATCCCTTTTTGTTCTATTTGGAGGATATAAAGACCTTTAGCGTTATCGTCGACGTTAATGTAGACGAGCTGGTTAAAAACGGCTAAAGATTTCCCTTTGCCTTTAATTCGGGATATTATAGTTTTATCTCTAAAGTCCTGAAACAGTGGTATTAAATCTAACTAAGCCGAAAATACGTTAATTATACCAAAATTTGAGTTAACCAACCGTTAATATTCTATATAAGGTTCTAAAGTCCATAGGGAATAAAGATATTGAATACTTTGCTTTAAAAGTTATAAAAAGAATTCCACCATTAAACATATGCCTAAGCTATCCCAAAATTTAAGTTTACATTAAAATACAATAAATAATTTAATTACCAGGTTTTTATTGATATATTTTACTTAGATAATAAGCATATCCTTCATATCTTTAACTCTGTAACCTTCTTCTATGAAGGTAAGATTTTAAAGTCCCTTTTGGCGAAGGATGAATGGAAAACACTAAGAATATTATATATTGACACGTACTTGAGCCTATTCAACGTCGTCTTCTACGATACCGGTACTCACTTGGCGGAGGCAAAGTTTAAGTTATATGTTAAAATAATTTGTATTTAATGTAAATAGATGTTTGTAAAGGCCTACTAAAGTAATAGAGATGTTAAAAGAGCGTACTCTTTACCTCGCCGAACGTATAACATATTTATGTTGGAAATTAGAAGTTTTACAGATTCTAAACCACGTTTTTAAATGGCGGTAAAATGCTTGAACAATATTATGGGCTTTAATAGCCTAATATTAACATTGCTATTTTTAGAGCGTACCCACACCTAACGAGTAAATATCAGTTATTAATAAGTACCTAAAAGCGTACTACGGCTTGCAACAAAGCTTTAGAGAAATTACGAAGAGAATCAACATGCCGTTAGGTTAATAATGCCCTTAATACCAGAAACAGCTTTATAATAACCGACGTATTAATTTTGACGTTATAAAAAAAAGGACTCGTATAGTGGGAGCCGAGTAAAAAGAAGGGCTCGTATAAGATTTTAAGTATCATAAACTGTACAATAATTATCAAAACTGCTAACGGTTATATATTTTTTCAAAATACCTAGGTTAAGATTTACATTAAGGTAACTAAAAACATTTTTTATTTTATTTTACACGGCTGATTCAACATTAACCTCCTCTATCCGTGATTGACAAGCCGATAAAACACCGCCGACGCGAACGACCTCCGAAAAAGTGGGACGTTAAAAAAGAAGAATATATACCGGGTTGTATTTATAATACTGCTGAAATAAGCAGAGGGAAAAAGGATAACGAAAATTTCGTATTAAAGCTTCTAATATAAGGGATTATCATAACTTCTGGCAAACCTTTGAAAGAAAGCGCAACGGTTGAAATTAACGGCCTATTTATTTGACAAATTGTATAATTTATACCGAAGAGCTATTTTAACCTTTAAAACCTAAATGTCACGATTTGCAATTTGAGGATTATTTACGAGGTTAAAGGAAAGACTATGGGGCGGCTATACAAAAAGTTATATTTAATAGTTTAAGGATACGACGATAGACGCAAAACACAAGTCCTTATACAATCTTTAACGATCCAAAAAATGAGCTGGCGTTTAATAGTCGCTTTTGTAACCAATCTACTAACTAAAATTCAAGTTATATTTACACTTAATAGTGGTAATATAACACGTGCTTACACGTAATGAGTAACGAATTTATAGCAAATTATATTACTATACTTGTTATAGGATTCAAAGCTTATTAACCTTTGAATAACGGTAATACGATATGTTAAGCTATTATACAAATTATCTAAAGTAAACTTTTATTAATTTTTAACCTACTAATCGTATTTCAAATTACGGTTAAGTGACAAGTCTTTAATATGAGACCCGTGTTTACTAGTAACGTAAAAAAAAGGACTTCTACCTGGTATGTATACAAACTGACGATAACCTTTTCGTTGGAACGGATATCTTTACAACATTTGAATAGCAGGCGATGAAAGACTTTAAAATCTAGAATGATAGTTCGGTAAAGACGTTAGCGAAACATAATTAACTAGATTTTAACGAATCATTAATTCCTATACTTATTATTAATACGAGTTTTCTTTTTCGTTTAAAGGAATAAGAAATTGATTTAGTTATAATCGACATGATTAATGTAATTAAAGCCTAGAAGTACCTTAAATAACGTACCTGTGTTGACTATATTACTATGTCATGCTAAAATATAGCCCTTTACAACCCTTTTTTTCATTACAACTCAAGTATAAACGTTAACGAGTGACGACTTTAACCGACTTAATAAAAGTATTAAATAGCAGATACGAAACCTAACCCGAGAAATCAATATAATTCCAATCGATTTATCGAAGGTTATGCTAATAATTTTTACGCATGGGTATTTTACAAATAATTCCGACCTATTTTCATTAATCGGGTTTTCATTAACCCTATTCAACGAAAATAGGCGGGAAAATAGGTTTAGAATTATCGGTAACCTCATTTACTAAACCTTTATCAAGTATAAAAATATTAGATAAAGTGTATTGGTTTCGGAGGTATACGCTATAATAGCAGGCTTTAACGTAAGCATAATACTATGGAAAACCTTTAAATTTATTTCTAAGTAACTAAGGCTTCCCCTTATTCCAGTGGTAATTTGTACCGGCTCCAGAAGTTTATTTGGATGCCTTGCAAAGTTCGGAACTATTAACGAAAAATACCTAATAATAAACGTAATAATACTTTGAAAAGCTAATAAAAGGCGGGAGAAAAAGGAGTTCCAATATGTTAACGGCAAAGATAATTTTATTGATATTATAACAAAGTTATCGTCACAAAAAGCTCTAGGAAAGTTTTTGGATAGTAATAGCCTGACTATACATATCGAGGACTACGTTAATAGCCCACCCAAAAAGCCTAAATGACGTAATAGCGGTAAAGAATATGCTGACAAACTGAAAGACTTTGAGGAAAATGGCAAAACTGACGATAGTGACTTGTTTAAATGGCAAGGTTAAAGTGGAGGTTTGAAAAAATATGTAACGAGAGAGCTTTTTATAGAAGTCGATAAAGTTAGACCTCGAAGCCGTGGGACAATTAACAGCAATTGGAGTTAGTTTGTATGTAAATAGGTACATTTTGGTATGGATGTTAATTGAAATTGATAGGGGTTTGGTTAGTTAATAAAGTCTTAGTTTAACGCTTATGGGGAAAAAATGGTTAATACACTAGCGTACGCATACAAACTAAAAAGCCGCCTGTATTGAAAGAGTATTACCTGTAGTGCAATAGGTTAACTTTAATTACATTAAATTTACCTATACTAACGGCAAGTTGAGTGTATTGTTTTGTGTAGACTTATTGTATTGGGTGTAAGTCGAGTATAGTATGCCCCACTTTATACTAGGGCATAAGCCAAGTCATTAACTATACAAATTACTGTGCAGACTGGCTAGTGGTTTGCCAAACCTAGAACAATACATCTTTCATCTGACCACAAAATACTACTGTTAATTCAACCAATCGACTTAATAACGTTGCAACGTCTAAAACCTTACCAACAGTTACATTATTTTATGATTATTATATACAATCTAAGCAAGGTTGTTACCTTAGAGGCCATAAAATTTATAAATTTCGCAAGTTGCGTAAAATGGTTTCTAAACCTTTATTCCTAATTTTACGGGTTTCCCCGTATTATAATAACTGACTATAGCTCTAATTAGGTGGATGGTTTTTAAAAAGGCCTTTGCAACTTAATAGCGGTAGAGTACCGATTTAAAACCGTATTTCACACCCAAATTCATAGCATTACTAAGCTAACCAACTGGAACATTCTAACATATCTAGGTATTTTTATTTTTCACACTTAGTTCTACTGAATTCATCAATTTCTAGCTACCCATTAACGTTGAATGTTAAAAATAATATAAACATGAATATTGACCCAGTTTTACAATGTATAAATATTATGTCTAATCAATAAAACCTTTTTAATATTCAATTTTCCTAGGTAAAAAACTTTTCATGAATGATGAAAATTTCTTTTTCAACATATTCGAGACGTAACAGATTTCTTATAAGTCGTAATATAAGTTTCGTAATAACTTATAAAAAAATTCTTTGATAAATACCGCTTTTAATCATAAAGATTGAAAGTTATCAAGAATATGTAGCTTTTTTTTTAAAAAAAAAGTAATAGGTCAAATTAGTTTTCGCAAAGGCTTAACTAAATAAACTATAAAAAAAAGAATAATACGCTTTATATATTATCTTATAATTGAATTTAATGAATCCGGTGGAAAATACCTTTATTCTCATGTAGAATAATTCGTTGGAATAGTTAAAGACCCGCTTTCGAGTTAAATAATTTGTAATCATTGACCACCTGTTATTTATATAGTTGGAGACGATGGTAAATTCGAACTCGAACATTACGTGGAAAGTATTTCAAAATTTTGGATTATGCCCTAAATAGGTATCCTGTTAGAATAGTAGTAATTGCAGTGCAGTAAGTTAACTTTACACATAGTAAAATTGAATCAACTGACAGAAAGTTGAGTGTATTGTTTTGTGCGTCTACTCAATTGACTGCAAGTAAAGTATAGTATAACCAAATTTTACACTAGGGCACAGGTCAAGCAATTGATCATACCAATTACTTCACAGACGAGCTAGCAGTCTGCCAAGCCTATAACAATACATCCTCCACTTGACCACGTAATACATCTATTACTTCGACAAATAGAATCGTCAACGTTGTAACATCTAAAGCCTTACCAATACTGATCAATGTTTATTGGGTTAATTACAGATTATCTGAGTAAAAGAAAAGGCTACTTTCTGGTTACGCTTTACGTTATCGTTAAGGTAAAGGAAAGGTTTTTATGAGGGGCCTTTACTGCTGTATTAGTCTTTACGGCAATATGAAAAGAAAACCTTTGGATTGCGCCAGTCACTACGGCAAATTAAAGGTAGCGACGGTATCGCTATTAAAAATACCAAGAAATATCTACTAAAATTCTTTTTCAAAGAGCGTTAAGATTAATTATTAAAAGTCTTAAATTGGAAAATTGGCAAAAAGCTATGTAAATACTAATACGGGTGGTACTTTTACGAAAACAATTAAGTTTTTCTGCGCAATAACAAATAATCTTGAACCTTACCCCTTACACTAAGCATTTACCTAAATACCAAGGTTTTCCCTTTACTTTATTCTTTTTACTTTCTTTATGCTAATTTAATCGTTAAAATCGCTACCTCAAGCGAAAACACTGCCAATTACCAATTTGCGTCGAGAAATCCACGTTATACGACTTCACACTCAACCGCTAAGTTCCTACGCGCTATTACGTCAAACCACTCAGTCCTACACCACCTAAAACCTAAAAATAGCACCTTTTACAAACTTTTGAAAGGGATTGAAACCTTTACATCCCTATTTTAAAAGTAATACGATAAAGACTTTTAAGGGTAAAATATCGACGAAGACTTAACGGAAAGGTACTTAAGTAATTTCGTTGGTTATTATATCGTCGATTAAGACGGCGGCGAAAACCTTAACCACGGAAACCGTGTCTTTCGATACTTTCGTTACGTTTTTAACGATTAGACTATTGATATATGGGAAAGGTTAAAAAGGGAGTTAAGTTGAAGTTAAAGGTATACCTTGAAGGACAGAGAATTTATATTTTATAAAAGAGTTATATTAAACCATGACAACCTCTTTTTAAATTAACCTAACTTAAAGAATTCTCTAAAGACCTTCGCCTTAAAGTAAAACGTGTTAAAAAACCTTAACGCCCTTATACGCGATTTAGAGGACCTCCCTTTTATTCGTAACAAAGTTGAGATTTTTTACGTGTTAACGATAAGGAACCTATTAACTTTCTCAGAAATATAGTCCTTTTATATGATAGCACGAAGTACGTCTTTAGAGGAGGTAGAGCGCGTGAAGTATCAGGCGCAAACTTGGTAAGAGGTATTTATATTGGTACTCTACATTAGTTAATCGAGTAAAATCGTTAAGTTCTCTAAAACCTCTAAGCTTTTATTACCTATTAATTTTTTAGTTGTTAAGCCCTCAGAAACCATTTTGATGGTAGGCTTATATATACGTATGAGTTTACTACAAGTCCTATGACAAGACTTTACCCTTCGGATTTAAAGACTAGCGTTTACCCTTAACAACATCCTTCAGAGGTTTTTAGACTTAAATTGCTAGGAAGTATCAATAAAGACTGGAAAAATTGTCGCGACTTGATTTCAAAACTACTTTAAATGATTATTATTAATTATAAAGTTTATGCGGATTTCGCTAAAATCTAGAATAATATAAAGAAGTATAATAGGAAGTTTTATAACCTATTGAACACAAAGAAAATACCTTTTTTTAAATATTTGTAATTGGATGATGGTTTATCTTTCTAATTTATACTTATTATTTCCCGTAATCTTTACAGGGAACTTTAAGGATTATTACTTAAATCTTTTAACCCGAGTAACCACTTTTTGTAAAGTTTACAATCACATGAAAATTACTTCGAGTACGATTTTTATTTTACCTATTATCATGTAAATTAGGCTACTATTACGTGAGCTATAATAACGGTAAAGAAATAGGAGGATAAAATACTAATGGATATACTAAATCTGATATTGGACAAGTTGATGTTATATTAGTAAGTAATGGGAAAGACTTTATCGAAGCTATATTTCGGGAACAGGTACTGGCAGTCGTTACGGGCTTTAGAAAATGTGAATACGCTCTATAACGCCTAAATGTTACCAGTAAAGGTTTTTTTTAGCTGGTTGGGCTTTTCGCTTGTAACTGGAATGACTCATATACTAAACTCGTTTGGTGTATACCACTCATCTGGTAATTTTCTCGATGTAAACAAAGAATATTCATGGTAGTTAATTACGTTAACCGAAAATACGGTTACAGACGCCCTTAACACCTAAAATTTAGCTTATCGACCTTGAACTAAAGGTAATAACTATGATGGTACTAATAAGTTTAAGATTTAAAAGGAACTGTTAACTGTGAGAATTATCGTCTTGATAGAGTAAAGAGATATTGAATTTGTGGTAAGTTTAGCTGTTAGTAGATTCGCCACCATTTTTCCGAGCTAAATAATAAAATGGTAATGTATTATACTTAGTAACCTACTACTTTTGGATAGGACTACTTGTATTAAAGCGTAAAGTTTAAGGTTGACTAACTAATTAACGGTAATGATAGCTTTAATCAATTTAAGTGGTATAAAGATAAAGATTTTAACGCGGACTAGTTATTAGCCGGTTATGTTTTTTTTATACCGTTTAGGTGGTGAAAACCCTGATCTTTGTTTTAATGAAGCTTTTAACCCTTTATATACCTTTAACCTTCGAAATCGTTACGCGAACCATACGTTTTATAGTATTATGTCAAATATAGGGGTATTAAGGTACTTTATAAGAGGTTATTCGTAATACGTGGTATTGTAGATGGAAAGTATGACGGTTATTAAGATTAATCGTTACGATGTTGGTAAAGTTGAAATTGGCTTTGGATTGGGCAAAGAATCATCGTTCTTAGGAATAACAGTAATTTAAAATATTATTAGGTCAATTATCTTTTGTATTTTAAGTTAATTTTTTTTTCTTTTTAGTTTGAAAAATAAGATCTTCGGCGTTAACGTTAACGTCAACGCTGACGAGGTAATTAAAAATAACGAAAGGATTTCTTTTGCCTTTTACTAGGTGTTTCTATCGTTTTATTTCTTTTAAGGCTTAAAGGTAGTGGTATTGAATTTTACGGCACCGGAGATACATTAATTGTGTTGAATTTTTAACCATCTAGCCGTTAACAGGCTATATAAAGCCCTAAAGTTTGTAGGGTGAAAACATTTGGAATATTTTGCTTCAAACGTTGGTAAAAAAATTATTAATATTGTTAAAAATATACCTAAGCCGTTCAAAGATATAAGTTTATATTAAAAATAACAATGGATTTGATTGTTCAGTTTTTATCTATATATTTTACATGGATGATAAACCTGGTTTTCACTTCATTAACTTCGTAATATATTTATGTAGAGTTCAGTTATTAAAGTCTCTTTCAACAAGAGATACATAGGAAACTTCAAGGATATTCTAGACTAATACGTACTAAGGCTTACTTAAAATCTTTGTTTACGATACCGGTAATTACTTTATGGCGGCTAAAATTTTTAAAAAAAGGGAAAAAATATAAATTTAGTGTAAATAGGTGCTTATAAAAGCTTATTAAAATATAGCGAAGGTTGAAAGGGTATACGAGTTCATTCGCTAAGTTTATAAAAATTTTAAGTTGGAAATTAGTAGCTTTATGGATTCGGAGGCACGCCTTTAAATAGCGATAAAGAGCTTAAACGATATTGTAGGCCCTGAAGACCTAGTATTAACGTTGTTGGTCTTTGGAGCGTACCTACGTTTAACTTGTGAATCTTTGTTATTAATGAGTATTTAAAACGAATTATGGCCTATAGTAAAGTACTAAAGAAATTGCGGAAGGAATCGGCACACCGCCAATTTAAAGATACCTTTAATATTGGGAAAGGCCCTACGATTATCGATGTACTTATATTGTTATTATAAAGTAAAGTCCTCATAAGGCGGAAGCCAGGTAAATAGGAAGAATTACATAAAACTTTAAGTATCGTTCATTCTAAAGTTGTTGTTAAAATTGCTAACAGCTTTGTAACATTTCGTATTACTTAGGTTCAGCTTTGTATTAGGGTTATTAACGATAAAAACCCTTAATTTTAACGACCTAGTTAATACGAGTTTCCTTTACTTAGAATCAATTAGTTAATGGAACGTCGTAGACGCAGACAAACCCTGAAAGAAAGAATTATTAAAGAGAAGGAATATATACCAGGCCTGATTTACAATACTACTTAGGTAAGTAGGGGGAAAAAAGACGACGAACACTTAATACTAAAGTTGCGATTACAAGGTATGTTTAAGACTTTTGGAAAACCTTTTGAGGAAAGCGATAGGGTCAAAATGAACAGCTTACTAATGAAAGAAGTAGTATAATTTGTGTCAAAGACTGACTTCAACCTTTATACCTTCAACGTTACGATTTTCAAATCAAGCTTTATTTACGAGGTAAAGGGTAAAATAATGGGGCGACCGTACGAAAAATCACGTTAACTCATTTCAAAATACAGTAATAAAAATGAAAATTGGATTTTAACGTAATGATTAACGATTTAGAAAATCAGTTAACGTTGAGTAGTCGTTTAAGTAACAATTTAATTAATTAAGATGAAAGTTACATTTATATTTAATAGCTAAGATAAACCATAAGTTTATATGTAGTTAGTAATAGATTTATAACGGATTGTTTTGTTAGAATCATTATTCGAACTCCAGACTATCTATTTTTCAAAAACGGTAATACTATATATTGAACCTTTGTACGGATTGACTAATATAGGCGTTGATCAATACCTGATTTATTAATCCTACTTTGAATTACGGTTATGTATAAAGATTTTATTATAAGACCTATGTTTATTGGTAACATAAGAATGGAACATCGGCTTAGTAGATATAAAAACTAACGATATCTTTTTCGTTAGAACGGATGGCTTTATATTATCGGAATAATGGGTGATTAAGAACTTTAAGTTTTAAAATTATAGACCGGTAACTACATTGGTAAAGGGTCATTAATTTAACCTTAATAAATAGTAAATTCGTATATTTAGTATCAATACCAGATTTTGCTAAAAGGTTTGATGTATTAATTTGTGTATATTCGGCAAATTTAACGTAATTAAGGCTTGACAGTATCTTGAATATCGTACGTGTAATAATTATATTATTACCCTATATTAACAGAAAGCCCATTACGATTTGTCTATTACAGTATAGGTATAAAACCTGATAGGTAACTACTATAACCGGTTAAACGAAATATTCGAGTAATAAATACGAAACTTAAATAGAGGGATTAATATTAGTTTTCATTAACCTATTAAATGTAAAGTAAATGATTTTTACGGATAGGTATTTTGTCAATAATATCGATCTATTATTACAAATAGGCCTTTTAATAACCTTCGTTAATGAAGAGCGGCAGGTTTAGTTTAATATTATTATAAGCCTAATTTACTAGAAATCCGTTAAATGTAAAAGGATTATACTAAATGTATTAACTTTAAAGTTTTACGGTAAAATGGAAGGCTTTCATATAAGTATAGTATTATGGGAAGCCTTTAACATTATTTCCTGGCAGTTGAATATTTCCTTTGTTCCGGTGGTAATTAATACCGACCCGAGAAGCCAGTTCAAATGTCTTTTGAAGTTTTAAAATACGAGTTCAAAAAGCTTTATAATCGATATAATAGCATTCCAAAAAGCTTATGAAGGGAGCTAAATTGAAGAGTTTTGATAAATTAACGACAAAAATGATTTTACGAGTGCTATAACGAAGATGTCATCAAATGAAGCCTCGAAGAAGTTTGTAGATAGTAATGAATTAACTATACGTATTGAAGGCTATGTTAAAAGGCCGTCCGGAAAGCTTAAATTATGTAACGGCGATAAGAGATCTATTAGCGTATTGAGAGACTGTTAGGTAACTATTAATAACGAATTGCGTAATTGGAAGGGTTAAAGTGAAAGTTTATATGGGTTTATAGCGGAAGAACGTTTTGTAAAAGTTGATGAAGTCGGACATCGCAGCCGCGGGGCAATTAATGGTATGTAGGGCCAATTTAAATGGAAATGTATGCAACTTTTTGTGGAGGTTAATTAAAATGGACAGGGGTATGGCTAGTTAACTAAATCATAGTTTAACGCTCACCGGAAAAGATTGGTTAATCACACTGGAGTACGCATACAAACTAAAAATCGGCTAGTGTTAGAATAATAGTAATTAAAATACAGTAAGTCAACTTTACTTATAGTAAAGTTGACTATACTAACTGCGAGTGAATTGTATTATTTTGTGGGTCTACCGTATTAATTGCAAGTTAAATATAGTATGGTCCTACTTCACATTGAGGAACAGGCCAAGTAATTAGCCATAAAAATTACTGTATAAACCGGCTAACGGTCTGCTAAACCTAGAACAATAAATCTACCACTCAACTACGCAATACAACTGTTACTTCGACCAATCGAATCGACAACGTTGCAACGTCTAAAGCCCTACCAACATAGCCTTGAGGTTAAAAATCTCCTGAAACGAAAAATGTTAGTCAAATAGGTAATTTACTTTTACTAAGCTTAGAAGTTGTTTTCCAACTTATTCAATATTGTAACCTTCGATGCTATAAAAATCTCTTTACCAATTAGCCGAGGAAAATGATCAATTATTTATCCCGGTCGGCCAAGGGGCCTTCAATAAAATATCATTTATTCACTAAATCGTCCTTACTTTCTTACTCCATTAATACTAAGTATAAAAAAAATGCGTACTTTGATTTTAATTAGATTTAATATTACCCTAAGCCTATTTAATCACATTTTTCTACCTTTGCATGGTATCGTTGAAGTCGAAGTATATCCCCTTGTCAATAAGTTAATTTGCGCCCATTTTTATTGGTTAATCTAATTTTTCATCGATATTCCAAACGACTTTGATAAGTTTGTTTTATAGTTCTTAGATAGGGTTTCATCCATTTATTCGCCTTTTACAATTTCCCATTCAATACGATATGTTACTCATTTATTCTCTCACGCTTTTCTTTTGAAATTTGAGTAATATATAGACCACCCGAACGGACGTGAGTAAATGGAATTACAGAATATTCGCCGCGTGTGTCGATTTTACGTTAAGTAACGCAAATTAAGTTTATCGCGTTTTTAACAGTAATAACTAATGTTTTTATGTTGTTTAGCTACTCGTTAGGAAAGAGTAAGTAACTGTGGAACTAGGTCTATTATCCTGTTTTTGGGCGTTCAACATGAAATAAGCCTTAGATAGTTTTTTAATGATTTTATTCATGTCGAAGCGTAGATTTAAGAGGGTACATGTGTAGTCCAAGCTTTTATCTGTTACGCTAATATTATACAGTTGGTATCGAACACCGGTATTGTCATCATTCGTTAACAGGTTATTAATTATTGCGAAGTCCTTATAACTTTACCTTTAGTGATATCATAACGTTTTCGCGGATTCTGGGTTAAATGGTAAATATATTCGTAATAAGTTTATACAACTGTAATTGGGTTAAAAGTTATTGATTTTTATATAGGGAAACTAATTATTTGGTAAAGGGGATTATTTAACTTCGAAGTAGGAATGTACCTAAGCAATGGTTTATGTACGGCAGTATCGATACAGGTATTCATTTTCATCATGGGAGGGGGAGGGTATATAAATGACTATTATTATTAGGATTATGAATATTAAGAGTAAGATAAATGGTAAGTATAATACGTGTAAGAAGTGAATTAATGATAGTTGTTATTAAAGAAAGCAAGTTTATAATCATTAGCATTATTACAGGAGATTATTTATAAGGAGGGGAGACGGTATTAATAACGGTATCTTTTATAATGTACCATGGTGTTTCATGATCTACGGTAGAAACAGTATCTTTTATACAGTATTAAGGTATCTTACGTCGCTTATTAGTAGGTTTCCTACTGTTACAACGAACGCTCGCCTTTTAAAGCATGCTAGAACATTTTACATTTGTAAAAAAGAGCGCCAGCTAACTGAGAGTAATGTTATAAGCTAGTGCCTAGGGTTAGTTGTCGTCAGAGATTCAGCACTAACGATTACTATTCTTTTATAATGCTTTCACGTCATTCCTGAATATGCCTATATCATTTCAACAATCATATAACTAGGCCACACCTTATCACTAGTTTTGTAAAAGCTCCCTATTAGAGGCTTCCCTTATTTTTTTATCAAGTATTATTAATAGTATTCTATCACCTTGAGCGACAGCTCTGGAAGAATCCTTTTACGTATATTTACTATATAACTGATTCAATTGAATTTGACAACGTAATTCCACTCTGCTAAAAATGGGTCTTCATATGAATTATAGATTTCATGCACGGGTAAATGAACTTAATTCATTTGTATACTTGATTTGGTTATATTTCTACAGGGAAATGATGACAGTAGCCGGGTTTTCAAGCTACCTCTGTCAAATTATACCAATCTGCGCCTACAATACCCATACCATGCTTTTCCTTTAATGTAAATATTCAATTAATGTAGCCTTAAAATATTGGTTAAGCGATTGAATGATTGATATTATTCGCAGGTGTTTAGATCGTTGCATCGTTATCGATTCGAATCGTAGTCGAAGTAACAGTAGTATTGCATTTGTCAGGTGGTAGATGTATTATTCAAGGTTTGGCAGACCGCTAGCCGATCTGCACAGTAATTTTAATGGCTAATTGCTTGGCCCATGCCCTAGAATGAAGTGCAGCATACTGCACTCGACTTACACCTAATGCGGTAAGCCGGTTCAAAGCAATACACTTGCAATATGGTTAATATTACTGTAAGTAAAGTTGACCTATTTCATTGCATGTAATACTATTCCAATATTAGCGGCTTTTTAGTTTGTGTGTGCACGTTAGTGTGGCTGACTAATTATTTCTGGTTATTATTGAATTGCCTCCTCGTTAACTAGCCATATCTTTGTTAATTCCAGTTGACTTTCACATTGAAATGTGTTTAATTGTATGTAAATTGAACTTATTTACCCATAATTGCTCCGTTGCCCCGAGGTCCGAGTTTATTAACTTTTACAAAAAGTTCTTTAACTACATACCCTTATAAGCTTTTAATTTATCCGAATTAATTAAATAGGTTCGTATCTCTAATTTCTTAACAGTTTTTCAGTTTGCTATTACGTGATTTGGGCACTCTAAGCGGCCTATAAACGTAGTTCTCGATCCGTATAGTAAGTTTTTGATATTTACAAACCTTTTTAGGGTTTTGTTTTGCGTTAAAATTTTTATGGTATCTGCGGGATTGTCTTTGCCGTTAATACACCAGAATTTGTTAATCTTTTTCCTTTCGTAAGCTTTACGGAGTGCCATTACGTCGATTACCAAGCGTTATACACTGGTGGTTCCAATTTTTAAAAAGTATTCGAAAAGGCTTTATAAGTCGGTATAAATTACTACCGGAATAGGGGGAATTTTCAATTACCTGGTAATAAAGTTGTGTTTTTCATAGTATTATACCTATGTAAAAGCCTTTTATTATGCCGTAAACCTCCGAAGTTTATACTCTTCATGTAATCCTTTTACATTTGACGAAGGTTTAGTGAATTAGGTTGTCGATGATACTAAATTGATTTTTCCTTTTATCTTTATTAACGAGGATTATTAGGAAGCTCATTTGTTAAAATTGGTTGGTGTTATTTGTAAAGAATCCGTTCGTAATGATTATTAACTTATCTTTTAAGGGGTTAATTAGGAGTATATTATTTTTTGGTCTAGGTTTTGTATTCGTTACTCGAGCCTTTCATTGAGTCTTTTAAAGTCCTTATCCGTTAGATTTAATATTTACTCCGCAAAAAAATGGTTATACAAAGCTTTCGGTTGATATAAGATAATAATATATTTTCCACAAACATGTTAATTTAGGTACTATTCATTCTTGGTTATATTGATCTTATTAATTATAGCTCAATTGACGTTTTAGCTTCTTGGGCGAATGCTTATCCAGTATTAATGTTAAGTATACGGATTAACAAATTATTAAATTTAAGTTAAATAATTTTCGTTAATGTTGTTATTACATTGTAATTTTAAAACTTAAAGTCCTTAATCATCTATTATTTAAATATTATAAATTTATTCGTTTCGACCAAAATGGCATCGTCATTTTGTGCATATATTACGGGGAAGAATCTTTCTCATATTATTAGTCAATACGAATCGTACGTTAACGGTTTTATTATTGGTCGTAAATTTAAGTACGACTAATAAGTTAGGAATGAATAAACATTTGCCTTAAATAATCCCAATAGTGGCCTGATATATCCTATTACTGTATTCAAAAGGTTAATGATATGTAGGTTTTGTAATAATTTGAATTGTACGATCCGTTGTAAATTCGTCATTTAATACGAGTAGGTTTACATTATATCATGGCTATTAAACGTACATTTGCCTTTAATTTTAGCTATAAAAATCATTAATAAATCTATTACTCAACGTTAGCTAATTATTTGAACTATCAATAATTACGTAATAATTTAGGTTTTATGTTCATTATCGTGTCTTTAAATAATTAGACGTGAATTTTCGTACGGTTGCCACGTAGTTTTACTTTAACTTCGTAGATAATCTTTAGTTTAAAGATCGTAACGTTGAGGTTTTAAAGGTCAAAATCGGGTTTTGGCACGAATTATACAACCCTTTAAGTTAGTAGGCCGTTAATTTCGACCATATTGCTTTCTTTAAAGGGATTGTTAAATTTTTTAATACTCCTTTGTGTTATAAGTTTTCATATTAAGTTTTCGTTATCTTTTTCTTTTTTATTTACCCAAATATTATAATAGATACAGCCTAGTATGTATTTTTCCTTTTTAAAGTTTCACTTTTTCGGAGGTCGTTTACGTCGGCAGCGTTTTATCGGTTTATCGATAATTGGTAAAGGAGGTTTATATTATATTAGTCGATTGGTTTTAGGGTCTTTATCGTTATTAACCCTGATAAAAGGTGTAAATTAAATAATTAGAAAACGAATATGATTATTAATGGGTTTAATAAACACTTTGAAGTTCGCGATGTTTAATATTTTATATAGGCCCTTCTATTTGACCGGCTCCTGTTATACGAGGACTTCGCTTTGTAACGGTAAAGTAAGTACGTCGATTGTTATAGGGCCTTTCCTGGTATTAAGGGACTTATTAATTTGGCGACATGCCGATTTTTTTCGTTGCTTTTTTAAAGCTTTGTTATAAGCCGTAACACGTTGTTAAGTATTTACCAACGTCAGAGATTTACTCGTTAGGTATAAGTACGCTTTAAAGACCAATAGCATTGGTATTAAGTTATTAAAGCCTATAGTAACATTTAGGCCTTTTACTACTATTTGTAAGCGTTTCTTTAGATTTGTAAAGATTTTAATTTTTAACGTAAGGATATTATACCTTCGGTTAAGTAAAACGTATGTTCTTTGAATCTTTCAAATGTTTTAGTAGGCTTTTATAAGTGCCTATTTGTATTAGATATCTATTTTTTTGGTATTTTTTTTAAAACTTTACAGTTATAAAATTGGTATCAGTATAGAGAATGAAGATGTTAGGTGGGCTTATATACGTATTAATTTATATTATCCTTAATATTTCCTACGTATCCATTATAAAAATGGACTTTGGAAATTTGAACTCCTACAAAGAGGTTGCAGAATTAACGACGTGAAAAATAAGCTTATTATTTAAGTAAAATATATTGACGAAAATCTCGTGTTTAAGGATTTTTTCGTTCTTTGATATAAATTCAATAGCAGTAAAAAGGCGTTTTAATTGCTTTGAAGGAAAAATATTTCACATTCTTATGATTTACCTACTTTGAAAATTTATATAATTTGTTAACGGTAGAAAAGTAAAATCGTTGGTATAACTAACGTATTTATGGTTTCGTTGAGTTTAACATTACTGTTTTCAGGCTTTTAAAATGAAACTATAAGTACCCCCATTTAAATGCGAATAGAAACCTTTAACCGTTTTTAACCAGTTCATCTGCATTAATATCTACGTTAACACCGAGGGTTTTAATATCCTATAAGTAAAGTAAAAAAGGGTTAAGGAATTCAAGAACTCAAAACGTTAATACTTTTATAATACTTTAAATTATCTTTATTTATAGTAACGATAGTTATTCTCTAAATTTAAAGTTAACTTTATTTTTACTAATATAGTAACGATTAATTTTAGTAATTATAATGTTTTCCCTCCGCAATATTACGTATTATAAATAACATTTTATTAAGTACCTTTTTGTCCTTGCTTTTGGTATAATACTTCGAAACGTATAATCCGCGTAACTATTACGAAGGTTAAAGGTATATAAGGGTTCGGGAATTTGATTAAGGTAAAGTTAAATGTTTTTATTACCTAAACATTATATGAAAACATGGTTGGCTAGTTCTTAATTCGTATTAAAAGTAGTATCTTCGTATCATTTGATTTACTTGGGGGTATTAGCACAATTAATTGACTCGTTGCTTTCGAAGTTTTCGATTTAGTTTCAGTAATCTTATTTCAAAGCAGTTGAATATTGGGCGTACTATATTTATTTTTTATTGTTACGTTCGGCGAGAGGGTGTAAAGATAATTAACAGCCAAATTTGCCACAAATTTAACTTTTTTTACCACTATTATAACGATAATATTTGCGGTTAATGAATCCGCCTAAATATCAGCCTTATTGATGTCGACGTAGCTGTTACCTTTAATTTATAGTCGATAAGCTAGGCCTAAAGCGTTACTATCGCCTGTAACTGTATTTACGGTGGATATAATTAATTATAGTAACGTCCTTTTTATCCTCGTTAGGGAAATTATCGATTCAGGGGTATATATTGAAAGAATTTGGTATACGCGTTATTAAGATGGTAAACAAGGAACGCAATTAGTTTAAAAAGAGTTTGTATGTCGCATCTAAGCGTTATAAGGCGTATTCGAACTCGTTAACGCCTGTAATTACTAATCGTACCTACTTACTACGTGTGGTTTCGCCAATATAGGCTTTACCTCTTACTTTTTGGTATAACATTAACTTGTTAAATATCTGATTAAAAAGATTTATTAGTATTTTCTCCTCTTTCTTTCTTCGCTATTATTATAGTTTACCACATTATAGCCTAATTTGTATGTTGTTACGTAAGGTAGACTTTATGTTTGAAGTATCACTTTATATCATTATAAATTTTGCGAAACCTGGTAACTTGATCGAGAAAGGTTAGGTAATAGTCTTTGGTATACCTCATAAGAATTTCGGGGAATAATAAGTCAAAATTTAAAGGGTAAACCTTAATCATGTGTAAATATTTTTAAAAAGTTATAATTTTAATATCGAAAAGGTTACAGGGATTTCCGTTATACATTTTTACATCGTTTAAAAAATAGACGAAATTAGTAAACAACTTGTAATTGATATTGACTATTTTGACAAATTTTTGGGAAAGGTCGCGAAAATTATCCTCACTTTAAATAATATTTCCTGATAGTTTAAGTTTCAGTATTTTCGAAATACAGTGTTAAAGGTAATTACCAGTCGCGTAACTCGAGGAGTAAAGTCTTATAATAAAAAGGGAGGTCCTTTAAATCGCATATGAGGGCGGTAAGGCTTCCTAACCCTTTTTCCTTTAGGGTATGGTTTTTTCAAGACGTTGTTAAAGCTGGGTTCAATCGAAAAGGTTTGACGCCAACTTTATAATACCTTTAAATGATATTTAAACTCCTTACTATTTCAGTTTTGCCTTAACCTTTGTTATAGTCTAGTGCCCAGCTAGTATTACCACGGATTCAACCCTGGTAGTTCTACAAGCTCCTGCGATGATCTAGAGCAGGGAGGAAGCCTCTTGGGAACACGATTCCAGACTTCACGTGACTGGTGGTTACACCATCTTAGCTCTATAGCCGTTCCCTAATAGGAACTTTTCTTTCCCTTTTTCATCGAGGTTTATAAATAGAATTCGACTACCTGAAACGACAACTCCGGTTATAATCCCTTTATATATAAATATCGATCTCTTCCAGACAATGTCTTAGTTGCTTATTAGCGGTTACAACCTAGAGCTATATCTTTATCCTTCGATCCATCGAATCTAAACCTTTAGGTCCCGAAGTAATTCCTTTACACGCGCGTTAGGAAACAACTTTAAAACGTTTTAACGTCTTAATACGATCAATTTACGGCTTAACACGAATGTTTTACCAACGCCCTACGTAAAAACTTTATCGAGAGGGACTAAGCCGTTCTGAAACACGCTTAACACTTAAAATAACGAATCACCGACGCACTAAACGCTTTAACGAAAATAATCCGACGGCTTAAAGTTACCGGCACGCCTACGTCATTGGGGTAACTTCCCCCTTAAAAAATTTACACCACGTACGTTACAAACGACAATACCACTATACCGTTTACTACCGGAGACCGAGCCAACTCCTCAAAAGACGACGACTCGAACTCCGACTACGATACTAGCGCCCATTTCGATAGGCGTTAACAACCCAAACGTAAGTTTTTAAACTAGCCGGTTACGTTTTCCGGTATTAAGCTATGATTCCCTATATGGGAGGCAACAATCATACGTTAATTATGCCGAAACCGAAAATTTATCGATAACAAAAAAAAAAAACTTTTACGTTATCTTCCAATAATTAAAAGGCCCGGCGAAAATTTGTATAAAAAGTTACTACGCCTGCGGAGGCAACGTCAGTACTAATGACTCTAACGTCTTTAAATTTATATTTCATACCCACTAATACAACCTTAACGCGGCTAAAATAATTATTACTAAGCTTACGAATATAAAAAAAAAAGTTCGGAAACGATTTTAGGTCTTTTTTAACGCCTGAAAAGCCTTATTCACGGAAATTAACGACATAACCTGAAAATCCGCCGCTTAACTCGCTATTTTAAAGAGAGTTATTAATAATATACTTGCTAACACACTGTTTCCCCTCGACATGCCCGCGGATTTCAATAAATAGGTCGCCTACGTTTAACTTATCGACGGAAGCCTTTACAATTTCCGCACTCGTTACAACGGCACTAATAATATTATTATTGGAGGCGTCTCCCGTAGTAAAAATAGCGATGGTGATGCGCCAGTTCGGGATAACTAGGGCGATATTATTATAACTGGCGTAGACTCCTTACGAGCCGCTTTTAAGCGGCAAGCCGCTTAGGTTAACCACTCGGAACTTTCCCACTATAAAAACCGCGGGTTATACTTATGTTACGATGGGAATGACTATTGTATCCGTATTTACCCGTAGAATCCGGCGTAATGCCCGAGCAGCGTTGACGTTAAGGTCACTATAAAAATTTATCGTACTTCGTCCGAAACTTTTATTGACTTCGAGAAGGGAAAAGCATAACTATTATATATAATCGCGTATAAAAGTTAATAAGACTTTTATTCGACTCGGTAACTTCGTTCCAACTCTTAAATAACTCACTGTTTATAATAGATTTACTTTGTAATTTAATTCATTTTATCTAAGCTTTGATAAATATAGGTTGTAAATGTTATAACTTTGCAAGGAAATAAATTACCGATCGTTTAAAGTTACCACGTTTTCCAATTCCCTTATAATAACTTAGAGATGTTATATACCACGTTTCCGGTTTTCCCTTACAACTTATTTTCTTTATGATCTTTTTAAATATCGAGTTCGTTACATACCATTACCGAATATAGGTCAATATCATCCCCTTTTTATAATATAACGTTATTTTAGGCAATCCATAAATGAAGTATTAATAAGTTAATTACGACGCTTCTAAATATATATTATTTCTAAGATGAGCTGGCAACTATTAAGTTTAAAAAAAGAAGATTTACGCCCGTTTCTAAAACGCCGAAATGGGTCGATGCCGCAACATTTTACGCTATTTTACCCAAAGCCCGTAGTGATCGAGCCGCTATTACATAACTTGATCCCGTCCCCCTCGAAGATATTAATAAAATACTCGCCCCGAAATCACTCGTTTTCGTTTACGATAAACTTCCCGCCGACCTGAAGGAATTCACCTTTTTATTCGAAAAAACACTTAATAACAAGCTATTCTTTTACCTCTTTAAAACGAATTACGAAATCGTTCTTCGCACCGATAACTAGGGCCAACTTTTAGAAGTTTTGTAGGGTTCTTTTTACGACATTTCGCGTAAAAAGCTTATTATATTACGTAAAACATTAACTGAACTATTCAATTAAGGCTATATTCGAATAAGTAGCTACTTGACAGGTACCCTAGTACTTTTTGTTGAAAAACCTAAAGGAGGGTTACGCTTTTATATCGACTACCGCTGGTTTGGTACTATTACGAAAACGGATCGTTACCCGTTTACTTTTATTAAAGAAACGCTTACGAATATTTCGCAGGTTAAATATTTGACCAAATTAAATATTAAAGCCGCTTTTTACAAGATTCGTATTAAAAAGGAAAGGAATAAAAAACTAAATTTCGTATACTTTTCGGACTTTTCAAATAGCTTATTACTCCTTTTAATCTTTTTGACAACCCTATTACCTTTTGACGATATATTAATAACTCGTTACGTCTTCTTCTCCATATTTTTTTTTTCGTTCACCTCCACGATATCCACATTTACTTTCACGATAATTTCGATAACCCTATATCAAAGGTTTCATAAATCTTTAATGCCTAAAGTCCGCGAAACTTAACCTTAACATTTCCAAATACGAATTCGGTATATAAAAGACCGAATACTTAATATTCGTTATCGAACTTGGCGTCGGTATACGTAAGGACTTAGAAAAGCTACGCGTTATCCGGAAATAAGCGGCTCCTACGTCAGTTTTAAAAGTACAAAACTTCCTTGATTTCGTAAATTTTTACGGTCATTTTATCCTTCATCATTCGACGATTATTATACAACTACTTAGGCTAACCCATAAAGGAACCCTATTTTGTTAGGGGTTTAAGAAAAAAAATCTACTTTCGAACAACTTAAGTTTAACTTTTTTTCCGAACCTATACTCACCTAATGGGATCCTGATCGCGATATCTTTTTAAAAGCCGACTATTCTCACTAGGCCCCAAAAGGCTACTTTCTCCAACGAAACGGCTACAGTAACCTACGCCTAATAACGTATTATGTCCATCTCATATCTCCCGCTAAATATAACTATGAAATCTACGATAAGAAAGTACTTAAAACTATCAGTTATTTAAAAGAATTAAACGCGAAGCTCCGCAACACGACACGCCGGTTTACGATCCTAACAGATTATAAAAACCTAAATTACATTATAACTACACGGAAGCTTTCCGAATGATAAGTCTACTAATTCAAACGCTTTTCTTAATTCAGTTTTCGGTTCGTATATAGTAAAACAACAAATCATATACAACCCAATACGTTATTACGACGAAACCAAAATATTCCCAAGGGATTTTTGTATCCACGCTACCTAGGTCGAAAACTCCAATTTTTACGCCCCGAATGTTCCGTTTCCGAGCCGTTTCCGCATATGTATATCTTCCAGCTAACTATCTCCAGAGAGTTTATTCCGGAAGACCGTAAACTTTTAACTATCGTCGACCTTTAAAGCGATTTAAATACCACTATAATACGCGATATCATTTACCCGCGACTAGTACGTACGGTAAGTATAAGGAACCGACATTTTTTAACGAATATCCGTATCAACGACGATCGTACGTTAAAGGCTTCGATTTCGAAACATTGAATAGACGACGATAAAGTTTTATAGTTTTGCGACCGCATTTAAGTACCTGTTTACGAGCCGCTTACTACCGCACTAATTTAAAATACCCATGATTCACTTTTTACCAGCTATTTAGGCTACAACTTTATTATCGTTATTATTTCCAAAACGTATTTTTAACCCGGTTTACATCGCACGGTCCGCCGTTTTTACCGCAATTACGACGTTTATAGGCGAACAATCTATTCGATACACCATAAAAATGGACTTTTTAAACCCCTCAAGATTCTTCAACGGCTTTAAAACGAACTTTCTATCAACTTTATTGGTTACCAACCCTGAAAATACGCTAAAGATCCACATTACCTTATAATTAGCACGGACCATTTAAATAAAACCGTCACCTTCGAGGTTATAATTAATATAAACACCGAAGCTTATATTAAACGGTTTTTAAATTACCATTAACGATTTTATAGGTTCTTGTATACGCTTATTAGTAACTGTGATTCAAATTAGACCGGTAGGTTTTAAAAGTGACTTTACAACTTAACTAAAGTAAAATAACGTTTAAGCACTACTTTTCACCCCAAAACCGACGGCACGACTAAACATGCGAATTCAAAAGTCCTTAAGTACTTACGTTCCTTCGTCGTTTATACCCAACTTGACTAAAGCCTTTTATTACCTGGTTGTCAACTAATATTAAATAATAAGAATACGACTACTATTAGTATTAACCCATTTTTTATAACCCACTATTATTACGTCGATTTTATATAACCGGTATAACGTTTTTTCGTTAAATCTACGATATTACACGTAAAATCTAAAAACTTTATTTAACGGATTCGTAAAGCTACGAAATTTGCATAAGCAGCAATAATAGCTACGTAATAACGTATAAAGGAACCTGCTAATAAACGACGCTCTCCTTTAGAATGTTTTAGAAACGACGACAACGCTTAGCTTTTCCTTAAAAACCATAAGCTAAACGAATTCTCCAAAAATTTAAATTAACTTTATGACAAGAACCAAGTTACGCGTATCATCGACTCCCATGTTATTAAACTTAACATACCGGTCGAAAAGCATTCCAGATTTTACGTAAATTACCTTGTACAAGTCGCTTCGGATCCGCTTCCAAGCCAACAAATTCGAAACTTTTAACCTTAAGTTGTAATAATTCAAGGGTACGACGATGAGGTAAAACCTGAATATTAAGTCAAAATTATATTACGGGTCCGTTCTAAACCCTAAATCGAACGTACCCGACTTCATAACCAAACGAAACGACTGGTTTCAATTAAGTAAATAGGTTATATATACCTAATAGAAAAGCCGCTTTTAAACTTTTCCAATACAATAGCACTTAATATCTTCGAATCGCGTTATAAACCAGTTAAATATAACGATAAGCCCTTACGCTCAACCTGTAAACGGGCTTAATATTTACACCTTACTTTATGAAATGAAGAAACTTATAAACCGTTAACGAACGGGTAACTAATAAACGAATTGATATTAATAAAGATGAAAAGCGAACAACGACGACCAAACCTATTTAAATATATTCTCAAACCTCTATTCTGACTTCTTACCCAGTCGATTCTTACTCATCTCGATAAGCAAACATAATTTTGAATTTATACAACCCAGCTTAATATTAATATTCTCCAAAACCTTAACAAGCTTTTATATCGCTTCTAACAATGCTCCTTAGCTGCTCGTCAACCGCGTCCTCCACGTTTTCACCTTATTATCAGAAACTTACTTAAGCACTTCGTTCCTTATTTATTAACCACATGGCCCGCAGGACCTTAAAGCGTACGGCAGTAGCTGAGATAAAACCCGCCCTGCCTCGGGTATCTACCCTACTTTAAGTAATGCGAAGTACTACTATAGCCTTTTTTACGGCGATTACCTAAGTTTATACACTTTTTAGCCGCTCATTAACATCTATGGAGCGGCTTATAAAAATATAAGCTTACCCTAGTCCTAAGAGTTAAATGCCAAACACGTTTTGGACAACTCCTTTAAAGCCTTATTTATGTCGGTATTGAAGTCTAACGGCGTATAAAGATAGCCAGAACTATGGCCTATGGCTCCGACGGAGTAAATAAGATACCGAACGCCAATATCTAGTCGATTATTAGCAACTCTCCCGTAACTATCAGGATCACTTACTCTCAGTCCTTTAGCAAAATTTCCTAAAGTTATACTCTATTTAATAGACACATTCGAAATACGTCTATTCTCAAATCCCATCGAAATACATATTGATAGCTAGTAAAACAGAGAACTTTATATTCGTTAACAAGTAACGAATACCTTTGGAATATATAATCGATATCTTTAATTGCCTTATACAATTTAACAACAAGTTAGGAATTTATCGTTGCACTACAGTTTTAACAATACACTCTAACGATGAAAAGAACTAAGAAGTTAATACTACACTAAAGGCTAAAAGTACTAATAATATAGCATAATATTACATTAAAGGCTAAAAGTACTAACATTATACAAAAAGTTTAAAGGTTACAGATTGAGAAAAGCTTTTATTTTCAAACTAGAAGTTTAGGGATTATTAATAAAGGTAGGGAGGCACTAAGGCACCTTTCACGTAACATTTGGCCTAACACAACATAATACTTTCTATACAAAACCCAGACGTTCTTAGAAGCACGCTTACCTTTCGTTACACTTTCCCTGCCATACAAAAAAAAAAAAAAAAAAAGGGAGAGGGGGGTATTTGTAGGAGTGATGTTACAAGCTAGTGCCTGGCTAGTATTACCAAGGATCCAACCCTAATAGTTCAACACGCTCCTGCGATACTATAAAGCAGAGAGGAAACCGCTTAGGGACACGCTTCCACACGTCACGTGACTGAGAGTTACATCATCTTAGCTGCATAACCGCTCTCTAGTAGGGACTTCTCTTTCTTTTCTTCATTGAGGTTTATAGACAGAATTCGACTACCTTGAGCAACTTCTCCGGTCATAGTCCCTTTACAACCTTGAACTTAACCACTTTTTAAATTAAAGTTTATATATTTATGATCAAATTAATAAAGAGGTTACAAAAGTTGTTCAAGGCGTCATTAGAGTCTTTCGTATTACTATGTTTAACGATATAATAGCCGACGAAATTAGTAAGGCATTTTTCGGTTGATATTTTGTTCACATCTTATTCCTAAGGGTTTTTTTCGTATCACTTTGAAACGAGGGTTTCTAGGGCGTCAATTCCCTTTTAAATCTCTTAAGTAGATGTTATATTAACATCTAGGATGATATAGGACTTAGTGAACGAAGGATTTTGTAATCTAGGACGTGGGGACTGGGTGTTTTAACGTGGAGTCGCGTGATGTAGCTTTTTCGGCGCGGCTTAACGATTCTTAGTGTTTTGTCACTTAAAAATTCAAATTTAACAATTAAATTAACGTAAGGAGAGTAAAAAAAGTCAAGTAAAGGTAAAAGTTTGGTGTAAAGGGTAAGGTCGAAGGTTATCTATTATTAAAGGTTCTTGGTAAAGTGCGAAGATTTTTTGTCGTCATATGCCGTAGGACTTAGTCGTTTTTCCTATAAAAGTAGTAATACCCGTAGTAATACTTACTTAGCCATTTACTAACTTTCTGAATTTTGAAACTTCTGATAATTAATTTCAACATCTTTAAAAACGATTTATAATTTTTTTTTTGTGTTTTTAATATCGATACAGTCCATAACTTCCAGATTGCTGTTGTAGGACTAATACAATCCAAAAGTCTTCTTTGATTTTTTGCTGTTGTAAGACTGACACAATACTAATAAAGGCTTTTTGTAAGAATCCTTCCTTAACCTTAGTCGCCGTAACTGTAACGAGTAACCGTAAAGTAGCTTCTTCTTTTACTTAACCAATCTATACTTAACATAATAAACACTAATTAGTACTCTAAAGTCTTTAGATTGTTGTAACGTTATCAATTCGAATCGTGGTTAAAGTAACAGTAGTATTGCATTGGTCAGGTGGTGGATGTATCATTCTAGGTTTGGCAAAACACTAGCCGGTCTGTACAGTAATTTGTATGGCCAATTGCTTGAACCATGCCCTAGAGTGAAGTGCAGCGTACTGCACTCGACTTATACCCAATGCGGTAAGTCCGCACAAAGTAATACACTTGTAATACGATCAGATTTACTATAAGTAAAGTTTACCTACTTCACTGAATGTAATACTATTCCAACAGATAGGTTAGTATTAATATATAGTCCCTAGAATATAAGCATATAGATAATTAATATAGAAATATGTATAGCTTTAAAATATAGGTTTTAGTAGTTACTATTAAATGAACGAACTGTATCATTAAAGCAATTATGTAAAGTAGACTTTATTGACAACTGTATACAATTTAATTGAGTGAATTTGTTGATAGGTCTTTAGACGTTGCAATGTTGTCTATTCGAATCTTGGTCAAAGTTACAGTAGTGTTGCGTATTCAAGTAGCAGATAGTTACTTCTAAGTTTGATAGACCGTTAGACGGTTTGAAAACTACTTTATATGGCCAATTGTTTATACCATGACCTGCATTAAGTTAGGCGTTCTGCTTTCATTCAATTTCAGTAATACCGTTAAATTTAACTATATCGTCCCTTAATGTTATTCTAATATTAACGGCTTTTTGTTTTGTGGTATTAGTGTGTTTTGTAGGAAACTCTTTCAGAAATATAGGTATTTCCCCATGTTCTCCCCATTACTTTCTGTATGACAATTTAATTTCATACCTATTGAAATCCAATAAACAAGTGTTGCTGTTAGAACAGTAGTCAATTGTAGTACTTTTTAGTCTAATATACTGATAGTAATTTGATTCTACAAACTATAAGTTGACACTATCTTTTGTGGGTTAACTGAAAGTCAAGTGCAATAGGTGCTCACTTCAGAACAGGGAACGGGCCAAGCTATTAGCCGTCGAAATTAGTGTGCATACCGGTTAACGGTCTATCAAACTTATAAGTAACTTATTACTACTTTCAACATAATACACCAGGTACTTCGACCACGATTCAACTCGAGTACGTTATAAAGATAAAGGTCTAACAACTCTAATTAGTATTAATAAGGTTAATCACAAAAAAGTCAAGTTTCAAAAAAGCTACTTTCCGGTTATTACGCTTTATTTAGTTAAGTTAAAGGAAATATTTCTGCAAAGTGTTCCTATAAGTTACATAGTTGTTTGCGGCAGCAATTAAAAAGAGTTTATAGACCGTGCAGTTATTCGAGGTAGTTTATAAGTGTCAACGGTATCGTTATCATCGAAAAGACTAATTTTTTATTCAACCAGTCTTTGAAGCGTTGAGATTAACCGCATAAAAGTCTCAAAATCGTTCAGTGACCAAAGGTGGCAAACGACCAAGTCTCCATTTCTATTGCAGGTGTTAATACTGAAAATTTCAAATCGCAAAACAACTAATTTCCACCCACCCTTTAATCATAGACAATAACTTTGATGGAACACAACCTATGACCCACCCTTGTACATAAATCTTTCCCCTTACACTACTTTAATTTTCGTTACAATAGCTACCAAAAATATTGAAATCGATACAGTTACCGATTCCGTTGTAAATAAATTAATTTAATCCCTCGAAATTATCTTTGTTAACACTAAGGTAACGTATTATGATTAGCAGACGCCAACGAAAACTTATTAATTTTGTACCTAACTAACCTAATCGGCCATTTCATCCTCAACTTTATCTTTATCGAAATCAATTGGGACTTGTCATTCTTAAAGAATTCCAATAGAAACTTAATGATTAAATCTTTGTATGTTAAAAAATATTGACAGAATAGTATGAATAAAAATAAAGAATAAGCTGTATAATGTCGGGTTTAATCTCCATACAAAAGAAATGAAAGAAGGAAATCTGGCAAGCGGACTTCACAAGTGTGCAACAGAGGAAGACCCTGAATAGATACGTGAAGATGAAGGCAAAAGCAAAAGTATCGCTAGCGACAGTATCCCTCAACGCCCTTACACGCATTCTTAAAACCCTATTAAAACCTTCCTATCCTGCTTAAAGATCCTAACGCATTAGTATTGCTGGTGAAAATAGGAAGTCGATTAATCCAAACGTGGAAAATCCTCAAGTCTACTAATCAATGAAGTAAAAACCCCAAAAGTTCTCTCAATACCAACAAAAATATTACTCAATTCACGGAAATTTCAAATCCTTTAACACGTTAGGTTTCAGCATGTACGAAAAAACAAAACAAAAACGACTGTTTCTGTAAGCTTACTATAGGTATAAGCATTAGATTTTTCTTTTCAAACTCTACCAAATGTAACTGTCCCATCCCTCACTACTAACACCAATCCTAGCATTAACAGTTGAGAAATCCAAAAGGTCTTTACAACTAATACATCACTTTTTCCCCTCGAAATATTCCCATAGTCAATACAGATTACGTGGCAATCATAACTTTCGTTAAAATTTAGGAAAGAGAGGGAAAGTATAATGTTAAACCGTATAACCTTCTAGATGTTAACTTACGACCGTTTTTAACAATTTTCCGCCAAATAAGAATCAAATAAAGATTTTATCACTCGATATTTCACAATATCCTCAATTAAAAAGCCGAAAACTAATACCCTAAGGTACTAAACAAACTACTTATCGATTCGCGAGATTTACGATGATTTTAAAGTTTACTTTCAATACGATATCAGTCTTACCCAAAACTATAACAATTTAAACGTAATTAAATAGTCTTACATGTTGAATGATAAGAAGGAGTGGGAAGTCAAAATAAACCTTTTTTCAAGATTTTTAATAGGCTAGTATTCTGCCAACAAGTTATAAGTAATATGGAAGCTAGCGAAAACATATTACACTAGCAAGTTTACCAAGTTTTTACGAGTTACAATAAGTTTAAATATCCCAACAATGCTTTAACGCTATCTATAAAGGCTTTTTGAGATAATTACGTTCCTCACTTACGATGGTGATGAAACATATGCCGCGTTCGACTGGTGTATACCTCAAAATTTACGACTTTTACAACGAGAATGAAGAACTCGTATAAACCTATTACTTCTATTGTAAATACAGCAGACTCAGGCGATACGATTAACAAAAAAAACTGACCTAGAAGTATAGCCAGTGCACTTAAGGAGAAAGATATTCCTCCCTTTCAAAATCTTCAAGTTAGCCACGTAAATTCTATTAGAACACTCAAAGGTATTGGATTTATAGTAAATAAAGCTTTTGGTTAATACGCTATACTATTACCAAAAGCGAATCAACACCAATGATATACCACACTTAATACCTCTCTACATTTAGCTAGGAATATATTAAACGCGTTACACACATTAAAGATACGGAGGTACGAAATGAGGAAAAGTCTAAATTTATCGATTAATATAAAAATACTAGCCCTAGCTAGAAATCAATAGAATAAATGGCCGACCTCAACTTTTTATACCATCTAATAGGTGAAAACTCCTATAGTCATAATCACAATGAAGATCCTACCCCTACATATTGATTCACTATTTGCGATCGCTACTAAAAACAAATATTTCCAAATATTATACCTGTTGGTAGCGCTTTAGACGTTGCAACGTTGTCGATTCGATTGGTCGAAGTAACAGTAGTATTGCGTGGTCAAGTGGTGGATATATTATTCTAGGTTCGGTAGACCGCTAGCTGGTCTGCACAGTAATTTTTATAGCCAACTATTTGGCCTGCGCCCTAGTTTAAAGTAGGCGTATACTATACTTTCTTTGCAGCCAATAAATTAGGGACGTTAATAATACACTCAACCTATAGTTAGTATAGTCAACTTTACTTACAATAAAGTTAATTTACTATATTTTTATTAATACTATTCTAACACTGGCGTTTTCTGGTTTTGTAGACATTCATACCAATGTAGTCGACTAAACTTTTCCGGTTACTGTTAAATTACACCCTCGTTAACTAGCTGTACCCCTGTCAAATCCAGTTTACTTCCACACTCAAATTAACCCTATTTACCTTCAATTTCCCCATGGCTTCGAGTTCCGACTTTACTAATTCCTACGAAAAGTCTTTTATCCACGGGCTTATATAAACTTTCAATTTAGCCATGCCAATTAAAGAGGTCGTTATTGTTCATTCCCTAGAAGTCTTCTAATTTACTAACACATCCTTATCTTCTGGCACATAACTTTACTATGATAGGTAGCCTTTTAACGTAACCTTCGATGCTTATCGTCAGCCTATTGCAGTTTACAAACATTCTAAGGGCTTTATTCGGTGATGCCTTCATTATACCGTTAGTAAGGTTGTCTTTTAAATCGATTTACCGAAACTCTTCGATTTCTAGCTTTTAAAGGCTTCGCGGAGTTCTATTACGTTAATTATCAAGCGAATTTAGCTCATGATTCCGAGTTTCAAATGTAATTTAAACAGGTTTTTTGAGTCGATATAAATAACTATCAGAATAGGAGAAATCTTTAGTTACCTAATAATAACGTTAATGGTTTCCTACAATGTCATACCTATATTGAAACTAGTTATCATATCGTAAACCTTTGAAACTATCACGCTTAGTATAATACTCTTACATTGAATAAAGTTTTCATCAATTAGGTTACTAACAATATAAATTGATCCTCTTGCCTATCTCTATTAACGAGGGTTATTAAGAACTCAATTTATGAAGATAAGTCGGTATTATTTACAAAGTATTTATCAGTAAATATTATCAACTTAGCTCTCGACAGGTTCATCGTAATTCTATTAATTTGTTGGTCTTCGTTTGGCATATTTTACCTAAGCCTACTATTTAACAATTTAAAGTCTTTATCTACTAGGTCCTGGATTTGTGTTACGATCGACAAGTTATAAAAGACTTTTGATTAATATGAAGTAACAATGTAATTACTACAAGTATGTTATTTCAAGTACTGTTAAGCTTCAGTTACGTTGATCTTATTAATTATAATTAAATGAGCGCCTAAGCCCTTTTGGCAGAAACTCAAACTAGTATTAATACCAAGTATACTAATTTACTATCCATAAAAGTTAAGTTAATTACCCTTCATTAAATTTGTGATCAGCTAACAGTTTCAGAACTTGAAGTCTTTAATCGCCTATTATTTCTATATCACGAAGCCAACCGTTTTAACGAAGAAGATATCATTGATTTGCATATCTACTAGGCCGAAATTTGTCTTTTACATTATCGATAAGTAAGGGTAGTATATTAAAGACTTAATACTTAACCGTAACTTGACATATAATGCATAGGTTAAAAACTAGAAACGTATACTTCAAATAATCTGTATAATAACTTGATATATTGTATTACAGTCCCCGGAAGGTAGGTGGTACGTAGCTCTTATAATGACTTTAGTAAAATGATTCGCCGTAAATCGGTCGCGGTTTACATATATAATTACGTGATATCTCAGCTATTAAATGCAAATTTGCCTTTAGTTATAGCTTGTAAACTTATTATTAAAGCGATCACTCAACTCTAGTTGGTTTCTAACTCGTTAGGGACTATATAAGGACTTAATCTTTACTTTTATTAGCGTATTTTTGAACGATTAGGAGTAACCTTTCGTATGGCCGTCCAGTGGTTTTACCTTCAGCCTCGTACATTAATTTCGACTTAAAGCTTGTAATACCTGTGTTTGAAAGGTTCAATTCGGTTCTCAGTACGAATTGTATAACTCATTAAATCAAAAGGCCGTTGTTCTCCAACCTATCACATTTCTTAAAGGATATATTAAAGGTTTTAATAATACCTTGTACCCGGAGCTTTAATGTTAAGTCTTAGTTATTTTTCTCTTTTCTGCTTTTTCAAGTAGAATTATAAATTCAACCCAATATATATATTTGCTTTTTATCATTCTTCTTTTTCAGAGGTCGTCTGCGTTGGCGGGTTTTTGTCAACTTGTTGGTAATGGGTAAGGAATGATCGTATCTACTTAATCGTTCAACTTCAAAGTCTTATTCGTTTGTCGCCCTACTATAAGGCTTAACTTAGGTAATAATAAACGTCATGAAGCTATGCGAAATTTGAACAACTTCTTTTAAATTGGCAATACTTATGGTTTTATATAAGTTCTTCTATTTGCTTAGCTCTCACTATACGAGGATTTCATCTTATATCGGTAAAGCAAGTAAGTGTACTACCGTAAAACCGTTCCTATTATTAAGGGCGTCGGTAACTTAACGCTGTCCCCATTCCTTCCGAAGTTTCTTTCATGCTTTAACGTATCCTACAACTCTTTTCTAGGTACTTGCTAATAACAGAGATTTACTCGTGAGGCGTTGGTACGATCCCAAAATAAATAACGTTAGCACTAAGCCATTAGGGCCCAAAATATCGTTCAAGCTTTTAACCGTTATCTAAAAACGTGTCTTTTGGTTAGTAAAGTTTTCAATTTCAAATATAATGATATTATACGCTCGGATATGTAATACACATATCTTTTGAACCTTTTCGATACTTTTGTAAGCCTTTATAGATACATATTTATACTGAATTTTCATTATCTTGGAATATTTTGAAAATTAGCCGCCGTAAATCTGGTGTCAACATCGTCAACAACAATGTTAGTTAGGCCTAAAAAAGTGATAATCCATCGTATCCTTGACTTTTCCAACCTATCTTTTACTTATAAAGGTTTTGAAACATTAGCTTTGTACAAAAAAAAGGCTGCAAAGTTGATAACGCAGAAAACAAGCTTGTTACTTAAGGAAAATATATTAATTAAAACGTCGCAGTTAAAGTCCTTATTGTCTTTCAATATAAACTATTGGTAGGTCTTTAGACTTTACAACGTTTTCTATTCGATTGGTCGAATCAACAGTAGTATTGCGTGGTTAAGTACTAGATATACTGTTTTAGGTTTGGAAAACTACTAGCCGGTCTCCGCAGTAATTTGTATAGCTAATTGCTTGGCTCATGCCCTATCGTAAAGAGGACGTATATAGTACTTGCTTTTCAGCTAATATAGTAGGCACGTATAAAACAATACATTAAATTTGTAGTTAGTATAGTCAACTAAAGTTTCAAGTCGGTCTTTAATACGCATTATACGACTCCTCGAATCCATAATCCATTAATTTCGACCTTGTTTCTTTCTTTAAAAGGTTTAGCGAAAGTGTCAGTAATATTTTATACTCGAAGCTTTAGTGATAATTTTTTTTTATTATCCTTTCGTTTTGTATTCACATAAGCAGTATTATAATTACGACCCGGTGTTGGTAGGTCTTTATCGTTGCAAAGTAGTCGATTCGAATCACTGTAGTCGAAGTAACTGGTGTTGCCTTGATATTGTTGATTAAGATTTGTAAGTTCTAAGTTTGGCAGACCGCTAGCCGGTCTGCATACTAATTTGTATAGCAAAACGCTTTAGCCTGTACCCCACTTTGAAGTGAGCACCTACATAACTGAACTTGAAGTGCAGTCCCACAAACTGCAATCAATTTTGCAGTCAGTACAATCAACTTTACTGCAAGTAAAGTTGATTTAGCTATACTGAATTTGACTGCTATTCCAACACCCAGTGTATATTCCGCCTCTTTAACGTTTTTCTTCTTCGGAGAGCGTTTACGCCGGCGACGTTTTATCAACTTTGTGATAACGGGAAAAAGAGGTTCGAATTAACTCAATCGTTTAGTTTGAGGATTTATATCATTAGTAGCCTTAATATAAGGTTTTATTTGGGTGGTACGGAAAAATATAAGATCGTTAACAATTTTAATAATTACTTTAAAGTTATTGATACTTAAGGTATTATATGGGTCTTCCTATTTTCCTGAAATCCGTCACATGAAGACTTTACTTTATAACAATAAAATATGTACGTGGATTATTATAAGGCCGTTTCTAGTGTTAAGACCATTGTTTACCCGGCGGCGTGTCGATTCCTTTCGTAATTTCTTTAGTACTTTATCGTATATTGCGGCGTGATTTTAAGTCCTTACTAATAGCGGACATTTACTCGTTAGATGTGGGTACGCTTTAAAGATCAGTATCATTAGTATCAGGCCATCAGAGCTTATAATATTATTCAAGCCCTTTACCGCCATTTAAAAGCGTACTTCCGAATCTATAAATCTTTCAATTTTTAACGTAAAGATGTTATAGGTTCGTCGAATTAGTTCATATGTCCTTTCAACCTTTTTAATGCTATAATGAACCTTTACATGTACCTTTTTACACCAAACACCCATTATTTTGACTTTTTCTTCAAACTTTACCGTTATAAACTTAGTGTCTATATCGTAGATAACAACGTTAGGTGAGACCAAGTATGTGTCAATTTATAGTATCCTGAACGTTTCCTACGTATCCTTTGCCAAAAGGGAGTTTAAAAACTTGGCTTGTATGAAGAGTTTTCGCAGTTGACGACGTAAAGAAATAGGCTTATTATTCAAGTAAAATATATTAATAAAAACTTTTTCATTAAAATTCTTATCGTCCGTTAATACAAATTCATTTTTTGGGGGAGGGTTTGGGTATACGTTCAGTAGTAGTGGTAAATATTTTCAATAGCTTTTAAAACAAAATACTCCACATTTTTGTACCTTACAGACTTTAGGACGTTATATAATCCATAAAGGCTAGATAATTGAAACGCCGGTGTAATTAGCTTATTTCTGGCTTCGTTAAGTTTAACACTACTACTTTAAGGCCCTAAAGATAAAATCATAAATACTCTCACTTAAAGGTAAGTGAAAACCCATAACCGTTTTTAATTAGCTCGTGAACGTCAACTTTAATGTTAACTCCAAAGGTCTTCATATCCTTTAAATAAGATAGAAAATGGGTGAGAGATTTGAGGATATAAAACTTAATCGATCTAATCATAGTCCTAATTACTGTTATCCCTAGTAACGATAATTATTCGCCTGTTCCGAAGCCAATTTTAGCTCTGCCATCTCGTAACAATTAATTTCAGTAGCCGTAATGTTTTCACTCCACAGTGCTACATATTACGAATAGCATCTTGATAATTACCTTATTGCTCCTGTGTCTGACTTAATAGCTTAAATCGTATGGTCCGCGTAATAACCGCGAACGTTAAAGGTGTATAAGGGGTTAGGGTATTAATTAGGGTAAAGGTAAAGGTCTTCATCACCTCAACGGAATAAGAAGCGTAATCAACTATTTATTAGGCTGTACCGAGAGTAATACCTTTATTACACTTGATTTACTTAGGGGCATAAACGCTTTTAATTAGCTCATTACCCTCACATTTTTCGATTTCATTTAAATAGTTGTATATAGAAGTGGTAAGGTACTAGATATAGTTTATTTCCTTTTTTTTATTTCGCTCGGCTGAAGGGTAACAAGTCAACCAATAGCTAAATTTACTATAAATTCAAAATCTTTTACCAGTATTACGACGATATTTCTTCCAGTTAGAAAATCCGGTTAAACTTTAGCCCTATTAATGCTAATATAGCTATTACCATTAGTTTGTAGTCGATAAGCCGGATTTTAGGCGTTAAAAGCACCCATAACCGTACTTATGGTCGACATAATTAACCACCGTAAGGTTTTTTCATTTACTTTAGGAAAGTTGCCAGCATAAGGTTATATATTGAGCGAGTTTGGTATACGTGTCATTCCAGTTGTTATCGAGGAACAAAATTAGTTAAAAAATCCTTTTCAGGTAGTATTTAGGCGTTTTAAGTTGTATTTAAACTAGTTAACACTCGTAATAGCTGTCAGTACCTATTCGCGAAGTATGGCATCGCTAACTTAGGCTTTCCACATTGTTTATTGGTATAATATTAACTTGCTAAGCATTTGGTTAAGTATATCTATTAGTATTTCCTCATTTTTATTTCGCTATTATTGTAATCCACCTTGTAGTAGCCCAATCTATATGATATTGGGCAATTTAAACGTCTCATTCGAAGTGACTTTTTATAATATCGTAAACTTTTCAAAAGGTGGTTGCTCGATTTAAGAAGGTTAGGTAGGAGTCCATAGTGTACCTTATGATATTTCCGGGAAATGATAAGTGAAAACTAGAAGGGGCAACTTTTATCTACTTACAAATGTTTAAAAAGGGTATTATCTTCGTTTCGTGGAGGTTATAGGGCTTTCTGTTATACTTTTCTACATCGGTTCAGATTTTAGTAAAGTTCGTGAGAAGTTTGTATTCAATGTTAACTATTTTGACAGGTTTTGTAGGAAGTTCGAGATAGTTATCCCAGTTTTTATTACTGATGTTTCCTGAGAGTTTAAGCCCTAAAGCCTCCGAAGCATAATATTAAGGGTAATTGCCATTGGCCTAACCCTACGGGTAAAATCCTGTAGTGGGACTTGTGATGGGCTTATGCGTATAGGAAAATCTACCGTGGGAAGGCTTTTAGGAGACTTAGAGATTAAAGTGTTGAGGGAGCAATAGAGGCTTAAAGGTTTTGATAGACTTGACTATTTTTCTTAATTCAATGGTGTAAAAAGCCGATGTTAATTCCTCTAGTGGTATTGGCTACCGTTTCTTTACGCACCTTTCTGCCGCTAAGGGCGTATTCCGCATTATTATGTAAAGGGGCTAGGTAGCCACACAGGTTAACAGGTTCCTTATTTTTAGCGTGTAAAAAGGCTTAACTTAGATAAGGGTAAAAGTGTGGCCCCCTAGATCGCATATAAGGGCGTTGGAATTCTTTTATACCTTTTCTCTTAGAGAGTGGATCTTGAGGGTATTCCTTAAGTTAAGTTAATATAAAGAGGGGGTTTTCCAGTTTAGTATAGCCCCTTTTCAATACTTAAATCCCTCATTGTTTAGATTTTGCCTTTAATTTTAACTTAGCACTTTTTTAAATCTTTTCTCTGATATTAATAGTCCAGTCGTTAGAACTGTAACGAAAGTTTCGCAAAGCGCAGTCGATGCGGTTAAGTTCTTTGTCGCCTTCATGCTTAACGATATAGTAGCCGACGAAGTTGGCCAAGTGCCTTTCTGTTAAATCTTCGTCGACATCTTACCCCAAAGATCTTTATCGTAGTACTTCGAAAAAAGTTGTTTAAGGGCTTTCATTTCCTCTATTCTCTTTTAATCGAGTGCTATCTTAAATTTCTGGCCAGTGTGGAACTTAATAAGCGAGGTGCTTGATGATTCTTCGGCGTGAAGATTTGGTATTTTGGCGTGAAGTCGCGTAGGAATTTGGCGATCTGTCGTTAAACTTCGCGACGTTACTTTCCCGGCACTAATTAGCGATTCTTAGTGTTCCAGCTTAAAGAAGCGATCTTAACGAGTAAATTGACGTAGAGGAAGAGAAAAACAACAAAGTAGGGGGAAATGATTTGTATTAAGGGTAAGGCTGGAGGTTGTTTATTGTTATTGGTAAAAGACGAAGGTTTAAAAGTTATAGGCCATGTGACTTAGTCATTTTTACAGTAGTAATACCCGTAATAGTACTAAATTAGCCGTTTTGCTAGCTTGCCAGTTTGATACTTTTAGCGGCTAATTTCAACGCTTTTTAAGAAGGATCCGTCAAGATTTTTTGGTGTTTTTAATAATGATACCGTCGATACCTCTAAACTTCTGTCGAGATTAACGTAGCCCAAATATCTTTTTTACGTATTGCCGTAAAAAGTAACACAGTACTCAAGGCCCTTTGCAAAAATCTTTCCACTATTCTAACCGTCATTGTGGCCATAGAGAGTAAACTGGAAGTAGTTTTTTTCTTTACTTAACTTATCTATGCTTAACTTGATAAGAACTGATCAGTATTAGTAGGGATTTTGAAGTTAGAAAGTTGTCGATTCGATTGGTCAAAGTAACAGTAGTATTGCGTGGTTAAGTGGTGGATGTATTGTTCTAGGTTGGGCAGACCACTAGCTGGTCTGCGCAGTAATTAATATAGCTAATTGCTCGATCCGTGCCCTAATGTAAAGTGTGCACATACCGTATTTGCTTTGCAGCTAATACAGTACGCCTACAAAAAAAAAAATACACGTAACTTGCAGTCAGTATAGTCAACTATCTGTACAATAAAGTTGACCTAATTTACTGTAAATAATACTATTACAAAATAAACCTTAATTCTCAGGGGGTTTAAGTATACGTTTGACAATAATAGAAATATTTTCGATAGTTTCCAAGGTAAAGTATTTTATATTTTTGTACCCTATATACTTTAGAATTTTATGTAGCTTATGAATGGTTGGGTAATTAAAGTCACTGTATATTGAACGTATTTCATAGTTCATGAGGTTTAATATCGTTACCTTTAAACTTTAAAAATGAAATTATAAGTATCTACATTTAGGGGTGAGGGGTAACCTTTAGCTATTATTAATTAGCTTATTAGCATTAACGTCGACATTAATATTAATGATTTTTATATTCTTGAAACAAAGCAAAAAAAGTTTAAAGAACTTGAGAATATAAAACGTAATGGGGCTAAGAATAGTTTAAACTACAGTTATCTCTATTAACGATAATTATTTGCCTAGGCCGAAGCTAAATTTGACCAAATCAACATTTGAATGATTAACTCAGATAACGTTAATGCTTTCATTTCTCATTACCATGTATTACGAATAGCTTTCTATTAAATACCTTGTTGTCCTTATGTATAGGCAATACCTTAAAACGTGGAATTCGTGAAACTATCGCGAAGGTTGAATGTATATAAGGGGTTAGGAGTTTTGTTAAGGTATAGATAAGGGTCTTCACCACATAAATGGTATAAAAAGGCGTATTAGGCTAGTTACTAGGCCGTTTGAAAGGTTGTATCTTTATGTTACTTGATATTCTTGGAGGTATAATCGTCGTTAACAGTCTTTTTACCTTCGAAGTTTACGATATAATCTCAATAGTTTTTCCCGGATACAATAAGGTATTAAATATAGTATATTAATTATTTATCCTTACGTTCGGAAAAAGGGTAGCGAGTTAATTAACAGTCGTTCTTACCGAAATTTCAATATTTCTTGCGAATATTACAAATATGGTTCTTACGGTCAACAGGTCCACTTAAATATTACCCTTACTAACTTTAACGTGGCTGTAACCTCTAGTGTAAAGCCGTTAAGCCATATTTTAAACGATAAGGGCGCTTATAGCAGTAATTATGGTCGATGTAACTAATTATCTCGTGGTATTTTTTATCCACGTTATGGAAGTCGTTTACTTAGAGGTACATACTAAACGAGTTTGGTATACGTGCTATTCCGGTTGTGAAAGAGAAATATATCTAGTTGAAAAAGCTTTCGGAGGTGATACCTAGGCGTTATAAAGCATATTGGAACTTGCTAACACCCGTAACAGCTATACATCCCTGCTCGCGAAATATACTTTAACTAATGCAAGCATTCCCCATTACTTACTAATATTATATGAGCTTATTAAACATTGGGTTTAATACATTTATCGATATTTCTTCTTTTTTCTTTCTCGCTATTATCTTAGTCGACTTCATAGTAGCCTCATCCGTATAATATAGCATAAAGTAGATACTGTACTCGAAGTAGCTTTTTATACTATCGTAAATCTCGCGAAAGTTGGTTCCTCGGGTTAGAAAGGTCAGGTAGTAATACCTGAGGTGATTTATCAAGATTCCAGAAAATAGTAAGTAAAAACCAAAAGGAGGAAACTTTATCCATTTATAAATATTTAAAAATTATATTATTTTCTTGTCGAAAAGATGGTAGGATTTTACTTTATAGTATTTTACGTTACTTCAAATTATAGAGAAGTTCGTAAAAATTTTATAAGTAGTATTGACTATCTTAATAAGTTTTGAGGAAAAGTCGCGATTATTATTTCAGCCTTCGTTGGTATTTTTTAATAGTTTAAACCTTATAGCTTCCAAGGCGCGACACTAAGGGTAATTTCCAGTTGCTCAACTCGAGGGGTAAATTCTTATATTAGGACCTCTAATAGGCTCACATGTATAGTCCTATCTACTATAAGAATACTTTTAACAGGCTTGGTAATTTTAAGTTGAGGGTTAAATAGTAATAGGGGCTTAGCTATAAAAAAGGTTTTAAGGAACTTGGCAATTTGGCTTAATTAACTGGTGGAGGACTCTAAAGTTAATACATGTTAGCTTATTGGCAATAGCTTCCTCGCGCTCTCTGCCGCCGGTAAAAGCGTACTTGGCGCTATTACGTAAAGGTGTTACGCTGCCGAACAGATTAACAGGTTCATTATCGTCAACGTATAAAAAGGCTTAACTTAGCTAAGGGTAAAGTAGAGGTCTCCTAAAACAAGTATAAGGGCGTTAAGGATCCTTAACACCTTTTCTTTTAGGGCTTGGGTCTTGAGGGTATTCCTCAAACTAGGTTAGGTCGAAAAGAATTTGTACCAACTTTGCGGCGCCTTATACTAGCACATAAACTCCTCATCTCTAAAGTTTCAATTTAAACCTCAACTTAACCCCTTGTTAAATTTCCTTTCATATATTAATAGTCCAGTTATTCAAAATGTTACAATATTTGAAAAAAATGCGGTCGCTATGGTCAAAATCTTTATCGCGATTTGAGTCGTTAATATAGTTACCTACAAAGTTAACCAGGTATTTTCCCATCGAATATTCATTAACATCTAACCCTCAAATATTTTTATCATAATGCCTTGACAAGAGAGATCCGGAGGATTTAATTGCCTCCATTCGCTCCGGATTAGAAGCTATATTAAAGTTTTGGCTAGTGTAGGACTTGAGGATTTGACGTAAAGTAAACTTAGTTCAGTAGTATAAAAACTTAGCTACTTATCGTAAAGGCGTGTAGAAACTTGACGATTTAGCGTAAAGTCGCACAACATGGTTTTCTGAACGCGATTTGGTGATTTTCGATAACTTCGCTTAAGATAGCGGTCTTAATAATGAAATTGGCGTAGTGAAAAAAAAAAGTATAGTAAGAGAAAAATTTTGGTGTAAACGGTAAGATCGAGTGTTATTCATTCTTAGTAAAGATTAAAAGTTATTTTTTGTTTAACCGTGAAACTTAGATGTTTTTGCAATAACAATACCCGTAGTAGAACTAATTTAACTGTTTGCTAACTCGTCAATTTAAAGCACCCAGCGATCAATCTCAACGCTTTTCAAAAGGATCTGGTAAAGATTTCTTGGTGTTTTTAGGTAACGATACCGTCTTTCACTTTCAAATTTCCGTTGTAAAACAATACAATCTAAAAATTCTCTCTATTTTCCACCCGTTGTAAACTAGCGTAGTACTAATAAAGGCTCTGCGCAAAAATCTTTCCTCTACCCTAGCTGCCGTTATTAACGTAAAACGTAACCAGAAAGTAGCTTCTTTTTCTACTTAACTTATCTGTACTTGACCTAATAAACACTGATCAGTATGAGTAGGTATTTAAATATTAAAATATTTTCGATTCGATTAGTCGAAGTAACAGTAATATTACGTGGTCAAGTGGTAGATGTATTTTTCTAGGTTCATCAGACCGCTTGCTGATCTGCACAGTAATTTGTATGGCCAACTTCTCGACTCATGCCCTAATGTAAAGTACACAAATATTATACTTGCTTTGCAGCTAATACAGTAGACTCACAAACAATATACTTAACTTGCAGTTAGTATAGTGAACTTAACTTACAATAAAGTTAACCTACTGTAATGCAATTACTACTATTCCAACAATACCAGATACTAGGTCAGCACGGTAATCAACTGGAAGCTATTAGAAGAATGTTGCACTATAAATAAATACTAATATTACTACAGAACTTAAACAAACGAATACCGGTAAATTTGAAATTGGACTTAACACTGAAAAAAACCATTTCTCTACTTGGATAAACAGCAATTACGATGGTCATTAAGCCTATTATCTTCCAAATTTTTAAATACCGGAGCTCATTTCTTCGTTAGTTTAAAGATATAAAGAATCTCGATATTAACGTTAATATTCAAATTAACTAACTGGTTAAAGGTAACGACTAAAGGTTTCCACTCAATTTGAAACGTCACATTTTCGATTTTACTTTTGAAGGCTAAAGACAATGGTTTTGAACTTACCCAGGTTATAAATTCGTTGATTACGTTGATAATTTGATTACCTAACAACTGACAAGTTGTATGAAGTTCTTTAAAAAATTGCAAATTAAGATATAAATTACTAACGATGAATATAATCAAACGGCTTGGTTATTGATTTTCATCACACCTCCAAAGCCCCCTTAATTTTTAGCTGACGTCAAAAGAGAACGAAAAGTTCAAATTTAAAGATTTCCTCTATGTTCTATTCGGACGGTAAATTTGTATCCTAAGTTATTAATTGTGCAATAACATTCCACGTCGCTAGATTCATTAATACTATTACAGCGAAGGAAACATGCTAGATAATATCAATTTTATCAATTAATACTTACCTTAAACCCCTAAATTTAGTAGTTTCCGATATCGGTACAAACCTTGCTACAATAAATGTTCAAGTTAAAATCAAGCTAATAGGTATTTAATGTTAATAAATTACTAATGAAGATTACTAAGGTATTATTAAGATTAAAAAAGCTTATATAATTTTACTAAAGGCTTAAGATATTTTTATATTCAAGATTATCAAATTCACAGGCTCAATGATATGGCTGTAAATAGCAGTGAAAGGTGTCAACAATATTGTCGATTTTAGCGGTATTATTCCAACTTTGCTTGTATTTATAACATACCTACGTATAACGAAAAAATCGCCAATATTGTTGAACGCCCAAAAACAAGTTGTAGTATATAATAAAACTTTAAATGAATTGAGGAAAGAATCGGCACGCCGTAGAGTCAATAACGCCCTTAACATTAGAAACAAACCATCGACAACGAATATATTGCCTTCACTTCTTTAAGGTAAGGTTCCCAACCGAAATTTCTGATAAATGAGATAAAACTGACAAAATAATAAGTATCTCTAACTTAAAATCAATATTTGAAACCTTGAAGTATTTCGTCACTTTTTGCATTGCATAAATCAAACCGTATAAAGAACTCTCAATTCTAATAAAGATTTTGAGAGCCAAAACCCTCGAGTTGAATAACTTAATTAATAAAATTCTTTCGAATCCATTATTCACAAGCTAATGGAATGTTGACGGCCAGTAAAACCATCAAAATGTATGATATACATTGAAAATATTGATAGCGATTAGAATTACAAATCTGGGAAGGTATATACAACGAATTGAGTGTTTTAAAAGTAAAAGTCCCATGGTGATGTAGCCCTCAATTTATAAGCCGAAGGTATTATGAATACACTGGGAAAATTATTTAATGATGGAGATTAACTTAACATCAACGACCTAATTATACAAGAAGTTATTTAACTTGTGCTATTGACGTAATTTGAGGTGCAAAACGTAATAATTGGTAAGTAGAACATAATCTACGAGGTTAAAGTTAAAACCACGGACCGGCCGTCCGAAAATTCTAAGCTAATCGCTTGAAGATACAGTAAAAAAAGCAAAGATAGTATTTTAACTTAATCGCATACAATCGAAAGAATCAATAAGCATTTGACCATCAAAATTACTACCACTTCGACTATTGGCGCAAGCGGTAAGTTCACCCTTAATAATCGTAACATTACGTAAGCGTATACGCAATTAGCTACGCATTTTTAACGAATTATAATGTTGAAATCACCGAAAAATGTTAATGGACTAATTTCAGGCCGTAACAGTAATACAATACGTTAAACATTTATATGGATTAGGAGAAGTAAACTTCCGTTTATTTTGTACGTATTAAACTTATTTTAAGAAATACGCTGATATTAAATATGTTATAGTTTAACCAATAGTCATGAATTAAGTAGGCTAAAACTTCTATATAGTTACTATATAAATGAACGATGTATTTTTCCTCAGCAACATCATGTTTATAGCGGCGAAATAATGTGCTATTGAAGAGGTAGGCTTTTGAAAGTATGAACCGATTAAAACGTTATCTAAGAGAACAAAACTTAGCTTCAACAAATCATTCATCCGTAGATGTAGTATTGACAAAACTCGTGGCATATACCTAATTTTTCGCCAAGAAAGGGCAAGTTACTAGTTTGTCGAAGATTAGTAAAACCGATGAGGAAAAACCATAACGATACCTAAAACAAAGGGCTCAAATGGCTTATATTGCCACGTTATACCAACCGAAAGTATCTTACTATTTGTCGATTACGGTATAAGTTCAAGATCAACAAAATCAAGACTTTAATAGCTTCAACAAATATATTAATAGTAAATGGATAATTATGACAAAGGTATTAACATGAAAATAGTACACACAACGATAGAAAAGTGAATAATCTTGACAAACGGCTTAATTTCAAATAATATGAACCTTATATAGTAAATTGGATTACTTATAATACTGCCTAACGAAATAAATATTTAATAGGGAGTATACTATTATTGGTAACCTAGCATACTAAAAATAAATTAAATGTAAATACGTAATACAAAACATATTAACATAGAAGGTTTACAGTATAGTAGCATGTTTTAACATCTGAATTGTAATTAACAATAAGTTGTCATAGGCTAGTACCTATATTAGTAGTCACCAAAAATCTAGCTTTGGCGGTTACCATGCTCTTACAACGCTCTGGAGCCGCTTAGGGGCATTCCCTTACCATTGTTACGTAATTTAGTCACCTATTTTTATATTCCCGTAGCAGATCGTTAACAGGGTTTCTCCCTCCTTTTCTTTGTCGAGGATTATAAATAGTCCTCAACCGCTTTAAACGATAATTTTAGTTCAATCCTTCTATATATAAACCCCGATTTTTCTCCCAATGTTATTTCAACTGCTTGTAAATGGTTATAGCTTAAAGTTATATTTTCCGACCTGTTGAATTCAAACCTTCAAGCCTGAGAATATTTTCCCGACGCGTATATAGAGGATTTGTTTTAAATCCTTTTTATAACGTAATACGACGATTTAACTATCTAATATAAATGATTGACTGAAACCTTACGTGTGAAGGTCATCGAGCGGAACCAAGCTATTCGAGAATAAGTTCCATGTATGACATAATATAATACCAACGCATGAGTTACGTTAACAAATATGATTCGGTAATTTGAAATAGTTACTGGTATACCTATCTCTTCAAAAAAAAATTGATTTTCCAATGGTTCCGCTTTTACGTTACACACAATCGTTATAATTACTGCGTTTCTTCCAATTTAGAACCGTGTCGATGATAATGATAACCGTGATTTTCTTCATTTCAATTACGATGTCAATGGCTTACTCAGTAACTTCGGTCGTTAACGAATTAAACGTAAGCTTTTCGATTAGCCGATCAAATTACTCGGCGTTAAGTCACGCTTTTTAATATGAAAAGCAACAATATTATATAAATTACATAAGGACCGGCAGTTGATATGTATAAAAATTACTTTTATATTTATTTTTTCATAATCGCACAGATTCATGAAAACTGTTATACAAAGTTATTACGGGTTTGCGGTAATAACGGCGGTAATAACGATTACAATGGTTCTATATCAATATTTCACGCGTATTATTAAGACCCTAAAGCTATAACAGCTGTTATAGCTCGGTTTACAAATTCTAAATAAGGGGTTGCGAATGGTATTACATTTTTTCAAATTTTGAAAATCTTCATTTACAACGGTTAGCGATATGGCCTAGAAATCCGCCGTTAAGCCTCTTATTTTAAAGAAAGCTATGAACTATATATTTATTAACGCGTAATTTCCATTTAATGTATGTACTAATTACAACCAAAAAGTCGCCCATACCTAAATTATTCCTCGATAATTTAGTAACCTTCGTATTGAGTATACTGTCGTTATTATGTTAATAATATGGATACTAGTGGTGTTAATCGAAACAAGTATCATAATAGCAACGCATCCATTTACGATAATTATGGAAATGTGTTTATAATTGTTGTCAAGGTTTTTTGATCTGATATAAAAGAGCGCGTTACTTAAATTAGCCACTCGAAACTCTTCAGCTGTAAGTACATTGACTTATATTTAAAATACGTTGCGGGTGTTCATCGTATTGGTACCAACTTATTTAATTTCGCGTAACGCTCGAATGACTCCGATACCAAAACTAATATTGGTATTTAACTTACCTTTGCCGATGACTTTATCGACTTTAAAAAGCGAAAGGCATAATTTTTGTATGTAATCGCGTGAAGGATTTGGAGGAACTTTCATTCCATATGGTAATTCACTTCTAAGTTTGAAATCATTATCCATTTATAATAAGTATACTCTACCATTTAATTCAATTTATTAACGTATTATTAAATATGAATTTTGAATATTATAATTTTCTGTAAAATTAGTTTACATGTAGATTAAATTTACCGCGTATCTTTGTGCTAATCTGACGACACAATAAAACCATTTATTACACACCTAAAACCAGACTACTTTTTCTTTTCTAAAAATCATTCGGAAGTTCATTTCAATAAATACCGATATTGAATTCGATCCTACATTATTCCTTATTTATAATACGACCTTATTTTGGGTGAACTTTAAATAAAGTACGAACAAGTAACTTACGCCGCTCGGGAGAATATATTACTTTTGGATTTCAAGGATGCCCCCCGCGTATGGAAACGGGGTTTTACGTCAACGCAAAAAAAACTTAAAGCTACCGGTACCATTGCCTTTTATATTTCACTCCGTAAAACGGAATGACTAAGCCTCAATTACGTAGCTCGTCACTATTTTCCTTTATAATTTCAAAAAAGCGCAAGCTCAAAAACCACTTATTTCTTTTAATAAGAAACTCCCCGTTTTTTCTTTTTTTGAAAGTTTGCGCCTTTATTCGATAAAGCCCTAAACATAAATTGACTCATTACGTCCACGAAACCAATTACGATATTGCTATTAAAAATGGAAATAAGAACCAATTTTCGAACGTTTTTTGAAAACAGTTATATAGTATGTTACGGAGGAAACTTTGTATATTACTCAAGAAGTTTAACTTATTACTGAACCATGGTTATATTCGCGATAGTAGCTCCTTAACGGATGACCCCATACTTTCTGTTGAGAAACAAGGAGGCGGCTTATGCTTTGATATCAATTACGGCAAATTAAACGTAATTATAAAAGCCGACTCCTATCCCATTCCACTGATTAAAACAACGCCAGCAAATATTTTACAATATAAACATTTTACGAGATTCACGTTAAAGCCGCCTTGTACAAGTTATGTATTGAAAAAGGAAACGAAGAGATACTGATATTCTACATAGTTTTTAGATTTTTGAATGGTTGATTACCCTTCTCGGTGTTTCCAATATCTCAGCTACCTTTATCAATATATCAATAATTTATTACGGTAATTTCTCAACATCTTGTTTTTGTTGACCTGGATTTCAATTCGATATATTCAAATGATACTTTGAACAATTATAATATAAAAAAGAAGTGGGTATTGAATACCTGAAAAACAGTTAATTGAAACTTAACTATATTCCAATGTAAATTAAACATGGAAAAAAAATAAAAAAATTCGGACAAAATATTGAAATAGGAATCGAAATATGTATGATCTTTGAGGAATTACATGTTATCCTGGAATGAGTTTATATTGAAAATACGGGGTGTTTTCGAATTTACCAAGTTTTATCGGACATTTATTCGAAATTAATCTATCATCGCTTGTTTCTCAAATCGCTGAAATAAAATAGCATCGTTTTTTGTTAGAGGCCAGAGGAAAAAACTTCTTTCTCACAGCTTAAACCTTCCATCTTCACCGAAACAGTTTTCACTTAATAAGATCCTAACCGGAAAGTCTTTTTAATGGCCAACTATTCCGATCAAGCCGTAGGAGAATATTTACTCCAACCGGACAATCCCAACACCCTACACCTAAAAGCTTATTTCTCTCTTCGTTTATATATTTCGAAATATAATTACAAATCTCGCAATAAAACACTATCAGGGTTTATAGAATCTTGAAAAATATGGAATGCGAAGTTTTAGGGTATTGCTCTCCTGTTTACTATCCTGACGAATTATTAAAACTTGGAATACTTTATTAATACCCAAAGACTTGCTGAAGGACAAATGTATTAGTTGAAAGACATTTTTTTCAGTTCCGGTTTAAGCTAATTTATAATTGAATGGTCAAATATATACGACTCAATATATCATCATGAAGGAATCAGGATATCCCTAACGGCCTTCTAGACCCCCTCCTTTTGAACTAGAAACTATAATTTTCATGCCCCAAATTGATTTTTTTATAACCGTTTCTACATATACACGTTGTCAAGTTTACTATTGTCAGCGAAAATATTTCAGAAATTTATATACTTCTTTTTAGCGTTTACCTTTAAAATGATCGAAACTCCGCTATTCTCTGAAATGTTATTTATCACCATTCGTTTCATACCATACTCAAAAGCGAACAGATTTTTCCTCCTAATATTCGTAAGAAAAACAACCAAATACTTCGGGTTTTGAGTTCAATATATTTCATAAAAAATAATAACATTTTACAATTCTGTAACTGTATTTGATTTCCTATTCATACATCGTTACTAGCGTATTCATTCAAATTACATACGATTCAATTTTAATCGAATACCAGGGTTGCAACTTTACTATCTCCATTTCATTTAGAATATATATCTAACCCGGGTTATACCCTATTATCAAACGTTTTTACCGGAATCACCATATTTATCAACGAATTATTCATTAACAATATCATCGGAAAAAGGGTTTTACACCCTTATCGGTTTCCGAACGATATTAAAACGAACCAATAACTTGCGTTGATTTATCATTATTACCTGTAGTGTAAATAAAACTATTTTCTTCAAAATAATAAATATTATAAACATTGAAGCTTTCGCAAAACGGGTCATAAATTATTATTTGAGATTCTATTGAGTATTCTACGTCGTTATTTAAGATTGTATTCCGAATGAGACGAATAGGGTTGAATACCGGTTTTACAGTAATAGTTGAATACCGTATTCCACTTAAAGACAGATAGTATTACCGAACGGTCCAATTAAAAGGTTGTAACGTAAGTAAGGTTTTGAGTTATTTATGACTAATTAGATTAAAACGGTTTATTACCCGATTGCTAATTAATATTGGATAACAAAAATATTATTATTATTAATATTTACTTATATTTTATAGTATACAACTACCACGTCAACTTCATATAACTTATCTATCGTTTCCTTATCCTAAACACGAAATTGCGTGTAAAAGACGAAGATTTCATCTAGCGTATTCGCGACGTTACGAAATTCGCACAAGCTATGATAACCGTTACACAATAACATATAAAAAAGCTGCTAATAAACATCGCTTTCACTCGAAATAGTTTCGGGTCGGCTATAACTTTCAATTCGTTTTGAAAAATTCAAAGTTGAATCAGGTCTTAGGAGTTTAATTAACTTTATAACAAATTTCGTATTAGACGTGTCGTCGATTCCCATGTCGTCAATTTCAATATTTTGAGCAAAAAACACCTCAATTTCACGTCAACTAACATATTCAAACCGTTCATAACCAGATTCCGAAACAATGAATCCGCGACTATTAACCACTCGCTATCGACATTATTAATAAAGATAACAAACCCAATACTAATCTCCACGTCGAATTTTTTTTAGGAATCCGGAATAAACTTCAGTTAAGCCGCTCCCATATTAACAACTCCCCTAAACTATTAATTTTAATGAAATGAATATACTATTTATACCCTATTTAAAAGAGGGTTTCAAAATTCTTGAATATCTTAACCATTCACAATTTCAAATCCCGTTATAATTTAACAGAAAACAACAACGAGCCTTCCTACAAAACACGTTAACAAACTTGATCAAATTTAATCTTTTACCAATTACCAAACCGTTTAATAACAACTATTTGATGGTTCCTAAAACAGTTAGCAAATCAATCCACTAGATTCATAAAAAGAGTGGATAAGTCAAACCACATTATTGAATTACAACAATAGGAAAATTAATTCGCATATATTAAATAAAAGAAATAAACGGTTTAACCTATCTTGGTTAAAATAGTCAATGATAATAACAATCAAATGGACTCATGTATATTAAATGAAAACAATAAAAAGGTTAAACCACATTGGTCAAAATGAACAATGGGTGCATACACGTAAACTGAAAAAAAAAGAGGGTTTACAGGGATAGGAGTATGCCGAGAATAATGTCATAGGCTGGTGCCTAAGCTAATGGTCACCAAGAATCTAGCCCTAACAGTTGCCATACTCCTACGATACTCTAGAGCCGCTTAAGGTCATACCCTTACGTCTGTCACGTGACCTGGACATCCCTTTTTTGTAACCCTATAATAGGTCCTTAATAGGTGTTTCTATCTATTTGTTTTCATCGAGGATTATAGACAGTATCTGATCGCCTTAAGCGATAGCTTTGGTTTAGTCCCTTCAGACAAGTTAATGATTATTACCAAATAACTAGGAATGCTTCTGATAACTATAGTTGTATATAAAAACTCACAAAGCCTTCACAAGTGTTTATTAACGTTGGATACGACTAGTAAAAAACTTGAACAAATAAACGTAATAACTCTAAAGAAGAGATACAAATTTCAGGAAATTGACGAGTTTACTTAAATCAACGGCAAAGACAACTCAACTAACGTCATAACTAAGGCCACACCCAATAACGCTTTGGGAAAGTTTTTTGACAACAATATACTTACCATACAAATCGAGGACTACGTGAAGCACCTGACATGTAACATGGAGAAACAAAGATACCTTGGACAATTAGAAGATTGAAAAACAATAATAGCGATAGCAATAGTAATATGCTAAAAAAAAAAATCGGACCTACTAAAAGAAGTGACGCGATTGGTGGTGTATATAATACACGTAAATCTATAGCGCAAGACTTATGTAAGGGAGTTAAGAAATTCGGAACTCGGAACTATAGAGTGAAAAGCTGTAATTAAAGTTAATTTAATTACAAAATAGATCTAAATTGATGGGGGTCTAGCCTACGAAGTAAAAACGAATTTCAGGTATTACTACAAAGAAGTGGTTAACCATACTAGCGCACACAGTCACAAAATAAAAAGTCACTGGTATTAAAACAGCAGTCAATTACAATATAGTCAAGTCAACTATACTAACAATAAGTGAATTGAACTAACTGTAAGTTGACTGTATTACTTGTGGGTAAATTAAAAGTCTAGTACATTAAGTTTCCAATTCAGACTAGTATAAGAACAAAGCTATTAGCAATAAAAATTAGTATGCAAACCGTTTAACAGTCTGCCAAACTTAGAAGTTACACGTCACTACTTTCAATGCAATACTCCAGTTACTTCAACCATGATTCGAATTAACTACATTACAACGATAAAGACCTACTAACAGTTACACCAATTTTGTATTACTGTCCCTTAACATACATAACTACACATCCACATTAACCGTGTCAGTTAATTGAGTTTATATTAATAATAGCCTTAACTATCCAACAATCTTTCTTTTTGTTCGGGAACCCTTAGGTTTCTTACCATTCAGTATATCATATTTTATCCGGTAGTGTTTCGACGTTACTCTCGATGTGGATAATTAGTTTATCGCTATTTATATTTTTTCAAGGATTTATTAGATGTGGATTATGTTATGATATTTACCCGTAAATCTTTGATATATTTCTATCGAAATTCCTCAATTTTTGTACACTTATAAGTTTCGTTGAAAGCTATTATATCGATTATTAGACGTTTTCTATTGGTTCCCAGTTTAGAGAGACACTCGAACAGGTTTTTAAGATTGGTATGGATGATAATCGAAATGAATGGAATCCATAATTGTTTCGTAATAATATCAAGGTTTTTTTCACATTAATAAACTTATATCGAAATCGACCATTACACTTTAAACTTCGAAAGCAAGTATACTTCGTGAGACCCTTCTTCATATGAAAAAGATTTAGATGATGAAGCTTCTGATAATAGAGAATGTCTTACTCCGTAATTCATCCTCATCAATGATTATTATATGGAATTCAATCTGTAAGGATAAGTTAGTGTTATTGATGAAAGAGCCGTTTGTGAGCATTATTAAATTGGCTTTTGATAGGTTAATAGGAACTATAACCATCCCTAGGTCCCAGTTGTTTATTTCTTATTTAAATCGCTTATTCAATCGATCGTAATTATTATCAACCGTTCATGAGTTTATACTGTAATTAACAGGTTGTATAATACCTTCAGTTGATATGGAGTAGCGATGTATTTGTTACAGGTACTTCTTTAAAAAAAAAACTTATCTCTTTTGAATTTTACTTTTGTTAATCTTAGCTAAAATAGTATATTTATGATCTTAATCAAGGTTGACATATTTTACATTAACTTCGTTAATATAATATATTCCAATTGAGAATTAGTTCAAGTTGTGATCGACTTGAAATTTCTAGACTTTAAGTCTTTAATCGTACGTTTATTTATATTCATAAAGCTAGCAGTTCCAATAACGAGGATATCGTCGGTTTATATGCCTACTATGACTAAGAATTAATAAGTTTACGCGATTATCAGGCATTTTTCGTAAATTAACGATTTTTATACACATTTTGGATTTGAAATACGATTGGTAGATCAGGAACCAAAAGATACCTATTTCGGCTAATCCATACTGTAATTTTACGTATTACAAAACTGTTCTTAATATGTCCTTATTACGGAGGCTTTCAGGTAATTCCAGTCGAATTATTCTTAGTAAATTAGTTATTAATTGCGAGTACGTTTGAGTAATATCACTTATATTAAAGGTAAATGTTTCATTACCACTTCTCATCAAACTTGCTACTCATACGACCACCAGTCACTGGTTAATTCTTCAAATTGTGGCAATTGCGTAAGGATTAGGGCTTTGACTTTATCACCGTATTCCGAAACAATCAAATACAACATTCTATACAGCTTGTGCGCGGTTTTTATTTAACTTTGTGATTCATTCTCGATATAAAGATAGTTTAATGATGTTTGTAGAGGTAGAAATGCGTTTTATATATAAATTATATAACTTTGACTATAAGAAATCTGTTAATCTAAACTTTAACACTTTTTTTGAAGAAGTCGGACTAAAGTCTTGATAATTCCTTTTATGGAAAATTTAATAGTCAAGTTATAATATTCATTTCACTTAATTTTAACTCAAGTGATTGTGTAGGTGTGTACCAGTGTATATTATTTATCGTTATTCTTATTTTTCCTTCTCTTTAGTAATTGGAAGCGCTACCAGCACTTTAACGGCTTGGAATTAATTAAAGAAACAGGTTCCACTAGCTTTTTTGCCTATGGTAAAGATTCTTATCAAAATTTACCTCACATAAATTATTAATTGAGTTATATGAAGTGCGGAAAGATTTTTTATAACTTCAATAACTATTTTATGGTTGGTAATACTCAAAATTATAAATTAACTATAACATTTACCTGATTTGAGATATTTAACTACTTATATTAATAATAATAATGTAAAGTATTAGTGGTTGTAGCGTTGGTTTTGCTTTTGAAGGCGTTATTAACTTCAAGTTTAGTAAATTCCGTTTTTCATGCCTTGAATGTTTACCGTAAGCCGTAAACTCCTTTTGAACATTTCACAATGAAAGGGATTAACTGGTTAAATTAGGATATATTCAAAACACCAATAGCGTTAGAAACGAGCCGTCAAGTCATACGGTGTTCTTGAGGTCTTTTGCTGCTATTCAAAAATGTATCTCCTAATACATAAACGTTTCAATTCTCACCATTCAAATTTCATACGATTTTCAAAGTAAAGGATACAAATTTGTAGTATTTTCTGTACTATAATATTTCTTAATAGTAACCTATTTACATTAAATTATAATCATCTTAATACTAGTTTATGACTCCACCGCCGTAAAAGTGATGTCAACGTTGTATACGATACCGATTAGTGGTCTCAGATATATTTAAATGTACAAAATCCCCAACGCCTTCTACCTAGTTTTCGCTAAGAATTGAACTATTTTTACAACGTTAAAAATCAACAAGTTTACGATTTAAAAACAAATTACTTATCTTAGTAAAACAGTTTGCTAAAATTTCATCATTCATTTTTTATTGTTTTTTCAAGTAGGTTCAATCACTACAAGGTCATCAAAATCAGTTTCAAAATGTCAATAAAACATTAATAGCTGTTAAAGTTGAGCATGTTACATTTGTATGTCTTGGGAATTTAAGGATTTTATATAACGTATCGATGGTGAGATAATTAAACTGTCTATATTAATAACATATTCCCCTCTAAATTGAGTTTAATTCTGTGAACTTGAATTTTTAAAGGTAAAACCACCAGTGTCTTTGTTGAAAGGCAAAGGGAAATCTCTGGTTCTCTTTGAACCGCTTATTAAAATTAAAATTAACGTTTATGTTAATGATCTGTATATATTTCAACTAAACAAAAAAATCAGGTAAGGTACTTGAGGATGTTTAAGGTAGTTGGTTCAATAACTATTTATATAATCCTCGATACGAGTCATGGTCATTTCTTACCTAAGACAAAAACAACTTTTGTTTTGCCGGTATCTTAACGATCAATTTTTGTAACGATAATGATTTTCCGTTTAAACGCGATATATTACGAATATCTTTCTATTCGTCATTTCGTTTCCCCCTGTATTTGAAATAATATCTTGAAATATATGCTACGAAGAATAATCATGAAAATCAAAGGTGTGAAAAGGGATGAGAACTTGGTTGTTATAGCGAATGTAAGGGTTTTTTACTGTTAAATAGTGGAAAAATTTGTGGGTAAATAGTTTCTAAATTTCTTGAAGAGAAATACTTTAATTTTATACGATTTGCTTCAACGCGTTATTTATATAGTATAATAAGCATTCGTATTCATTATTTATGGAATCTTTATTTACAACATCATACAAATAATTCTTTCTAAAAGAATTATGGTATTAGTTTTAATACATTACCTGTTGGAATAGCATTAATTCAAAGTACATTCAAGTCAACTATACTTCGAGTTAGCTGATTTTACTGACTGCAAAGTTAACTGCAAATCTAGTGCAGTAGATGCTCACATCTATATAGCGCACTGGGCAAAGCAGTTGGCCATACAAATAAGCGTGAAAACTGGCTAGCGATCTGCCATAATTAGAAGTAACACACTACCACTTTCAATACAGCACCAGTTACTTCGACCATAGAGATTCAAATCGACTACGTTACAACGATAAAAGCCTACATTGGCAGGATAGCCTACCAACACTGATGAGTGCGTATTAGGTTAAGCACAGATAAGCTAGGTAGAAGAAAAGGCTACTTTACAGTTATTACGCTTTGCCCAAGCAAAGTAAAGTAAAGATTCTTGCGAAGGGATCCAATACAATACATAGTTATTCGCGATAACAAGTAATAAAAGCTTATAAATTGTATAGCTATTAAATGCAGTTTATAAGTCACGACAGTATCGCTATTATCATAAAAGCCAAGAAACCTTTAATAAATTAGTTTTATAAATATCATTATAATTAATCACTATAAATCTTAAATATGATTCCATTATTTAGTTGACAAACTATTTTTTTCCTACTACTGTTACGGCTACTATTATTATGAGTATTATTAATAGTTATTTTTCTTTCCATTTACGATCTTATGAACGATTGAATCCCAAAAACTTTCATTATAAACATTGAAATTAATGAAAAATGAGTAACGGACCAATCAACTTCCTATACCTCTTTTTTTCATCTTAATATATTTTGACCGTCATTACAATATATTGAAAATACGCTAGAATTAGTATGATAACCACGTCCGACAAAAAAAGTAATTTCAACCCTTGAAATTATTTTCGTAAAATACTTCAATAAAAACCATTGGATTACGAACGTTAATGAAAACTTCAACTCTAAGTATTTGACCAATTATATTGATCGATTTTTCTTTGATTTAAACCTCAATGGATTAAACTAAGGATTAAACGTATTTAACAATTTTTACCTCTTGTTTAACTAATTGACTTTGGAACTGAGGAAAACAGAAAATATGTAGGTTGAAATAAGGATGAAGATTGAATTATATAAATGAAACGTCAATTTACCTACGAAAAAAGGAAAGCAAAATAATCTAGTTCATCTATTTTACAAATATATCACCAATAAAAACTCTTAATAGATGTTTTAAAATAAGGTTGAAAGCAAAGATGTCATGAGCTATAGCGTTTCTTAACATAGTTATACGCGTTCTCAAAACCTTATATAGACTTGAATAAATTCCACAAACCCTTGTACCCAAAATCTTTAATGGATGAATATTATTTATCCTAAAAAACTTATTTATAACATTTTTTTGTGTTTATCAATTAATTGAATAAAAACCTCGACGAGCCCTTTAACACCAAAAAGATTATCGTCAAGTTTTCCAACGAAATCCTCAAGTCTCTTACCCTTTAGTTCCCTCCATCCAAGCTTTTTAACAAGTTCAATTTCAATAAACTAATTTAAAAAGAAGCGGTTTTACGCGTAAACTTACTATAGATACGATTATTCACTTTTTCCTCTTTAACTCTGCTAAAAATAACTATTCTATTTACTAATACCTTAATTAACACCTTCCCCAACATGATTTTACAAACTGAAAAGATCTTACCGACCAATACATGACTTTCCCCCCTCAAAATATCCCTATAGTCAATATATACTACCCCAAAATTACCATTTTGATTAAAATTTAAGGAAAAAGGAGAAGTATAATAGCAAGCTGTATAACCTCCACGACGTTAAATTACGTCTGTTTTATAATATTCACCGCTAAATAAAGATTAAATTGCTAAACTTAAACTATACATTCCCTAATATACTTACTGGCTTAGCTGAAGATTACCACCTTGATTACTTAACGAATTACTCGACGTTTCGATGATTTTACGGTTTTCTTTGAAATCATTTCGAATATGATATCAATATCGCTTATACTCTACGACCTAAAATATTATTCAATGGTTTTTATATACTATATTATAATAACAAGTTGAAAAAAGGACAAACCTCCCTGATTGAATATTTAAGAAGCTAATATTTTGCTAATAAGTAATAGAGAAATCAAAAGTTAGAGAAGAAATATGACACCAATGAGTCCGTTGATCGGTTACAGGTTATATGGAATTTAAATACGTTTTATAATACCCTTAAATTACTTGTGGTGAGTTTTTTAATTAGTTATAATGCTTATTTTCGATTATAATAACATAGGTGTTGAATTAGACAGGTATATACCTTTAAATTCCGAGTTTAATAAAGATGATAGAATCCTTTCCCCTATAAATTATATTGACCGTAAATGCAGCCAGCCTAAACAATACGGTTCGAATGAAACACGTAGAAATATAACCGCCGAGTCACGTAAGGATAAGAATATTCCGTATCATAAAATTCTTTAAATTAGATACATTAAACGAAGACGAAACTATTCATATATTATACCGTATTTCCCTTTACTTTTCATTAAAAATATTTAAAATGAATACTAAATTATGAAGGCCAACGGGTCAAATATAAGGAACAAAAATCTTAAATCATCAGTTAATATAAAAATATCAATATCGGTCTAAAGTTAACGTAATACTAACTCATTACGCCTTTTTATATCACCCAATAAGAAAACACCCATATCGTCGTTATAACGATAAAATCCCTTGCTTTATACACGTATTAGTTATTCATGATCGTTATATGAAGCAAGTAATATATAATATTATTCCAAATACTGAGGTAATATAGTACTTAATAAGTGGTTATTTGTATTAAATTATGTTGAGAATAGATAATAATATTATTACGGACTTTCATTATACAGATACCAGTAAAATTAAAATTGGGTTTCATATCAAAAATCCACTTTTTACTGAAATTAACGATTATCAATATTATTTTCAAACCGATTATCTTTGATATATTAAACGCCTCCAACTATTTTCTTCCTCCCCTCAAAAATGAAAAACTCGATATTCAAGTTTATTTTTAAAGAAAATAATTGGTTAAGATTAAGGATAGTTACAGGTTCCATCTTCATTTCAATATTAACCCCCTTAATTTCAATTTCAAAAGCTAAATATATTGACATTAAACCTATTGAAGCTGCAACTTCATTATTTATATCAATGGTTTAAACATCTCGTGATTAACAAGTTATATAAAGTCCTTAAAGCGACTGATTAGAAAGATGTGGACTAACTAGCGTCAAAGACAATTTTACGGCTTTAATATTATTAATAGATATACTTCCAAATACCCTTCAATTTTAAGTTCAAATTAAAAAATCAAGATTATAATATCAAAATTTTCGAGGTCGTATTTTACTTGAACGATAAGCTAATATTTTACGCTATTGGATTCGATATGTCTTTTTACGACGTTAAGTTCCTTATACCTATTACGGAAAAAATAATATAAGCCGTACTACGTACTTTGATAATTAATACGTACCAGAAACCCCCAAACATATTAATTTATAATACTAATACTAATTTCATTACGATGAAAATTGAAATTCATACCAACTCCATTAGAAGTTAAAATAAACATTTTCATTAAGATTTATTAAGATATTAAAAATTTCAGAAAAGCTTATACAATTTTCTTAAGGGTTTGTAATATCTTAAACATGGAAATGAAAGGTTTAACAAGTGAGGAATCACGGTTTGAAATATTTGTAAAACATATTAACGATATTATTTACCTTGATACCTTTATATAACTTTTACAAATATTTGAAACCAATTCATACATATCAACTAAATCGCGATTCTTATTGAATAGAAAAAACTAAGTTTTAATATATATCGAAGTATCAAGGAAATTGAAGAAAAAATTAGCACGTCGTTTAATCAACAATATTTTCAATATTGAAAACTGATTATATTAATACATATGTTTTCTTTTTCTTTTGAAAGCAATATCTTTACGTAACAAAAGTCAAGAAAATGGAACAAACATGAGGAAGTATTCAGTATCATTAATTGAAACTTGGTGATAAAATTTGTTCATAGCCTTGCCATTTTTATTATATAATTTAAGTTATATAAATAACCCTTCAAGTCGAATAAAACTTTTGAAGGAAAAGGCTTTCGAGTCCAGAGCATTGGTGAATATAATCCTACTAATTCTATTATTAATAAATCGAACGAACGTTTATGGCGTGAAGGAATATTAAAAAGGAGGATAAATATTGAAAAGAAAGACGGTAACGAAACCCACAAATTTGGGTGGGTAAACATATCGGCGTGAATATCATAGAAAAACAGGTCTTATGTGAATATATTTTTCAATTACGTGTTAAAGGTATAAAGTATATACCACGGAAAGCTATTGAAAGTAAACCTACGAATAAAATTCGACGGCCTTTTCATACGAAAAATTATTCAATTTATCCTCTGGATGAAATTGAAAATTTAACACGTTAAAATTTTAATATTAAAAATGATTTACCAGGATATAGGCAAAATATGAAGCGGCCGTATGAACCTTTTAAATGAATTGCTAATAAATACAGTAATTAGAAGAAAAATTGAATATTTATTTAATGTTTTTAAATTTAAATTAATAAATAACATTGAATTGTTTCAATCTTCATTAATTGAACTGTTGTTGTACTTGGTAAATTTACTTTTGATAATTGTTATATAATGTAAATTTATACGAAGTTTAGCACGAATTTTCAACGAATTCGTTGTTCAAACTGCCAACAAACTTAAACAACATGTTTTTGTCCGGTAAAATGATAACTTAAGTTAAGATTAAATTCGGATTGGTAAAAATAAGGTTTTTTGATTTGCGAGTAAATAAACGTATTTAAAGATAAATAGAATAAAAAAAACCAACGTTAAACAGATATTTAGTAATGATGTAACAATCGTCACTATATAAATGAACGAACCCCTTGTCCTCAGAAATATTAGGTTCATGACGTCGAAAAATTGTATTATTTAAATGTTAGGTTTTTGAAAATGTAAACCGACCTAAATATTGATTAAATGTATATAACTCAACTTTAACAAATGGTTCATCGTTACTTGAAGTATCAAAAATCATAACAATATTTGTAATAGTATTTTCATTTACGTTACTAAATTAAGTTATGAGTTAAATGATAATTTATAAAACAAAAAAAATAAATTTATAATAATATTTAACGTAAAAAATATATGCGGTTAATATTATTATGTTATATTAGCAGAAAATATCGTACAACCTAGTGATCGTGGCATAAATTAATGACTTGTAAAACGAAGATTTTGATAAGTTTAATTCAGGAATTCAAATTTAAACAGAATATTTGAAAACAGTATCAATATGATTATGGTAAATGTAATAACGACGAAGTTCATAATTGTCGGTAGGGTCTAAAAGACCTGTTCACGTGAAAAGGTAACTTAGAAGAGTAATCGTAAGATTGGTAGTTGTAGTATCGAAGATGATGATCAAAAGAAGTATCCAGAGGTGTACGTTACAGGTGAGGGCTTATAAGTCATCGCCCAGAACATATAACTCTGGAATACTTCTTCTAGACCGCTCCACGCATTGCCGTCGGCCTGGAATAGCATTCCAGACCGATCTATACATGGTACACTTTTGCGTCTTGCAAGAGTGCAGCCTGCAGCGTGACACGTTATCTTGCACCCTATAGGAGTGCACCCTACAATACAATGCATTGCTCTTTATCTTATGTATACTATCTATAAGGGTATATAATAATATCCACACAAGCAATCTTTTCTTTTTTCCTTGTATATTTCGTACCTTTAGCCCAATAGTAACAGTGTTATTATCGTATCAATAGCAAAAAGTCCAAATCAACAGTAGTAACAATGTGATTTTTAGGTTATTAGTCGCAAAAGGTTTAGATTAGCAATAGTGATATTGTGGTTGACGCATCAGTCGAAAAGTGTTAAAATTGATAGTACTAACAATGTTGTTATTAACGTATTAGTCGCAAAGGGTTCAAATTAGCAGTTCGGCTAAAATTAGCAAAGTTTGACCGCGATGGTAAATGTAAGTCGGCCCTGATTAGTATAACCAAATGGAAATAATATAATTATTAATAATGCTTTTTGTTGTTTCTAATAAGGGTGGTTATATAGGACTGATTTCGTAGGGGTAAATTCGTAAGGTAATTACGCAATTACATGATAGGTCAGTATAAAAAGATATATTACCATCGTTCCAAGTAAAATTTCTTTCCTTTCTTTTTCAAAGGCGCGTAGTCCCAACTAATACAAATCCTTATTTCAACTTAACGTCTGGTCTATCCCAACAAACCAAGCCGCTTTGATGTGTAGGTTACTTAGCTTGCACATATACTAACCAATTTCCCCGAACAGATACCGCGTAAGAATAGGACTACCAGACGCCGTTTAACGCGAAAACGTCGGCGCCTCGCCGCCGCTACAGCCGCCGCAACCGCTGCCCTTAGTACCAATACCACCACTAACAACAATAACAACCCGCCCTCGTCGGGCTTAATCTCCTCGATTACCACTACGCCACCCGCTCCCGGCATGCCACGCGCCGCCACACTACCAAGCCCCGCCACCCCTACGCCGCCCAGCCCAGCCGCCGCCTCCACCTCACCCCTCCCCACCGCCACTGTGCCGACCTCCTCCTCCCCCCTCTCTTCCTCCCCATTCTCTAACTCGGGGGAGGAACGAGGGGCTCTTAAAATCATAAACCTTACCCTCTCTCTACGGATAAAGATCCCATCACCCGTAAAGGTCCCTTTATTCCATAAACGTAGCCTAGCGCAATTACGCTAGGGTACATATTTCTTAATTTATTCGTTTATATACCCTTAACCTGTTGTCTGGTAAATAAGGAACACGAGGCGGATTTTCTTCGTCGTCTCGAACTCCGTATCGCGAGGGTACGCCGTAAGGCCTCTTTAACTCATCAAGCGTTAAAAAGACGTACTCGAGTCCGTAACCCTAAACCGCTAATAGACACGCCTTACGTGTGATATATCGCGTCCGCGGTCGCGGGCAAGTTCATTAGCGATTGCCACGAAAACAGGGGTCGCTCAGCGCGTTACTACTGTTACGAGAGAACTGACAACTCGTATACCTCCGTTCCTATAGTCTTAGAGCTGTAGGGCGAAGCTATGTTACGTGCCTGCCGACTCTTTAGTAAGTTTTAACCTAATCTCAAAACAATTTCTAATAAAAACATTTGTTTAAGGTAAATCGAAAAAAAAATCACCGCAAATAACTAAAAAACAGCCGATACTAATTAATAGTAAACGCTAACCGGCGAATTAAAGAGATGACAGCCGCCGTCGCTGCCTAGAAACGGGGCCTACGTATATAATACGTAGGCGAGTTCGATGTATTTATTGCACGTCGCCACGAAAAGGGTAATTCCTCCCCTATATCTTTACCCAAAAGTATAACCAATAAGGTGTAAAGCTATATTCTTGCTAACTCTAATAATGTCGTTGGCAGTAATAACGGTAACGCCAATACAAAGGGGGAAAGTGACGAGGAAAATAGTAAAGATATGGTAACGTCGCTCTCTCCCTCTAATGGTGAATAAATACCCCTTCGGCCGGGCTAGTATATCCGGCCATAATATAGTATAATATATAGTAATTTTATGTCTTTTTACAAACAAAGTTTAACGTAATAAATGTAACATAAAATGTTAATAAAAAAAAGGTAATATGCCAAAATCATTATATAAAACGCAAAACAAAAGGAATAGAATGATAGAATCGATACGAATAGTTGTATTAAGTGAAAGCAAAATATAGATCGGGGTAAATAACATCGATAAGCCGATCCAAATTGTTATAAATCGGTATAACGGCCTATTAAAGTCATAAAACCTTTTTAATAACCTTAATAAATAACGTAATTATCGATATAAGTATTTCCAAAACGCCGTTCGATATTATCTTTATTATTACGTTTACTAAGTTTCACTTGCCATTAATTTATTTGGTTTTCTCGATTTCCCAACGTTCGTATAACTCGCGTAACGCTATAATATCTATTATTAGTTCTTTCTCGTTCGTAATACCTATTTTAACCAAACATTGATAAAACAAAAAAAAACAGTGTAAATAACCAGAGGAATAAGACGTAAACTTAGATTAAAAATAATTATCTGGATTATTATCGTTATAGTAATACCCGAATCGAAACCTCCAATTATACCGGAGATCTTACAAAACAAAGAAGTTTTTATAATCTTTTTACACTTAATGAAGCTTCAATATATAATATTTCCACGAAACGTAAAGTCGTTCCGAGCTGGTAATTCGTTATCGAAGACGAAAACGAAGTTGATTTATAATGTATAGTCGTTATTATTAGTGAAAGAGCCGTTAGTAAAAACAAATAGCTTTACAATACGTATATACAACGGCATATATAACAACCCTCGCTTTAAATTATGTATTTACTAGAAAAGACGCTTATTAAACGCCTTATATAAATCGTCCGTCGGGTTAGTTTAACACTATTCGGCGACCGAAAAGTGGAATACCGCCTCTAATTATATCAAAAATACAACCTAAACTCCGCATACGCGCTAACATCTATATTCATCGGCCCGTTTTACGTTATCCAAAACAACGAAGGCCACCTTATCCAGCTATCCTTGTCACGTAAGTACCAAAATACCGCTTTAAAGTATAATTATAGTACTATTAAAATAGATTATATTGTTTTTTAAGAGGTAGGCCTTAAAATTCGCTTTTAAACTGACCTCCAAAAGTTTCCTCCTTAAATTCGGAGAACGAAACGTTACACAAGGTTAAAGTATCGATCATTTACATTATTATGAGTATGAAGCCCTTCGAATAGGCAGTCGATACCAATAAGTACGGGTTAAAGGCTAAGTTAGTTACTTCGAGTCGTTCCTTATAGTATTTCTGGCTGAATTCATACCAATATATACTGGCTTTAACTAAGCCGTAAAAAGGCTTTAAAATATATAAGATTATGCCAAAGGGATATTATCATTTAACGTCTCTTAACCTTTCTACATAAATCCAGCGTTTTAGCCGTTCCTTAAATTATATATAGGTCTGTGTTATATCCCGAAGTTCGATATACAGGTTATACAGTTCGTTAAAAAAACTCTATAAGTACAAAAATCAGGCGGTGGACGACTCGTTATAACGTAGGTAACTAGATTATAATATCCTTTTTACCTTCGTTGTTATAACCTTTAACAACCAAATAAATCTTTTCGTAAGGTTTTCCAATTTAATTCTTTAACTCGTAGACGAAACGTGATGGAAAAATCCTATATATACCGTAAATAGCAAAGTCGAATCGTTTAAACCGAAAAACGCCTCAGTCGATTAAAGCTACAATCTTCATTTGGGTAAATTATTAGAATAAAGTATTTATGATAGTAATAATACCTTTATAACGAAGTTTTCGATTAAACTCGCAGTTTATCAATTATTCTTACGGAATAAAAAAGTCTGTGGTAAAGTTTCTAAAGCCTTTTTTCATTTTCGAACCAAAGGGTCGTCATTTACAGCGAAACTTTGGTAAGGTCAATATAAATATTCCGTTTTTATTTAGTATAATGGGGCTAAAATCGTATTTTAAGGCTAAAGTTAAATACGGAATCGGGTTAAGTTCATCGTTCTGAGGGATAACGTATGAGAGATTTTAGTCGTTTCCATCGTTCCGGAAAGTGATACGTGGGCGGTTTTAGTCGTCCTGAAATTCCTGGCCGATTCCTTTCACCTCTTTCCTATACCTGATTATTATGATTTATCGAAACAAATTTATGCTGTTTAGTAAATTGACTAACATATTATAGCCCTTAAATCCATTAATCTTTCAAGGTTAAATTCATTTACACTTTATTTTTTAAATAAAAAATTTAAATTATTATAGTAAATCTAAAACGCCGGCCTTATGTAGGCTATTTTTTATAGCAAACTCTTGAAATAAGTTGTTCTTAGCTCGTAGTAAACGTAAAGCTGCCATAGCTTTTACTTTGGCATTAGCCCTTTATACCGTAAATAATAATAACGTAAAGTCTATGTAAATTTTCGGGTAAGCCCCGAAAACGAAAAGCGTAAGGATAAGCCCACTCGGGCTAAAAGTATTATTAACGGCGTTAACCGCTATCTAAAGGATAAACTCCTTAAAGATGCTACCTTTTAAATTTTTCGACAACACTATATACGCTTTTTTTAACGGTCTGTAATACCGTTCGAATTTTTCAATGCCCCATAAGGCTTTTACTACGATCTGTCGACACTTATTACCAGAGATCCGGGACTTACTACGCTATTCGGTAAAGTCGAAAGCCGTATTAACGTCTTATATAATCAAATTAAAAGGCCCAGGGTAAACTTGAAACTATAAATTACCAAAACGGTTGAACAATTTATAACGGAAACGCTTCGTATAAATTTAACGATTGAAAACGATGTTATTATGTCGACAGCGTAAAAAACTGGTAAACAATCTAAATATATAATGTTAACTATCACATTATAATTAAGGTTTATATAGTTTGAAAAGCGAAACTTAAACCATTATAATACCCATAAGTGTAGCTAGCACTTATAACAAAACTTCTAGATAACTTTAAATACGCCCATTCCTATATCAATATGACTTACGATATAAAATAGTCGTAAAAGGAGTTTTACAACCAGGTGTCCAAATTGTCGGTATAATACACGAAATTACGGCTATGTTAAGTAAACGGCTTCGATTATATACGTTTTTAAAAAATACCCACAAATAGCTAAACTTAAACCGAAACGATATAAATATACTGTTTAAGACACAGATAAGCTAGTTAATTATATTATAGACTTCGATTCCGAGCTTCTTTATATTAATGAATGAAAGCAAAAATAGTATTTTAAAATTTATTACGAAAAGCTTAACCGGCTCTAAACGTTAATTTACAACGACCAATTCGAGTGAAAATGCCTTACTTTGACTAAATAAATCTTTTCGGTATTACTTTATACGATTTAACTAAAACTTAGGAAACTTCGCCGTAAATACGTCGAATTAACACTTTCCGGCCGTCGAAATTTCGACTATTTCAATATTAGACTTGATACCATGAAACCTGCTTTTGTAACTATTAAATAATATAAATTATAACGCCATATAAACATCGAATACCTTCTTCGTATAATCTAATCCGGTGATATACCTGAAGGAAACGTCCTAAAATGCGGTAAACATACGGTAAACGGTTTCGTCGTCTTAAGCTAATATATAGGTAATATCTTCCACGGGGTCGTTCTTTTCAGATATATTATCGTATAGGTAGGCATTAAATTCAATGTCCATTCCTTTGTATTCGGCTATATATATTATAAAATTATCCTCTATTAGATCCTCGAATACGTCATCGGCTTAAAATTGTCATTCAATCCGAATATTCTCGTAAGCGAAGTGGTTTATAAATCAAGAGTCAATTTTACCGTATATTATTTAACGCTTTTTCAAACTTATAAAACTCCATATATCTTTGCGCAAGTATTATTATAGCTTCGATATGTTTCTTCCATTTCCAAACAATCATGCTAATCTCTTATTAACGGGGCTTTCTCCTTAATACCTGTACTTCGGGTCTTCGTTTTGCCTTGAGTAAACCATCAATCTTCAGTTCAAAATATGGTAAATTAACTCGAAAAGGTTTACTTTGGTAATTTGGACTTCTCTTTTTATTTTATGAGTTAAGAATACTAATCCGAAGCTTATTTTTCGGCGTATAAAATTTTTGAACGATATTTTAAAGCTTATATAAAAGGCCTTTAAAACTTTTTCTAATTTGAAAAGTGTAAAGTCGAAATCCGGGTTTCCGCGGTAGGCTTTTATTAATACTTTAATATATTGTTTATCGCCTTTATATTCCGGTCCTTGTGCTGCTTAACACTTTCGAAATCATACCAACAAGGCGGTAAGGATTTCCTAAGGGTTTTTATCGACATTTTCCTACTAATTTTTCACAAATTCCCACATCGTATTCATCTAATTCCCATCGTACAGCATATGGTTGATTTCGGTGTTAAAGTGAGATTTAAGGAGAGTATAACACTGGAATAATATATCTACTTATATAAGGTAATATATATACCGCTCTTGAACTTGTCCGAAAAGTATACCGGGTAAGATAACGTAAAATTATAATGGTTTAATATCTAGTCTTTTATATATATTAAATATAACGCGTATTTTGTTATGTAATACATCGTACGGCTTACCTTTATAATTGTTATCCTTATCCTATAGCTTAGCAAAGTTAATTAATCTTATAGGTTCGCTTTTATTCGTGGGAAAGTGATGTAATGAGAGGTCGCGGTAAGGGTTGTCGTTAAAAGGCATTGGTCCATAAGGTACGTATTAGCGTTTTACACCGCCTATCTCCTCCTAAATCGGGGTGTTTTCCGTATTCCGGCCGATTGTTATTTCCTAAGGCGGGTTATTATCTATGTTTTGGCCGATTCCAATATGGCTAAATCAGCTATTTCCAGCGTTTGGAGTGTATTCTTATCTTTATATCGGTTTAAAGTTGGGTTTTAAAAAGGCTTCGTATTTAAAACCTATTGTAAATAATAGTTATAGCATCTCCTTTTCTTTTACTAATATTTCTATTTCTATTATTTAACGGGCGCCCTGTCTTGATGAACGCTGTATCTCATTCTGTAGTAGTTTTTCAAAGCTCCACTTCGTCAGCTGATATTTTCGCTTTTATAGGTAATGTCCATCCACAAAATCCGCTTTTATAATTTCTTAGTCCGTCCATTTGGATATATGTATAAGCTAAATTGTTTCGGAAAAGGCTTTCGCGATACGGCCGTTACTTTCACCGGATATATTAATACCTTTGCTTCGAAAAAAGTTCTTTAGGACTTTTACGACCTGTTTATCCTCCTTTTACCACATTTCCAACGTCTAATCGGCCAATTTTTCCTTAAAGTCATAAAGTAGGTCGCGTCTTTCAATATAATTATTACAATAATTGTAAATTATATTCGTAACATATATATTTGCGGTATAGGGATCGAAATCTTTCACTAATGCCTAGATTTTATTGGTCCAAAGGTTAAGGTTCAAATATTTGAAAATAGTGTTTCCAAACGACGTTTATATGAAGAGGTGCTCCACATAGTCATTGGCCTCTGCCAAATCTGTCACTGTTAAGGCTATTATATATATGTAAAAGGCAATTTATAGTGGTTTGAAGTTTAAGGCAACGTGGTAAATGTAAAATAAAATAAGTTAATTGAAGTGGTCGAAACAAAGTTTACTAGCATTTATTAACGTAAATAAACTTTAAAATACGTTAGCGAAATGTACTCATAAACCAATTAAACGTTTCAAATTAGTTTTGTTAATATTAATAGCGTTATACTAACCAAACAGTTAATGAAAATGAAAATGTTGTAATTACTAAACTTAGAATATATAGGGCGATCATAGGAAAAACTTGAAATAAATATGGCGGATATGGGAAATTAGACGAGGCAAGGGAAATGTTATCGTACGCTTCGGTGTACGTTAGTCTATCTGTATAGGCGTGCCGTAGCCGAAATTGTTAAAGGGATCGGTTGGTCGTTTAATATGCAACCGATATTGCTAAAGAGATTGAGTTAATTGTTTATGTGTAACAAATATTAGCTGAGGCGAAAATCGGGTGGATCTCAGCGAAGGGTTCCGAAACTTGGTTGTTTTTCTGGTTTACGTGGCCTGGTACGTGATAGGACGCCTTTTAAAAAGGATCCAGGTTAATATTTCAAAACGCCAATACAAGTTAGCGGTTAACGGAACAGGGCTGATCTTTTCGAAGTCACTCCGGATCTTATAGTCTTGTAACGCTTCGGGTTTCTCGGTACTCCCGCGTATTTCCACACTCCCGTATAGTTCTTTTAAGGCGTAATGTAAAGCACAAACAGTTGATATCGCTATAATATTCCGCTATAGGTATTGAACGAATGCTTGTCTCTTCTTCTTAAGCTGTCTGTAGTCGACCGAGTCGGCTACTAATTAATATCAGTAGGGTCTAAAAGACCTATTCACGTGAAAAAGTAACTTAAAATAGTAATCGTAAAATTAGTAGTGATAATATTGAAGATGAAAATTAAAAGAAGTACCCAGACGTATACATTACAGATGAGGGCTTATAAGCCCTCACCCAGAATATATAACTCTGGAATACTTCTTCTAGACCGCTCCACGCATTGCCGTCGGCCCGGAATAGCATTCCAAACCGATATATACATGGTACACTTTTGCGTCTTGCAAGAGTGCAGCCTGCAGCGTGACACGTTATCGTGCACCCTGCAGGGGTGCACTCGGCAATACAGTGCACTGCCCTTTAGCCTATGTATACTATCTGTGGGGTTATATAGTAATATCCAAAAAAATTTTTATGAACGATTTTTTGACGAATAATACTACCTTTATATGGTTGATATAATTCCTTATAATATTAGTTAATCAGTGAAAAGCTAATAGGTAATATATAATTACCAGTAACCTTTTATACTAAATATCCGTTAAGTAAAAACGTATAATACGAAACTTATTGATTTTGAAGGTTTACAATATAATGGTAAACTTTAATATCGGTAACATAATTAACATTATACTAAAGATTATTACAGAATAGCTAAAATTGCTTTTCATTTTAACAACTATATGTATAGACCTTCAAAGCTATTACAAATACTTCTTGAGGTTAAATACGATTAATAATGATCTTTTTGATAAGAACCGTAATAATTTTCAAAAAAAATTATAGAGTCCTAAAAATCTATAAATTTCGGTAAATTAATGGTAAAAAAGAGCCTTTCACTTTAAAATTGAAGTTATACCTAATTATTTTTTGAAAAGATGTGTACATAATAATACGTTAGTTGTATGAATATAGGGTTATATAAATCGCACGATATGTAACTCAATAGAATAGGGATACCCTGGTGAATAGGAAATTTGCCAAGGTAGTGGTAATAGTGGCAGTAATAACGTATAAGAAAAGTAGGCTTAAAAAAAGTGATTAAATGTATTTAAATGGTGAAAGACCTAATACGCGTAGTTTTATATCAAAAGACTTATATAAGGGAGTAAAGAAAGGAAGGATTCGGAAATATAGTATAGAAGACCGGAATTAATATTAGTTTTAATGTAAATCAATGAGGTAATTTGGCACGTACCGTAAATAAGTAATTGGATATATCATCTTGCATATATAGAAAAAAAAACCTCTAGTATTTTTATAGCAGTTAATTATAGTACAATTAATGCAACTATACATACAATTGATTCATTATACCAACTGCAAAGTTCACTACAAGTATAGTAAATTCCGTACCCACTTTAGTAAATCGTAGGGATCAAAGTTGTTACCTATAAAAATTATCATATACACTGGTTAGCGGCCTGTCAACCTTAAAAGTAATATGCCACCACTTTCAATGCAATATCAGTTACTTCAACCCCGTAGATTCAAATCGACTACGTTACAACGATAAACCCTACATTGAAAAGCAGGCCTACCAATACTGATTGATGTTTATTAGGTTAAGAACAGATAATATACATTGAAGAAAAGGCTACCTTGAAGTTATTACGCTTGGCCAGGGAAAAGTAAAGGAAACATTCTTGAGAAGAGCCTCTATACGTTATAAAGTTATTCGCGGAAAAAATTGAAAAAGACTTATAAATTGTATAGCTATTTGCGGCAGTTCATAAGTAGGAACGGAATCGTTATTTTTAGAAAACCCAAAACCTTTTAACTGAATGAATCTTGAACGAAAGCGTAAAAATTGACTGTCAGAAGTCGTAAAAATGGGTAAATTTTCAACTTGGTATACGGCTAAACCCCTATCAATATTACGGCTAATATTATTACGGGTACTATCTTCATCAATTTAAAATAGTAAAAACGACTAAATCCCAAAACCCTGAGTTATGAATGATTACTTTACCGACAAATAACATACAGCCTAACCACTCTTTTACCCAACTTTTTCCCCCTTTTATACCTTGAAACTTTCGTTACAATACCTTTCAAATGCGCTAAAATTAATATTGTTTCTAATACCGATAGAAGAGAAAGTAATCAAGGCCCTCGAAGTTGTTTTCGAGAAATATCACGATCAATACCTCTAGATTACGAAAGTTAATGAAAACTTCACCCTTAAATATTTAACTTATTATATCGTTTGTTTTATCATAAACTTAGTCTTTAACTGATTGAACTCTATATTAAATATATTTAATAATTTTTACGAATGATTCAATGAATAAAACTTGTAAAGATAGAAACCGTAAATTGATAGCTTAAAACAATGTTGCAGATTGAATTATATAAACGAAACGTCTACTTATTTACGAAAAACCCCGACAAAAATTTTTAGCAAACGTTTTTTACGAATATATCAACAATACAAACTCTTAACACATAATTAGAAACAAATTTAAAATTGAAGATATCGTTGGCTATAGTATTTTAACGACTTAATATATATTTTCAAAATATTATTTCAACGTATATAAATTTGTTAACCGTTATACTCAAAGTCTTGATCACTCTAATGTTCCCAGTTTTAAAAAAAATCATTCACGTATGAAAAGTCCTCAAATCCGCCAATTAATTGAATAGGAACTTCGATGAGCCTCTTAACACTAAGAAGATCATCGGTAAATTTCCCACCAAAATCCACAAATCCCCTATCCTTAAGTTCTCTACCCCAAAGCCCCTCAATGTATTGAATCTTAATAACCCAGTGAAAAAAGAAACAAATTTACAAGAAAGCTTATTATAGGAACGAACATTAGTTTTTTCCCTTTTGAACTTGGTTAAAAGTAACTATCATGTATATTAACACCATTATACCTACCTTCACCAATACCAGTCGCGAAATCTAAAAGACCATTTCGACTAATACATTACTTTTCCTTTTTTTGAAATATATTTATAATTAATACAGATTATGTCTCAATTAGTAAGTTTACGAAGAGTTTGGGCGGAAAGACGAAATATAATGTTAAGTCGTATTACCTTTTCAACGCAAATTATGACCGTTTTTTAATATTTGCCGTGAAATAACAATTGAATTGCTGAACTTTCATTGAATATTCCGTAATATGCTAACCGCTTGAACCGAAAATTATAACCTTTTCCATTGAAAAAATTAATTGTTGTTTCGAGAAATTGACGATGATCATGACAATTACTTCGAATATAATATTGAACTCATGGAATACTATACAAATTGGAAAATTATGAAATAATTTTACATATTAGTTTATACGAAAAAGTAGAGAAGTAAGATGAATCTCATAAATTCAATGTTTGATAAACTTTGGTTTTGTTAATAAGTAATAGAGAATGTAAAAGCTGGCGATGGTATATTACATTAGTAAGTCTGCGAAGCCGCTATGGGTTATAAAGAGTTTAAATGCGTTTTACAATTCTTTGATACCACATTGAAAGGTTTTCTCTTGGATAGTTGTGGTTCTTATTAACGATTATAAAGGTACAGTTGTCGCATGCAACCAATATATACGTTTAAGCTTCCGAATTTTACAACGATAACAAAAACCCCTTCCATATGTATTATATAAACCGTAAATACGGCTGACCAAAACAATACGGTTGAATGAAATACCAAAAAATATAACCTCTGAGCTATATAACGATACAAATATTTCTTATCGTTCAGATCTTTAAATCAGGTACGTACATTCCCTTTGAACTTGAAAAATGTTGTAATTACGATAATTGATACTACTCTTTTACGCGTTATATTGTAATTAAATACCAATTGAAGTAGATGGTATATTAAACGTAATTTCCCTCTACATTTGATGTGAAATGCAGTAAACTTATTATAAACTTTCAAAGTTAAAAGGATACAGATGAAGAAAATAATCATACCATAATCAGTTGATATAAAAATATTGGCATTGATTCGAAAAAAAACGTAATAAGTAGCCAACTTCTCCTTTCTATATAACTTAATAATTAAAAGCCTCTAGTATTGTTATAACCGTAATAATACTAGACTTATACACTTATTTACTGTTTGCTATCATTACGCAAAGTAATTTTTTTACATTTTTACTTTTAATATCAGCGTTATTTTGTATTAAATAAAGAGTTATTCGTAATACATTTTTTTAACGAAAAAGCACACATATATTTTCGCAATTAAATTATATGAATACCAGTAGAACCAAAATTGGTTTTCGCTTAAAACATGGCCTTTTTACTGACATCGACAACTTCTATTACAATCATTAAGCCTATTAACTTTCATATCTTGAAATCCCTTACTCATTTCCTATTTTACCTTAAAAATATAAGAAACCTCGACGTTAACATTAATAATAAAATCACCTAATTGATTAAAGTTGAGGGTACTTAAATATTTTTATTGAATTTTAAATAGGAATATCTTGAATTACACCCTTCAAAGTTAAAATCAATGGTATTACACCTAACGAAGTAAAAACTGCATTACCTCTATGGATAGTTGAACTATTCACCAAGTAACAAGTTTTATGAAGTCCATAAAACAACTGATTAAAAATATGCGAACTTATTAGCGCTAAAGGCAACTAAATAGATTTACTAACATTACCAGATTGTTATAACCCAAGGACCAACTGCAAATCATAGAATAGGCCAGCGGTCCGCTGCGCTATCAGAAGCCTGATTTCCAACACATCAAGCCAGGGATCTCTCTTATGTAAGCACCCAGGGTTAGGGTTTAGACTGACAGGTCCGCTAGTGGTCCAGTCGATAACATTGGGACCGAAGGAAGCAACATCGACTTCAGCGGTCTAGTACTAAAGATGGTATGAAGGCCATAGGATATAAGAACACAGTCATCACCACACGGATATTATTTCCTTCATAGCTCTTCAGTTGTCAATCTAAGTATTCAGTCCACACACCTAAATAGCCTAACAGCTAGTGATCATTCTAAAATAAAATACAGCACGAACAAACATCTTCTTGATATTGCACCTTTGTTACCTCTGCTACCTTACTGCTAACATAAACCCCCTAATACCTTCTATTTACTCATGGGTATTAAGTGTGATCATTACACGGATATACTTCCATATCCCACCAAAATTTAAATTTCAAGTTAAAAAACATTAACTTGAAAATTCTCGTAAACGTATTTTACATAGATGATAAGTTAATACCCTACTTTTTTAACTTCGCTACAACATCTCACGACGTCAAGTTCTATGAAAAAATGTTCCGGCGAAAAAAAAAACGTATTTGAGACGTTTAAACATACTAGTTTTTAATATCAATATGAATTTTACTAAGATGAAATTTGAAATTGATATTCAATCGATAAGAATTTGATATAAATGATTTTATTAAATCTGATTATAGTATGAATAGGTTTAAAAAGACTTAAAACATGAAGAAAGGTTTACGACATTTTTACCCTGGAAATTAAAAGCTTTATAAATTAGGAAAATTGATTTTAAATAGGTATAAAAAAATCAAAAATATTATAGACCTTATTGATTTCATATGAATTTTACTAATAATTTAAACCAATTTCTATACAACAACTTAATCATAATCATTACTAAATACCGAAAAGTAAATTTCAATACCCCATGAAAGCCTAAATAGATTAAGAAGGATTCGAAACGCCGCTGAATAAACGATGGTTCCAATATTGCAAACAGATCTTTTATAAAACACATGTTATTTTTACCTCTTCAAAATGAAGTCCATACATACTAAAAGTTAGGTAAATTTAATAAGCTTAAAATAATAGTAAATATATCTAATCTAAACGTAGAAGTTAAAACCATTTACTTCTTCTTTAACGTCTTCACTACATGGGTTGAAATATAGGAAAAAACCTTTAAATTTATTTAAAACCTTCAAGTTGAAAACCTTTGAGTCGAACGGATTGAGTGATATAATACTGTCTAGCCGATTATTAATAAGTCTATAAAATGTCCACGGTAAGGAAAACAACTAAAGAGGAGGATATATATTGAAAAGAAGAATGGAAACGAAGACTTCAGACCTGGAGGGTACACGCAACATCAGTGGTAACTTAGAAACACAGTTTTGATATCTAATTTACTTTCAAGTTGCGCATTAAAGGCATAACTCATGTAATAAGAAAATATTTTAAGAAAAACGACCGAATAAAGTTGGATGGCCTCCTTAAAAGAAAATATTTCAATTTGTACCGCTAACGTATTTTAAAAGTCAAAATATAGAAATCTTTACATTGAAGATGATTTACGAGATTGAAGGAAAATTCATTAACCGGCCGTACAAAATGTTATGGTGAATTGCGTAAAGATACAGTGATAAAGATAGTAGTTAAATCTTTATTTAATCGTTTATAATTTAGAAATTCGATTATCCTTTCAATATTATAATTGCTTTATATGCCATTATTGACGTGTGTAGTAAGCTCAATTTAATAGCGTAAAAGTAAAATAAACGTATATAAAATTTACCACGAATTCGTAACGAATTATATTACTAAAACTGTTGAAAAAGTCTAAAAGTAAGTTTTTGGTCGCTTTAGTAATACGTTAAGTCAAGCCTTTGTATAGATCAATCAAAATAAGGTTTTATTGTTTTATACCTTATAAAACGTATTTCAAAAACGAATGTGGTATCAAGATTTCAACGTTGGATTTGTATTTATTGAATATATGAAAGTCTTCTTCGGAATCGTTAGTATATAAATTGACAATACCTTTATCCTCGGTAATATTAGGTTTATGACGGCGAAAAAGCGTTTTGAATAGAATTTAGGCTTTTTATAATTTAAAAAAATTGATATATTGGTTAGAAGTACATAATTTCGCTTTGTTCAATCGTAAATCCGTATTTATATTATTGGGGAAAAAATGATCATCTTAATATGTATTTCAACTTACGTCAAGAAGGATGAGTGATTCGTTTTTCAATTATTGATAAAACTGATGAAGTAAAATTATAACAGCACCTAAAATAAAAATTATGAACGGCTCATATCGCTATATTATATCAATCGAAGATATCATAAGATCTATTAATTACGGTATGAATATAGAACTGGTAAAATGAATATTTGGATAAGTTAAATCAAAAGATGTCATAGTAAACAAATAAGTTGAAAAAAAAAGTATATTTCGGTAAATTTAATGACAGCAATGTTTATGATTTTTACAAACGCATCTTTTACAAATAATACGAAATTTATACCTCAAATAAAATATCTTCTGATACTCGATAATGGGAAAATGATGAATAAATAATTCATAAACACAGGCACCCGCATGTACTAAATATCTGTTAAATATGAATATACAATACGAAATATATTGGTTTTAAACGTTTATAATGTAATAACAGATTTTGATATAGGTATAATAATTAACGCAATATTAAGGATTATTACCAAATAACTAAAGTTGCTTCCGATTTTTATAATTATATATGTAAATGTACGATATTTTTACGAAAATTGATTCAAGTCGAATACGATTAATACGAAAAGTTTTACGAAAAACGTAATTACTTGAAAGATGATATATTGAACGCGAGAAATCTATGGATTTTGATAGGTTAATGGTAAAAAAGTAAATCTGTTTACTTCATAACGAAAGTTACATTTAATAACTCTTTGAAAAAGTTCATAATGAGTACTTCGTTAACCGTATAAATCAAAGTCTACGTAAATCGCCTGGCATGCAAGGTTAAAGAATAAAAAATACTTTGAAAACTGGGAAACTGACAGTGTAACGCTAGCGGTAGTAGTAGTAAAGTATAAAATAAGCAGGCTTCAAAATACTGATTAAGGGTACGTAATTAGTTGCATATATAATACGTGTAAATCTGTGGGAGAAGATTCGTATACAGGAGATAAAAAATGGAGGACTTGAAAATTTAAAGCAAAGAGCCGTAATGAATATTAATTTTAGTGTTCATTAACTGAAATTAACAAGGGTTTGGCATGTAGATTAAACGGTGAATTCGGTACTCACCTTAAATAAATGATTGGCTATACTGGCGTGCATATAAAAAATAAGAAGCCACCAGTATTGAAATAGCAGTCAATTACAATACAATCAAGTGAATTATATTTTCAGTTAGTAGATTATACTTACTGCAAAGTTTGATTCAAGTCTAGTAAAAGAGGTAGCCACTTTAATATTGCGCACGAGCCAAAACAGTTAGCCATACAAATTAACGTGTAAATTAGCTAGCGATCTACCAAACTTAGAGGTAACACACCACCATTTTCAATGCCTTACCAGTTACTTCGACCATAGAGATTCGAATCGACTACGTTGTAATTATCAAGGCCTATATTGATAGGCCAGCCTCCCAATATTACCTGTTATTTGTAAAGTTTAGCAGCAGGGTAACAACTTAACTAACAAGCGGACTTGTTACAAATCCAACACTTTTCATCATTATTACTATAATAGTGTTTGCGATTACCATATATCTTTAAACCTTAGCCATGTTATTATCGCTAATTTAGCTTGTAATATGAAGGTTCTGAGCAAGATTTTGAACATGTGGACCTACTGTATTCATAATCGATATAATACGCAATTTTAAGTTTTTTTGTCGTCCCGCCTATGGAAACTAACAGATTTAGAGTATATATTAACTTAATTTCCCCTACGTATTAGTACAATCGGAAAAAAAACCGAAACATGTTCTAAAAAAGTTAACAGTATAATTGAGTTGTTATAAAGCGTATTAAAACTCGCTAAGGCTAATAATAACTGCTCGGAACTAGTTTCAAAATGTAGCTTCGCCAACGTGTACCTTATAAAATACATATTCATATAACATCAACTTATTGAGTATTTTATTGAAAAATTATAGCTATTTACTTTTTTTTTCTTATTTTCATTCACCGTATTATAGTCCAATCCGTATAATATTATATGAAGTAGATTTTATACTTAACTTAACTCCTTATTTACTTATACATTTCACGACGAATACATTCCTTATTCAGGAAAATGAGGTAATAATCACTGGAGTAACCCGTGAAGATTCCTGAAAATAATAAGTGAACCCCTAAGAGTTAAATCTCTATTAACTTACAGATGATTAGAAATAAAGTCATCTCTATATCAAGTAGATTATAGAGCTTCCTATTATACTTTTTCATTTCATTTGAAATCTCAGCGAATTTTTTAAGGAGTTTATAATTAATGTTAATTATTTTCATCGTGTTAAGAGCTATGCTGCGATTATAATTCTATCAGTTCATTGTGTTTATTATATTTAACTCTAGTTTTGGACTTTTAGAGTCGCGATGCTAAGTATAATTAATAATAGCTTAGTCTAAGTGAAAAGTCCTGTAATTGGACTTATAATAGGCTTATATGAATAAACATACCTTAATGGGTTGAGTGTAGTTGCGCCACGTGAAAATTCACCTTAAGGAAAACCTCAAGAATCTAAACGATTATTCTCAATTAAGTATTGAATAGTGTTAACGTTGATTTATTATATCGAGTTGGCAAGTGATAATTTACGTGCTTCTCTTTATCCGAACACGTATTACGTGTTACTATAAATAAGAGATCAATCACTAAACAAATCAATGGGTGTTTCAAACTATGGTTTAAATTTAAAGGCTTAAATTATCCAAGAATTAGGGGCTAATTACTTAGAACGTATGTAGTAATAATTGTTAGTATTAATATTTTTTCCTCTCGAAGTATCCGAATCCAAGATTTTAATAGTAATTGTTTATTTAGGCCAAGTAGAAAATTTTATTTAACCGGTTCTCTTTTCTATTATGGGTAAAGATATCGCGGTTGCAAAGGTTTTTTTTGAACTTTAATTTGACGGTTTTTGATATTTTAAATGATATTTCCGTGATTAAATCGCTGGAATAGTCGTCAAACCTTTGAAAGGATTGAATACATTATTGGACTCTTTTGGGGATTCAATGGATAAAAAATTGACTAAGAAATTTAATCTGGTATTTTTTCATTTAATCGGTCTCAACTTCGTTGAACTAAGTGTTTTTATTGTATCATTTGGCGAAAAAGGATCCAAGTTTTTTAAGAGTTTTTATTTTTAATTTTTTTGATTTCATTATAATGTTTTACTTAGCAAGTTAACGTTGGTTAATGTCGAGTAAAGATTAAGCGATTTTCGAAGCTGTATCATGTGGTTATTTAACTCGACTTGACGGTTTTCCATGTTTTCATTTTACTTAGCAATCATGATATATTGAGGAACGTATTTCATTGATAATGGTAATACACGAGGAAAAGACTGGTATATGAGATAAGGTTTATGATTGTTTATCTTTGAAGTCGTTATTCAAAGTCGGGTATTTTAGACTTCCAAGATTTACAATTAAAGTAGTAATAGTAATAGCGATTCAACTGTTTACGAACTATAAACGTGTTAGTAACTTGATAATCGGTTTTTAGCGATTCGAAACTTCAAACGGTTTTTAGTGTATTTGAAGGCAATACCTTCGCTATTTCCAAATGACCGTAAAAACCGTTACAATTAAAAAGCATTTTTTACCTATTACCATAAAAACCGCCACAATTTCCAGAGGTCTTTCGCAAAAACCTTTCCTTGGTGGTGGAGCTTCGACGACCCATTAGCGCCGCTACTACAGCTTGGGCTGCGTCACGTTCCGCCGCCTGAACAGTGACGTAAAGTGATTACTGAAGGGTATTTAAGTGCCCTAAGGGCGCCTTGGCGGCGACCACGATATGGTCGTTGGCTAAAGGCCGTGCGGCGCTAACTTCAAAAGAAATGCATCCGCTTTTACGCTTGGTCATTATTACCGATTAGTATCCAACCCCTTTTTATTTTTCCTAAGACGATAGGACCCTTACAAGCATAACAAATACATTTAATGCTCGACCCTCCCCCTTGATACATAACCCGTCACTTGCTGTTATCAAAAATAACTTTATATAGTCCGTATAGGGTTGTATCCCGTGTGAGTCTACGGGGTGGGTAATGGTTGAGAGAAAGGGAGCGAATGAAGCAAATGAGGAGGAAGAGGAAGTATAGTCGGCACAAGAACAAAAAACCCTCTTTGGAGTAATAAGTCATTTGGCAGCGGCTTAGTAAAGCGCGCGACGGCGCGCGGCACGAAAAGGTCAATTATTATAAAAACTAACTATTATATACATCAATAAAAAAAAAACCCTGGCGATAAAGACTCGAATTACAAAAATCCTAACCATCGGATATAAAAGGCGAAGATATTTACTAATGTAGTCGAAAAATTATTATTGTACAAAAAAAGTTTAAATCCGAGAGATATTTAAATAAAGGGCTTGATGGAATAGCAGTCAAATGCAGTAAAGTCATGTCAACTAAACTGTCAGTTTAGTTGATTGTGCTGACTGCAAATTGGCTGCAGTTTGTGGGACTACACTTCATGTGCAGTGCAGTAGGTGCACACTTCAAAGTGGGGCATAGGCCAAAGCGTTTGACCATATAAATTAGTGTGTAGACCGGCCAACGGTCTACCAAACTTAGAACTTACAATACAATCAACCAACATCAATGCAGCACCAATTACTTCGACCACAGTGATTCGAATCGACTACGTTGCAACGATAAAGACCTACCAACAGGGCTCCTTTTATTTGTTTTGAGATTCAACTTACTGGCTACCCCGCGTATAAAGGTCTCCTCACAACGCGTTTTAATAATGCGCCACGACGCGCATACGCATACGCATATGTAGGCACACGCGTACACGAAACTTCATGCGTTTTACTCCCGCCTTTTACACGGACTGTGTTTTTTATTATTATACTTTTCAAAACCCTACTCTCAAGGTCATATACAGTTATATATTTGGCGTAAGTCAAAGTTAGGTGAGGACTAAAACGGCTGCATCGCGCTGCAAAACAAGGGCTACAATCCATACGTTTACAGGTTTCTGGATTCAGGTGCACCTTAAGGTCTTAATTATAGGGATGGCGTGGGGTTCTATAAGCTTGTATAAGCCCCGGTGGAGCTTGCTTTACCATCTCTCCAGTCGGTGTTTACAGAATTTTTGGTCACAATTAGTGGTATACTTGAAGTTACCACTGCACAGTGATAGTAAACTACAGAAAAAAAAAAAAATTTCAACCTACAATACAATGTAAAGCGTAACTGGAAAATAGTTTTTTCTTTTACCCAAGTTACTTTTACTTAGCTGAATAAGTATGAATTAATGTTGATAGTCCTTTAGATTTTACAACTTTATAGATTCGAATAGTGGTTGAAATAATACTATTATTGTATATTCAAGTTGTAAATGTTTACATCTAAGTTTGGCAGACCCCTAGCTGGTTTATATACTACTTTGTATGGTCAACTATTTGGCCTGTACCCGATATTGAATCGGGTAGTTAACTGCAATTGATTGGTATTAGTGCAGTCAAATTTGACTACACTTCACTTGAATTCTATTAAAACAATGTTTATTAATTGCGCATAATGTGATCAAGTGAAAATTTAATTTAACTGGTTCATTTAATATGAACTGTCTAGTCAAGTTTGATTATGTAATGTTAAATTTATATTACTTACAACAATAAAAAATGAGATGCTTGATATTATCACAAGTGAAGTATAACTTCGTCATAATCATAAATAGGAGAAATTTCGATACCATATCTAATAAATTATGGTGTAGCATTTTTTACGTACAATTTTATATTATACTTTTTCCTCAAATAAACGATTTCGATTGATCACTCTATATGAAAATAATACTTGCTAATAATAATCAGCTTTCAACGAGGTTGAGTATATTCTAGTCGTTTTAAAAAGAGAATTTGTTATTTTCGAGTTCATTTAAAGCCAATGGTTTATATTAATGTTTATGATAGATTGCAGTTGTTGAAAGAAGTTCGAAAAGATATATTTTCGAGGTTGTACTTGTTATAGTTTGTAGTTTTTGATAAGATGTTAGTAACAAAATACAAACAAAGAATTGGTATGATGTATGATCTAGATATACTTGAAGTTGTTTCATATTAATAGACCAAGATATGTAATTCACTTGAAAATTACCAACAAATAGAAATATTCACCGTATCGTTTTGATAAATAGTTACAATCCTAGTATTATTGCGTTGGCTGATGAAACAGAAATTTTCAAAGATTATATGAATACGATTTTCTAAGTGTTAATTAACATTATGTGAATATATCAATGTTACTACATGGTTAATTAGGTAGAAACGGGCTGACGGTTACCTCAAGTTAGAATTATACATCATTAATAGAATATCTCATATTCAAACTCACGATTCAAATCGATAAAGTAGCTAGATAAAGATTTGCCAATACTAAATACTACTTAATGAGGTTAAGTATAAATAAGGTAAGTAGAAACAAAGATATATCGCTTAAGATGTTAGCGACCTAACATAATGTTTTATGGTACCAAAGGCCGTAACAAAAGAAATTAAAATAAAAAGTAATACAATATGTCCTAGAATATCCGCGGTCTAAGAAAACGCTTTACGGAATTCATCAGTTAAAAAAATGTTTTTACATCAAAAACACTAACGCGACAATCGAAATATCTTTATTGAAAGAAATATAATCAATTATCAAAATCATTCAAAAACGTATCAATAAAGTTTTGATGATATATCAAACCCATTCATATAACAATATAAAATTACATTAATATCTAAAAATGGAGCCAAAGTTCTGGTAGATACAAATGGTTTCCGTGAATTCATGAACTTCTTAATCCGATATTTTTCCGAAAAACTTTTGTTGAAAGATGTTACTAAATATTAGAATGAATGATATCTAAAGACCTATATCCTTTGATTCTATGTCGAAATTGACGTTAAATAAAAGAAAAAAAGCATTTTTAACATATTTTGAAAATAAGTTCAAAGTTAGATATAAGATATAACAAATGAAGTACATGAAACCGTAAAAATAAAGACAAAGAATTTTTTTAAACTTCACTAAATATAAATTCCTCTGATTGACTACATCTTGGACGCAAGTTTCATTTTGTAATTCACTATCATCAGGATGTTGAAACTGCAAAAGTTACATTGGCTGCTTCGAAAGAATCTTGTAGATACCAGCGAGAGGGACTGTAACACGAGCTCTGCCGTGCCATAAAGGCCTGTGGAACCACACAATATCCCTCTCATCAATACCTTAGGTTGTCATGGAATATAGAGACCCGTAGGGACCGTCTCGTTAATTACCTAGAGTTTATTTACGCCGAGTATATAACTTTGTGGGCTATTGAAATACAGCTTTAAAAAGTAAAATATTAAAGGAAAATCACAAGTAAAGAGTATAAGTAAAACGCATAAAGGGGCGTAAAGTCGCGTGTACGCGAATGTATGTGTATGCTTGCTGTAGCATATTATTAGAACGTGTTGTAAGTAGGACTCTTATACGCGGCGTAGCCCGTGCGTTAAGTTTGAAAATAGATAAATAAATGGGAATCATCATTTAAATTACCCTTCTTTACCAACCCTTTTTATATAATCATAAAGTTTCGCTTATATTTGTTAGTACCTTTAAACTTTATATCCAACGTTTTGGACTCTTATAGTTTACATTCTTGTATCCAGAGTTTTTGTATCGACGTATGTAATAGCCCCCAGTCATAAAGACCGATTCTTATAAGTCGCTTGTTATCGTGCGCGTTATCAGACCGCTTTTAAATAACTTGTTACGTCTAAAAAGACCCTTTGCGCCTGTATTAAGCATATGTCTTTCCTTTTCCCTTTTTTTTTTACCTTTCCACCTTTCCCTACGACCCTTACTAATTCTGTATAACCCTGCGAGGGATAAATTGACATGGGTCATATAAGGTTTTTCTTGTAATATATTCATAACGGGGTTTATATCCGGAGGGCGGGGTTAGGTGTCCAATAAGCCTATTACGTTTAAAAAGGTTTTATTGTTGTGAGAATCAAGAAGAGGTGGTTGAAAATTAATTAGCGATAGTAATCAAATTCAAAGGAGGATGTATACCTATTGACGTTATCATTGTGGGGTTTTCGGCTAATTACCAAGTCGAGGTCGTTGTATAGGTATTTTTTGATCACTTAACTATTTTTCGGCTGTTTTTTCGCGTCTTCGTTAAATCAACGGATGGTAGCGCGGCTTAGGTTGTTTCTGCGGCATTAATGGGTTGGTAGAGTTTCTTTATTACCGGAGGAGGGGTTAGCGGCGGAGATGACGACGTTGGCAGCGGCAGAGAGATGGGTTTTATTGTAAACAAGCTCATACCTATTGTTTTAGTTCCTGCCACCGCCTCTCCTTTTACCGCTGGGTTCGCCTTCACCTTCGATCTATTCCCGAATTTTTCTTTTTTAGTTAATAAGGATATAGCTAATGGGTTTCGATTGTAAAAGTTTCGATAATAGTGGTGATGAGGTTATTAGATGGATAAATCTTTGAGCTGGGTGTTATATTGAGTATAGGCCGCCTATTTCAAAACGTCAATATTGTCCGCGAGTATTAAACGTAGTTGTTCAAGGCGGGCGGAAAATGTAGGCCATTTTAAGTAAAGAAAAATAATGTTTTCGTAAATCAATTTGTAATATATGTGAATACCGGAAATTTTAAGGGTTCGAAAGGATTTTATGTACATAAAATTCGCGTATTGGTATTTTTTGGGGCTTTTTGGGAGGTTATGATTATAGTTGTGAGATTATCAAAGATTTGGGGTAGTAAACCCAATAGGCAACGTTTCGGTTTTCGTCTAATCCAGTCTAAAATTCGGTCGTACCTTAAATTTAAAACCGTCAATAATATAAAACAAATTGCCTACAACTTTGGTCGTTAAATATTAATATAGTAGTAACTAGAGTAATAGTAATAAAGGTAAAGAGATATCTAAAACGTAAAATTCGTAATATTTGAATTTGGGTTGAATAGAATACATAAAACTTCAGATTTTATATGAAAGAAAAAAATTACCTTAGTTTCAATTATACTAATTTTTTTAATATTTTTAAGCTGGTTCAAAGATAGAATTTAGCTATATTGGCTAAGAGCTGGTTGTTCTTATTAAAATAAATAAAAATATTAACGTTAATGTTAACGAACTTATATGTGGTTTCGTTTACGTCAATAAATATATGTCCTAAATATTATTGCATCATGATGAAGTTTAAATGGGATTGAATTTCGATGTGAAAGTTTTGAAATGCTTATTAACATAAGGTAACTAGATCTTTTTTAAAACTTTATATTATCAAATTGTTATCGACATATATAATAATCGTATCTATTATAATATAAGTAATTGTTTTTAGGTTTTGGAAAGTGACAATAATCTTTATATTCAAAATGTATGTAGTAAAAAAAAAGTTGACGGATCTTTTCGTAATTATGCATCGGTTACGTTAGATTATGTATTTGTAACTGACGTGTTATTATTTATCGAAAAGATTTTCGAATTAGTAGGTAAATACTATAATATAGTTTTTATCAAAGTGAAAGTTTTAGTTTTTAAATGTTAAGATAACGGTGTTTTTTTAGTAACCCGTTTGTAGGGTAATTGAAATATTCGTAAGTGAACTATAACATTAATAATATAGATCATAAAAAGGAGGAATCATTATATTAATTTTAAGTAAAAGGAACGAGAGTTTAACCATTAAGTAGCAAAGACGTCGTTGAAGGTTTTCGTGATTGATTAAAATATTTTATGTCGTTAATATTATCTTAAGCTGTATGAAGTATCTGAAAGTAGTTAAAGTCCGATAAATTATATGTTTGTCGATTGGCGTAGTAGTAGGTATTTTGAAACGAGGTTTCGGCGACTAAGTAATAGTAGATATAATAATATAATATAAGTGCCTGACGTTAAGGGTTTTTAAATAATAATTGGAGCAGATAAGTCATTATTTAATGGTAGTTCTGCCGAAGAGAAAAGCAGAATCTTTAAAAGCGATGACGTTAGGCGAGGTTTTATATAACGGGGTAATCGCCTATACTATTACAATTGGCTGGACCGTAATTTATTTTCATGACCTTTTACCTATATTTATAATACCAATTCTCGGCTTCATAAGTAAATATAGGTACTACCGCGGCGGCGATAGTGATATGTAAAAGGTTTGGCGAAGGCCTATATTTTGTACGTAAAAGTCTTTTAAAATAACGGGCGATTTTTGACGCCCTGAACATACAACTTTCGACATATACTGTTTTTGATAAAGTTGGGTCGAATGAAAATTTAAATTATCGTGTATTGGGACACTTGGTATTTGGAGACAAATTTGTGATTAGATGTACCAGTTTTATGGCGCTGGAGATGAAAGGGTTACCACGTTTCATAAGGTTAGTGGGACTTTCATGTTTCGTAAAATGTGAAAGTTTGTACTTTTTCTAGTAAAATTCAAACCTATTATCAACCGCTTAAAGGTCCACGTTTCGTAAATTAATTTCGAATCAAGTAACGTTTTACTTTATATAATCTGATATTCAGGGGGGGGAAAATGTTATTAAGATAAATAAAAATACAGTCCAAGAGAAAGTTTGAAAAAATTTGATATCTAAATTATATATAAAACCGGGGAAATTAGGGAGCCCTATAAGGTATCGTAGTTAAAATTTGAAAATCTTCTAGTTTTTTTTTTTTTTTTTAAATGTCGGATCTTTATTACTTCATTTGTTGAAAAACCTTAAAGACAGGTAAAAAAGCTTTAAAAAAGACTTTAAACGTTTTATTTTTCAAACTATGTGGCTGTGAAATCGGGTGACGAAGGAGTCTTATATGTTCCGTAAAATAATCAAAAAAATATTACCCTCGATTAGGGCGAATTTAATATCGTAAGTAAAAAGAGTGATAAGTTTTAAAGAAAATAGTTTAATCGTTTTTAACCTATATTAGGAAATGATAAAGCTTCGGGTAATAAGCGACTAAGATATCTTTCTGGTTACGAAACATTTCAGCCTTTTGAAATACACAAGGATTAGAGCTATAGGACTTTACAAATATAATTACAATAAGTCCCGATTACCTAAAAACAACACCAATTTTGAATTTATGCAATGATTGCTTTGATAGAAAATATATATGCATATAATATGAACAAATAAACTAATTCAATACCCAAAACGTATAAGATAAACGGCTGCTTTACCCAACAAATACCTCGACAAAGGAACACATCATACAAAAAACATATCGAACACTACAGTAACAGACGAAAAATGAATAAATGGAACTATTTTTATTGTAGCTAACGCCTCAATTACTCTGTCAGAAAACGGTAAACAAAGAACCTGAACGAAATTATGAAACTAAGTACAACTTAAAACCTTTGCTACTAATATGGGAAATTTCTTTATACAACAATACAACAGAGATCGCTGGATTAATAACAACATAATGGAATCGATACTAAAACACTAAATAATTTACATTAAACGATTTTATTGCATGTATGAAAAAGAAGTGCAAATATAATCTTAAGAAATTCATGAACTATATCATCAACTGGACTGAAAACATATCGTAAAATAAAATAATAACCAGCAAACAAGAGCTTCAAAAGAATTGGTAAAAAACCGACAAATTTATCTTTCTAACGCTGAAACGTAAACTATGATCAAATCATTTATAAATAAACATCTTGCACCATTTTATATCGATAACTATCCTTTCATACGTTTTAAAACAATATATATTGAATTATATATACGTGGTTGAGGAAAACAATAAAATAACCAAACGTTGAAATCTCACCAAAATTCAATCGACATATTCAATAACAAAAACAAAATAAAACGAAAATGATTAACATATCCTACTCAATTGGAATATATATACGTAATTATCCTGAAAAGACAACTAAAATTCAAATATTACTTTATAAGTAAACCTATTTTGCCAAGTTTAAAATAATATCAAAAAATGTGGAAACGGCCTAAAATATCTCCCTCCAAGTTTAAAACAACAAACTCGAAAACCTAGCTTATATTCAAGTCTAAAAACAAATTCAAATTTAACGAAACATTTAACAAGCATATATAACAAAACAGAATATTATTAGGCCCCGCTAAAAATAAAGACATATTTCCTAAAAATATAGCGACGACATAACCTAAATGTTTCCTAGATAAGCTGCTATAATACTATAACCTATTAAAATTCCTTATCAACAACCTATTAACCAAAAATATTATACTTTGGATGAACTAACAAAAGAAAACACACACCATAATCTACAACAACCCTAATGATATATTAATACTGGGTTCGGCAACTAACATGACTATATTAATAGCGAATCACAACCTAATCATAAATAATTCAACCATAAAAACAAAATCTTTAAGTGTACGATCTATATAGAACACTTCGTTGAAATCATATTTAATCCGAGAACGCGGACTGTAAACTCAACAGTAACTTGACTAAAATCTGGAACGTACGAAAAATATACAAAAGGAAACTATATAACTTGTAAAAAGACAACTTAATTTTTTTTTAAACAATATCGATTAATAAGAATTTGAATTTCTATTTTAAATTCCTTATTTCCATATGTTTTCACCAAAAACAATCTATTACTTTATGTCATAACTATTAGTGAATAAAACATTGAGCTATACATATAAGGGAATGAAAAAAATACTTTGAAACCGATATCCATTTGGCTTAATACTAGACTAACTGAGCTAAAAAAAACATTCGTTACAATTATGATTACAAAACAAAACAGACATTCACTTTTGCACGTTTTTGATAATATAATCGACACACTAATTCTATATCAACATGTAATTAAACAAGAGTATTCTAAAGAAGTTATACTTAGTAAGCCTATTCGTAGAATAATAACCAAAATCCTCGAATTTAAATACAACGTTGAAATATCAGATAAGATATGCAAAGAATTCTTCAGTAAATTGAAATCATCCCTCGCACAATTATGGTAAGTAAAAACGTCCTAAAATATACGTATAAGACAACAAATCTGATAAAAACTCAACGTAATACAGTAGTTAGAATGTTTTAAACTTCAGAAAAAATATTTGTAAAATACAAACTAAACAATGGATCAAAAAGTTGTCAAACCAAACAATAAATTCTACCCATAATAACGCGACAGGAAATGTTAAATTTATTAAAAAAACAGGATGCTAACTACTACGGACTCAGGTCATGAGGAATGAAAACCATCACATATTTTGAACAAATAATCAATATGTTGAAAAAAAGAAATTAAATTTTTCAGCAGTTTATTACGATAGATATAACAACTTGAAGGACGAAAAATACTCGGAAAAAATAACGTTCAATAAAACACACGATACGACAACGTATATCCACTTTAATAATAACTCAACGATAATCTAATAACAAGTCGAAAACAGCCACCCTTACAAAATAAACAGGGAAAACTTTTATTACGATAAAAATGCCAAACCCTTTTAACTATTCTTTATTAATAATATTTTTGATAACAACACTTTTCATAATGTCATACCTAGCTATTGGAAAAATATTGACTGAAATTTTCAGCAGGTCAATTTCAGTGCAATCAGTCAACTTTGCTGTAAGTAAACTTAACTATACTGGCTGCAAGTAGAGTACTCGATTCAGACAAGAGCACGGGCCAAGAAATTGGCCCTACAAATTAGTGTGCAGACCAGCTAGCGGTCTACCCAACCTAGAAAAATACATTCACCACTTGACCATTGCAATACTTCTATTACTTCGAACAATCGAATCGACAACATTGCAACATCTAAAGCCCTACCGACACTAATATTGAAACCACTAAAAATTCGACTAAAGGTTATTTTTAGTATCTTACTTTTCAATAAGAAAAAGTAGTAACGTAAATTAACCGATATAAATCCGAAACGATTAACATTAGGTTTAAATTAGGTAAGAAAACGTTTTTCAATAAAACGATACTTATTAGTACGTTTATGTAACCTATTACGGTTCTCATCCTAGACACATTCACGCGATTTTCCATATACCTAAAAGATATAAAAAAAAACTGAGGATCATCATTAGAGTTATATCTAACGAGGTAATTTAAATTGAACAACGATTTCACTTAACCTTGAAATGGGGATACCCTGAGTTTTACGTACAAAACGAATAAATGGCAATCCAAAACCTAACTATAGTGTATCTCCGACAATTCTATCGATGATTAGATCACTCAAATTGAATCAAACTATACAAATTTAGGAAAAACGCTAAATACACCGATATAAAACGCTTAACTCTAGTTAACATCGTAAGGTTTTGTTACCATTGCCGAGTACAAACATCAATATCACAACGCTTTGAAATCAAATTAAAAAACGACAAATATTTCACTTTTACAATCTTTATCAATAAATTTTACTTTGATGAACTTCTAATATTTTATGTTATCAATCTCATAATATTTTTCCACAACATCAAGACTTTAAAAAAAATATGGAACAGATTTACATGGCTAAATGTACAATACCAATGAATTCATAAATATATCGTACCATCAAACAAATAGTTTATTATGCCAAAGAAGTCTTTACAACTGCAAAATTTAATATAAACGCTAATATTATATGAATTTAATTCCATCAATTGATTATTAAGGCTTTTTCAAGCATGGTAAAGTTGTAAAAGGCTTATAATATCCTCTATCTAACATGAGCAATCCTTCAAAAAGAAATTGGAAAATTTATAAACAACAATAACATTTGACAGATGACCTAAACGGGATTGACAATACAACCCAACCTAATGTACCGATTCCGACTATACGTATCTTTGAAATATATCCACGTCTAATAAATGAATCTTTATTATCATCATCTACATTAAAAAAAAAAAGGGTTTATTTAAAAGTTGAGATGAAGGTTAAAAAATACAGATGCAACAATAAGTTAACCATATTATTAATATGATAACCAGATCCATAACAAAAAAAATACTATCATTACCACTACCAGCGTAAATTTTTGTATGGAAGAAAACCAAAAATGACTGCGACGAACTTGTCAAAATCATTACTATCACAAACTAAACACATATTGTAGATATTACTAACAGACCACTTGAACTTCATAATATAAAGGTGAAACTGTTGGAATAGTATTATATGCAGCTCAGTAGGTCAACTTTACTAACAGCAAAGTTGACCGTACTGCAAGTGTATTGCTTTGTGCGGACTTACTGCATTGGTTGTAAGTCGAGTGCAGTACGCTGCAATTCACTCTAGGGTACAGGCCAAGCAGTTGGCTATACAAATTACAGTGCAGACCGGCTAGCAGTCTGCTAAACCTAGAACAATACATCCACCATCTGACTATGCAATACTACTGTTACTTCCACCAATCGAATCGACAACGTTGCAACGTCTAAGGCCTAACAATACTGATTATTTTTTGCCTGATTATTATGTTAAGCACAGATAAGCTAGGTAGAAGAAGAAGCTACTTTCCGGTTACTCTCTAATTTAAATGACCGTGAGGGTAGAAGAAAGATTCATGCGAAGGGCCTTTACTGCTGCATCGGTTTTCACAGCAGTAAGTAAAGAAAACTTCTAGACTACGTCGGTTTTTACGGTAGCTTAGAGGTAGCGATGATTTCGCTATCGAAAACAACAAGAAATCTTCACTAAAAATCCTTCTTAAAGGAGTTGAGATTAACTGTTAGAAGTCTTAAAGTTAGGAAAATTGGAAAACGGCTAAGTTATTAATACTACGGATATTACTACTGTAAGAAAAATGACTAAGTCCTTACGCTAAATAACCACAACAAATAACCTTCGACTTTTACCATCACTAACGACCTTCGACTCTACCCTCTACACCAAATCTTTACATATACTTTACTCTTTTTTATTCACTACACCACTCCAATCTTCTAGTTTGCTGCTTTGAGCGAAAACATCAAGTCGCGTCAAAAAATCCACGTCGTGTAACCTAAAGTCAAGAATACATAAAAAAAGTTAAACCCTTCGGATCAGTTTTTATCGACCACTACGACTAATAACTTTGGATTACAGATATCAACGATACCTTAACTAAAGCCCATTAAATCAACTACTTTAGCCATTATATTGTCGACGCGGACCTCAGCAATGAATATGGCCGCGGTACCCACGCCTTTTAAGATTTCCGCGAGTTTTTCAGCTACTGGACTATTGATATGTGGAACAAGATCCAGCACACTGGGAAAACCAAGCTAAAAAGAGGGTTTACACGCCGAGGTATTTACATTCCTAATAAAATATCAGTAATATTAGCAAAAATCTTTTTTAAATTAGCCCAACAGAAAAACTGCCTTCAGGACCCTCATCCTTAAGACATCTAGAAAGCAGGGAAAGTCGTTAAGGGATCTCAACGCCTATATACACGTTTTAGGGGACTACTTACTTATCTTTAGTTAAGTTAAGCCTCTTTAAGCGTTGACGATAAGGAACCTGTTATCCTGTTCAGCAGTTTAGTATCTTTACGTGACAGCGCGGAGTACGTCTTTAGCGGTAGCAAGTCACGTAAAGTAGCGGCCGCTAACACGGCCAGAGGTATTAATGTTGGCGCTTTACACTAGTCAATTAAACAAGATAGTCAGGCCTTCCAAAACCTTCAAGTACCTATTATCCCTTAGCAATTTAATCTCTAAGCCCTTTAAAAACCTTCCCTACTTAGATTCCCCTACGCGCGGGAGCCAATTACAGGCTTTATTATAGGACTTTACCCCTAATACCGTACCTCGGAGACTTTAAGGCTTAAATTGCCAGGAAAAACTATTTACGGCTAGGAAAATCATCGCGACCTTTCTTTAAGATCTGTTAAAATAGTTAATATGAATTACAAACTTATAACGGACTTCGTCAAAATTTGGGATAATATAAATAAGTATAATGGCAAGTCTTACAACCTCCACGACACTAAGATAATGTCCTTTTAAAATATTCGTAAGTAGATAAAGGTTCCCCTTTCTGGTTTTTACTCACTTTTTTCCGAAATCTTTATGAGGTATGCTAAAGATTATAACGTAACCTTTTTAACTCAAGTAACAACGTTTCGCGAAATCTACGAAAGTAAAGAGGGCTACTTCGAATACGACGTTCACTTGGAATAATACCATATAGATTAGGCCACTACGAAATAAACTATAATAATAGTGAAAAAGAAAAAGGAGGAAACACCAATGGATGTATTTAATCAGATGCTTAATAAGCTAATTCTTTGTCATAAAGCAATAGAGAAAGCGTAGGCTAGCGAAGCCACACTTCGCGAACAGGTACGGGCAGTAGATATGGGCGTTAACAAGTTCGAATACGCCTTACAATGCCTAGATACCACCTGCGAAAAGCTTTTTAGCCAGTTTTGCTCCTCGCTTACTATAATAATAGCGCAGATACCAAACTCGTTTGATATATATTCTTAAGCCGGCAACTTTATTAACATGGATAAAGAAAACCTCACGGTAGTTAACTACGCTGACCGTAAGTACAGGCGCCCACAACGCCTAATTTATGGCTTATTAAACTTAAATTTAAACTAAAGGCAATAGCCACATTAACATTAATAAGATTTAGGAAGATTTGTTAACCGTAAGTACTATCATCTTACCAGTGGAAAAAGATGTTCAATTTGTAATAAGCCTAGCTACTGGTAAACTCGTTACCTCCACGCCTAACGTAATAACCAGAAAGTAATATACCTCGTCTAATACCCTACTTCTTCAGACTAAGATTACCTGAAATAAATCGTAGACGTTAAAAGCGATAAGTCAATTAACATCTTCGCTAACGCTTTTAAACAAATTAAAAAATACAAAGATATTATTTTTGGTATGGCTTAGTAACTAACCGACTACGTTTTCTTGTACCGTTTAGGTGGTAAAAACCCTTATCTTTACTTTAGTTAAGCCCTGAACCCCTTATACACCTTTAATCTTCGCAATCGTTATTTGGACCACACGTTTTAGGGTATTATGCCAGATACAGAGGTAATAAGGCCCTTAATAGGAAGCTATACGCAATATATGGTATTACGGAGGAAAAGCACCATAGCTACTAAGATTAATCGTAACTATATGGGTAAGGATAAAGTTGAATTTGGCCTAGGCGAATGATCATCGTTATTAGTGATAACGTTAATTTAAATTATTATAGAAACGATCACGTTTTTCATCCTTAAGTCCCTAACCATTTTTCTACCTTATTTATAAGATATAAAGGCTTTCGGTGTCAATGTTGATATTAAAATAGATGAGCTGATTAATAAAGGTTAAAGGTTTTTACTCGGCCTTAAGTAGGTGCACTTATGGTTTTATCTTTAAGGTTCGGAAATAGTAGTATTAAACCTAATGAAGCTGGAGATATGTTAACCCTACCGGCGTTTTAACCACCCAGTTGTCAATAGGCTATACAAATCCTAAGGTTCGTAAGGTATAATGATGTGGAATACTTTTCCCTAAAAGCCATTAAAAGACTATATTACCACTGTTAAACGCATGTTGAAACCCCTCGAAGATTGAAGTTTATACTCAAAAACAAAAAAAACTTTAACTACAAGATTTTTCTTAATATATTTTACTTTAAAAAAAACCTGTCTTTCACATCGTTTACTCCGTAACCTTTATTTACGGAGCTAAAATTTTAAGGTCCCTTTCAGCAAAGAATACGGAAGAAATGTTAAGCATGTTATAAATTAATACGTATCTGGGTTCACCTAACATCATCGTTCACGATATTGGTACTAACTTTACAGCTATGGAATTTTACAAGGATACTAAAATAATAGGTATTTAGTGTAAATAGGTATCTTTAAAATCCTATTAGAATATTAGAAAAATTGAAAGAATATACGCCCTACTTCGCCGAACGTATAATATCCTTATGTTGGAGATTAGAAGCTTTACAGATCCAGAGGCACGTTTACAAATGGCAGTAAAGGACCTTAATAACACTGTAGGCCCTAAATGCTTAATACCAACCCTCCTAATCTTTAAAGCGAACCCACGCTTAACGAGTGAATTTCCGCCCTTAGTAAGTACTTAAAACTGTGTTACGGCTTACAGAAAAGCCCTAAGGGAACTGCGAAGCGAATTGGTACGCCGTCAAGTTAATAACGCCCTTAATACCAGGAACTTATTTTTAATAATCGATGTGTTTACTTTGCCCTGATAAAGTGAAGTCCTCGTATAGAGGAAACAAGGTAAATAAAAGGGCCTATACAAGATATTAAATATCGCAAACTCTAAAGTAGTTATCGAAATTGCTAATGGTCTTATACCTTTTCGAATCACTTAAGTTAAACCATTAAATCCCTTAACCTAAACGACTGAACCAACACAAACCTCCTTTACCCGTTATTGATAAGTCGATAAAATGCCTTCGGCGCGGACAACCTTCGAATAAAATAAACGTTAAAGAGAAGTAATACATACGGGGGCAGATTTATAATATTTCTTGGATAAACAGGAAAGAAAAAGATAACGAAGACCTGATACTAAAACTCCGAGTATAAAGGATTATTAAAACCTCCAGTAATCCCTTTAAGAAAAAAGATAAGGTTAAGATTAACAGTTTATTGATTCTAAAAGTTGTATAATTCGTATCGAAGACCAGCTTTAACCTTTAAGACCTAAATTTTACGATTTTTAAGTCGAGGCTTATTTATAAGGTAAAAGGTAAAACCATGGGGCGACCGTCCGAAAAAATACATCTAATCGTTTAAAGATAGGATAATAAACGAAAAGAATGTATCCTGATATAATCGTTAACGATTTAGAAAATTAACTAACGTTTAGTGGTCTCTTTAGCAGCAAATATGTTAGCTAAAAATAAAAGCAATTTTACGTTTAATAGTTGTAATATAATGTAAGCCTACAAGTAATTAGCAACGGATTTATAGCGGATCGTATTATCACAACTTCCACAGGAATTCCGTGCTATCTACCCTTCAGGTACGGTAATACGATGTATTAAACCATTATACGAACTGGCTAAAACAGGCGTCCACTGGTTTTTAACCTACCAGTCATACTTTAAATTACTGCTAACGATAAAATCCTTAACATACGATCCATGCCTATTAATAATACAGAAAAGAAACATCGGCATAATTGGTATAAAAACTAACGATAATCTATTCGTCGGAACGGCTGGGTTTATAAAACTAGAATAAAAAGCGATTAAAGACTCCAAGTTTTGAAATTGCAAGCCGGTAACAACGCTAACGGAAAACACCTAATTAGACCTCAAAAATCGTCAATCCTTATACTTAATATTAACGCCGTCCTTAACTTTCTACAAAAGGATTAAGACGCTATTTTAATTAGAATTAATAAAACTAACTAGGCTAAGGCTTAATGGCACCTAAAATAGGCGTACTCGAGGTAACTATATTACTACCTTATGCCAACTGAAAGCTTTTTACGACCTATTCATTACGGTATAAACACAAATACCAAAAGATAAAAACTTTAACCGGCTAAATAATAAACTCTAATAGAAAATACGGAACTTAGATCGTAGGATTAATATGGTTTCAATCGATCTTTTAAAGGCCAAATTAATAATATTTACGGACGCTTCTTTTATAAATAAAACCAACTTATCCTTATAAATCGGCTTCCTAATAAACCTTATTAATGAAGATAAGCGGGAAGATCAGTTTAATATTATCGGTAACCTAACTTAATAGTCCTCTGTTAAATACAAAAAGATAACACGAAACGTGCTAACATCAAAGGTTTACGACATAATAACGGGCTTTAACGTAGGTATTATATTGTAGGAAACTTTCAACATTATTACTAGGCAATTAAAAATTCCTTTTATCTCGATGGTAGTTGGTACCGACTCAAAAAGCCTTTTTGAATGCCTTTTGAAATTAGGGACGACCAATGAGAAACGCTTGATAATCGACGTAATAGTACCCTGTAAATCCTACGAGGGGAGTTAAATTAAGGAGTTACGATAAATCGACGGAAAAGATAATCTCATTAACCTTATCATAAATGTATCGTTAAATAAAGTCTTGAAAACGTTTATAGATAGTAATAGGCTAACTATACGAATCGAGGACTATGCGGATAGGCTGCCCGAAAAGCCTAGGCCACGTGACGACAGATAGGAATATGCAAGCAGATTGGAAGATTGTCAGGGGATTGAAAATGGTAATCTGTTTAAGTGACACAGTTAAAGTGAAGGCTTGAAAGAAATAATAGAAAATAAACTTTTTGTAAAAGTTAATAAACTCAGACCTCGAAGCGGCGGAGCAATTAAAGTTAAATGGAGGTCAATTTTCATGTAATTGCATGCAATTCAGAATAGAAGTCACCTGGAATTGACAGAGGTCTGGACAGTTGACAAGTAGGCAATTCAGTGGTAATCGGAAAAGATTGGTTAGCCATACTAGCGTACGCGCACAAACTAAAAAGTCGCCAGTGTTGAAATAGTATTACATGTAGTGAAGTAGGTCAACTTTACTAACAGTAAAGTTGACCGTACTGCAAGTGTATTGCTTTGTGCGGACTTACCGTATTGGGCGCATGTTGAATGCAGTACGCTGCACTTCACTCTAGGGTACGGGCTAAGCAGTTGGCCATACAAATTACAGTGCAGATCGGCTATCCGTCTACCAAACCTAGAACAATACATCCACCATCTGACCACGCAATACTACTGCTACTTCGACCAATCGAATCGATAACGTTGCAATGTCTAAGGCTTAACAACAGAAACTATAATATAAAACATGGATATATTAAATCAAAATCATTGATAGCCGATCAATTAATTCAACACGACGAAGATCCTCTTATTACTAACTAACTTATAGAATGACATTGTTAAGAACAACGACAGGAATAAATAAAGAATTGATAATTTCAAATAACAATTGGAAACCTTGAAAATTAATAATAATAAATTTTTCAAAATCAAGTACACTATTTAGTTCATATAAAAAGACAAGGAATACAAGGTTAAGATAGTGACATTAAAAGCCAAAGTATTTATTAGAACTTTTGGAAACCTTTTGAAGAAAAGATATAGAATCAAAATTAACGGCTTTTTGGAACGAAGAGTTTTAAGAATCGTTTTGAGAGATAAATTACAAATATAAGATAACCAAAAGTGATTGAATTTCGAAATCGTGTATCGATTTAAAAACATTCAGTGCAGCAAAACCTTTGAAAAACATTTTTTGTCGCCAAAAGTTACAGTGAGAAAAAAAGAAAAAAATATTTTTACAAACTTACTAACGATCTAAAAATTAATGATTGTAGGGATATTACTATATAACCTCATAGATAGTATACATAGACCAAGTAGCAGTGCACTGTATTGCAAGGTGCTCTCCTGCAGGGTGCACGGTAACATGTGACGCTGCAGGCTGCACTCTTGCAAGATGTAAAGTTCATCATACATGGGTCGGTTTGGAATGGTTATTTCAGACCGACGGCAATACGTGAATCGGCTTAAAAGGAGTATTCCAGAGTGGTACGCTTTGGGTGGAGGACTTATAAGCCCTTACCTGTAGCGTGCACCTCTGAATGTTTCTTCTTAACATTATCTATCATCTTTATACTACAATTACCAATTATTCTAATTACTTTTTTACTTACTTTGTTTGACGTGAATAAGTACTTAAACCCTACCTATACTAATTAGTAGCCGACTCGGTCGACTATAGACAGCCTAGGAAAAAATGATAAACACATGTTGAAAACCTATAGCGGGATGTTATAGCGGTCCCAACTGTTTGTGCTTTAACACTTCGTTTTTACAAAAATTATACGCAGATGTGTATAAAGATTGTACAGACTGAGTGACTTGAAGAAGAAAAATTTTAGCACGATATCATCAACCCTTGTTTAGCACTTTATTTGTTAAAATCTCCGTTACGCTACTATCAACCTTTATTTGGCGATTTGAAGTACCCTGGTACTTTTTGGAAGGCGTCTTATTACGTACTAGGCTACGTTTGCCAAAACCACCAAGTTTCGTAACCTTTTACTATGACCTATCTGATTTTTTTACGAACCACTCGCTTTAGTAAAGCCACCATCGGTTTCATATAAATAAATAATCTGATCGCCCTATCAAATCGGTTATACACTAAGTAACTAACCGACTCCCTTTACCAAATTCTGCTATAACACGCCAATACAGATAGACTATCATACCCCGAATTATTTAATAATTCGACATTTCCCTTTACCTTACCTAATTTCCTACATTCGTACTGTTTGTTTTAAGTTTGCTTACGTTCGTTTTGTGTTTCCTAAAATTAGTACCTGTAATGTTTTGAGTTTTTTTCTAGCCGTTTGGTTAATGTGATATTACTAACGTTAACAAAACCAATTCGAGACGTTGAACTAATTTGTAATTATGTTTTATTTACGTATCGTTTAGAATTTATCCGTATTAGGAAGCGTTAGTAACTACTATTCCGACCACTTTAATTACTTTGTTCGTTTTGTATTCGCTAGACTACCCTTAGCTTTAGATATACCTAGAAATATTACAAGATTACCATAATTTATTATATTGTTCAAACTCCCTTAAACAATGGTAACTATGGCTTTAAATTCAATAACATTGGAGGAAGCTAAGGTTTCCTTTGACATTCTAATTAAATATATAAAAATCAGAAAAGCTATGATGTAGCAGATCAACCTAGGCTTTTGGGATAACATTATCGAATTACCAGTTGATAAATTAAAACCATATATCACAAATACATATATTTTGGATGCTATAGATCGTTATTCAGAGGAATGAATCCAAATACCTAACTTACTAAACGAATTTCATGATAATTTTTCGGTTTAGACGTTAGAAATGTGGCAAAAGTTAAACTCTACCTTTACCAAAGCCTTACGAATTCAAATACAAACCAGAGGAATTAATACACTAGGGGGTGAAAATGGGCGCCTTGTAAAAGCCTTATTTGAAACAATATAATTTACCGATGTATCAAACTAGGAGGATAAAAAATTTGCACTTTACGGATTTTGTAAAATGGTATTACCTTACCAAATTAAAGAGATTGTTGTTAAAACGAAGTGGACAAATCGTAAAACGGCATAGTCCTATATCCAACGATAAAATTAGGAACTAGGAGGGAAAAAAACGTTTACGATCCTTATTCATCATATAAATACAATATGCCCTTACACCAGCTTACACCGTGGCGTAAAACCGAATTCCAAACCACTCCCCAAACGTAAAAAATAACCCGACCAGCTATGACGGAGTCTGCTAAAATGTATAGAATAACCCGACCAGCTATGGTAAATTCGGCCGAAACGAAAAGAACAACCCGCTTTAAGAATCGATAATCAGTCGGAATACAAAAAACAACCCAACCTAGGAAATAATAGGTAGCGTAAAACAGTAATACTTACCATATAGACCAATGCCTTTTAACTACGATCTTTACCGCAACCTCCCACCCCATCGCTTTTCTACGAATAAAAACGACCTTACGAAGTTAACAAACTTTTCCAGGTTATAAAATAGGGATAATAACTATAACGATAAATCGTACGACGTATTAAATAACAAAATACGCGTTATATTTAATATATATAAGTGACTGTATATTAAACTATTACAATTTTACGTTATTTTACCTGGTATACTTTTCGGGAAAGCTAAGTAATGATATATATATTACTTTATACAAGTAAATCTATTCTCCGAGTATTATAACCGCTTTAAATTCCAATTGAACTCCAAGATTTACTACGAGCTATATAATAGTAATCGAATTAGTATCACGTGGGAATTTGTAAAAAAAAACTGATAGGAAAATGCCGATAAAAACCCTTAGGAAATCCTCATGACCCTATTAGCGAAATTACGAAAGTGTTAAACAGCTTTAGAACCGAAAGATAAAGGCGACAAACTATTTATTTATGTAGTTATAAAATCCTATCGTAAAAAACCGGATTTCGATCTTGTTCTTTTTAAATTGAAAAAGAAATTAAAAACCTTTTATATAAGCTTTAAAACATTGTTTGATACTTTTATACATCGATAAGTAAACCTTGAATTAATATTTGTAACTGTTAAAACCAAGGCGAAGTCTAAATTATTAAAAAAAACCTTACCAAAACATTCCACTATGTTTTAAACCAGAAATTTAAACGTTTACTGGGAGTAAAACGAGGGTCTAAAGTACAAATACTAAGGAGAAAACCCTAGCGGTAAGAGATAGGGACGTTCGTTTGGAAATGGAAAAAACGTACTGAGACTATAGCAATACTTGCGGAAAGATATACGATGCTTTACAGGTTTGTAAAAGCGGTGTATCGTATATGGTAAATTCGGCTGTTCGTATATGAACCACCTCGCCTACAAATAGATTCGGATTAAACGATAATTTTAGGCTATATGTGATTGTGAGGATCTTATAAAAGCTAATTTTGCAATATACGTTGCCGAATGCGAAGGTATAACCGACAAACTCGATGTATACCCTTATAAAGATATATCCAAAAAAGACGACTTTAAATAAGACGATATCTATTTATTTACTCGCAATGATAAAAACGCCTAACATATTTTTACCAGCTTATATGATGCCTCCTTTTAATATATTATAGGTCTAAACTTTGTAAACGAAGTGTTCAACGTTAATATAACATTGTAATTTACTTTTTTTGATAGATAAAGAACCATATTTCAGGGTATTATGCCTGATAATAACTTAGCCGAGATTTCGACGGCCGGAAAACGATAATTCGACGTATTTGGGACGAAATTTCCGAAGTTTTGGTGAAACCAGATACGAAAACACCGAAAGGTTTTATTTAGTAAAGGTAAGACGACGTCGCTAGGAACGGTTGTTGTAAATACGCGTTTCGAACCGATTAAGTTTTACGTAATGGATTTTAAAACGCTATTTTTGTTTTCGTTAGCTAATATAAATCAACTCGGAATTAAGGTCTGGAACACGACTAATTAGTTTATCTGCGTTTTAAATAGCGTATCTATACCGCTTAAATTCAAATTCGACCACTTATGGTTTTTCCCAAAAATACGTAAAATTAAGGCTATTTATTTGACTTAACTATATTTACGAACTTTATACCGAAGATTCGAATACTTAGTTGTTACACGCCTTTTACGTTTGTTTTACGTTGTAAGTCATACAAATATAAGAAAGGACGTACTTGAAGCTATCGAAAAATTCTATTATAAGTGCCAGATTTACTTATAAACCTTATGACGGTTTAAATTCCGCTTTTAAAGCGATATAAACTTTAATTATGAAGTAATTGTTAATATTATATACCTAAATAGCTAATCAGTCTTCCATATCATCGATATGGCTAAATTGTTTTAGGTTGATAAGTTTATACGAAACTTTTTTGATTTCAATTATTGAAAAGTTTTAGTTAACTATTAGTTCAACGTTTACCTCTGGCATTTAAATTGAATGACACACGACGCCGATACGGCTGTTAATTTCACTTAGTAACGTACGAAAGCTCGGATAACCGGTAATTAATATAAATAAATTGAAGTAAAAACCATATAAGGTACCAGGAAGTGTAAACGATATTATAAACTACTAAAAAGAGCGTATATAATGTTCGTAAAGAGCTAAAAGGTATTAATCCTAAGAAATCTGTCTTTTAAATAGCGGTTAGCGCTGTTAAAAACACTTTTAGCCTAAGTAAGCTTATTTCTACGCTCCTTGTCTTTAGTACCTACCCGATGATCCATATAAACGTTGCCCTATTATTATCTACAGTGTCAAGGTCCAATATTATAACTAAGGTTATAGCGGCCTTACGCTTATTACGAGTAAAAAACAATAAATTTAGGACGTTAATCATAAGGAATGACTTACGAATAAATAACGTGTTAGACCTATTATTACAATTTAAAATTTTGATTTGGAAAACGAAGGATAAATAAACTATCATTTGGGGGATTGAAGGACTTACGGCTATAATGTAATCGTTAACTTACCAAACGGAACGAGTTCGTTTCATTGAATAATGGTACGAGAATACAAAATAGAAGTAAAAAAAAAACAGCTCGAATATGTAGAACGAGTAAAACCGCCTACAAAATATGACCTAAAACGACGAATTTAAATAGACTTCAGCTCCAACCTTACCCCTAAAACGCAAATCCAACCCGAATACGCCAAATAAAATCGGTCTATCTATATCAAACCCGTTAAAACCTCGACGCCAAAAACGCCCCTTCAACTTCAAAATCAAAAAACGCCCTAGGAACTTTGCCATAGCCTCCTTTATCACGTAAAAAGAAATATAAAATCACGAACTTAGCCTAAAGCTTCGCCGCGAAGGTATTATTACTACCTTGAATACCTTATTCGTATAATTTACCTAAACGTAAATATTAACCTTTATCGACTAAAGCTTATTTCGCTTTCAACGCTTTAACTTAGTCGTTTACGACACTAACAAAATCTTCCTAACCCACCTAGTCTATAAAATTAAGGATAAAGCCGAAAACCTTTATAGAAAGACCCGCCTAATTATAAAAGGCTATAAAGACGAAGGTAAAAAGTATATCATAATCTAATCACCTATATTACAACGGGCTAGCCATCGCCTAATTGTTATACTCTCGGCCTCCCTTAATAATTTATATAACTTATATATTAAACTTCGCAATATAATGCAAGCCTACACCTAAACCCAAGAACGGTTAAAACGACGGATTTATGCTAACATGTTTAAAATCCCCAAGTAATATTCCTTACCTGGAACGATTTTATGTATTTCAAAAGCACTTTACGGTTTAGCTGAAGTTAGTATTTATCCATACTATACCTATCAAAGGTATTATAAGTAACGGTTCGGGATAACCAGCTTTACTTTCAACTTGTGCCTTTTAGTATTTATGGCCCGTTCGAAAGGCTTTATATTAACGGATATACAAATATACGATATTTTAATATTATGTAACTACTTTTTTTCCGCGTTTAAAAGAATAAACTTTTAAAAGCCGATTTCAAAGCTAAACTTAAAACGTTTTTAAAATGAATCAACGTAATTTAATTTAATAGTACTACGATTAACCTCCAGAACAACAGTTCAATTCTTATGTAAGAAGAGTAGTTAGGTTAAGTTGCCCTCGTTACCTTAAATAGCGTAAAACGAGCCAAGGAATACAGATATTAACGTGTACACGACGTTTAAATTACTTTTATACCATAACTAAAATTACAATTTAACCTCTTTATCGTTATATAATACCAAACTAACATAATAAACAATATATATAGAGCTTTTAACAAATGTTTTTTTATAATAAATATACAATTTAAAGCGAGATTTATAATTTTTATCGTTAGATATACGTATTACAAAGCTGTTTGTTTTTACTAACAGCTCTTTTACCAGTAATAACGACTGCAATTCTTATATCGGCTTTATCCTCGTTTTAGGTAACGAATCGCTAATTTGGAACGGCTTTACATTCTGAGGAAATATCGTTTACTAAAGCTTTACTTAGTGTAAAAAGGTTATACAAAGCGTCTTAGCTTTTAAGATTCATAGTATAATTAAAGGTTTCGACTCGGATATAACTATAACGATAACGGTTCGAATAATTATTTCCAGCCTTAGCCTACACCCTGTTCCTCTTATCGTTTATACTAACGCCTTTTCGCTTTATAAGTACCTAATTAAATTAGGTATTATGAAGAAAAACGGTTAATAAACGATATTGTGGTATTACGTAAATCTTACAAAAGACTAGAAATCGAGTAAACCAAATGGATCAATATTAAATCTAACCTAGTAAAGGTAATAATAAAGGCTATATTAAACGGTATACTAGAAACTTTTATATTTATAAATACGCTGTTTATTAGAGTTATTGGAAAAGTTGTAGACCCTAATAAGTTCTTACGCCATATTACTTTTTACAAACTCGGATCGTCTTATTAATACCTTTCGTACCGATCTATGATTTACCTTTATTTTAACAAATTATTCGCGTCGATTTACGAAAAAAAAAAACTTTTTTTTTTCTACAATATCGTAATGATACGAATTACGTTTATTACTTTAAACATTTGTTTTGTAAGAAGCCATAAAATTACTATATAAAGTACTATTATATAGCCGGGTACGCTGGCCCAGCCCTGGAGGTATTTATTTACTATTAAAGGGAAAGGGCGACGTCGTCGTATCCCTATCGTTTTCCCTATTTCCTTCCCCCTTTATATTAGCGTTACCACCATTTCCGCTAAAGATGTTACTAACGCCAGCGAGAATGTAGCCCTGTACCTTATTGGTTATACCCTTAGGTAAAGGTGTAAGGGAGGGATTACCCTTTTTGCGAAGACGTACCATAACGTTATCGAACTCACTTACGTAGTATATACGTAGGCTCTGTTGCCAGGCAGCGACGGCAGCTACCATTTCCCTAATTCGCTGGTTAATGTTTATTAATAATTAAAATCGAGTTATTTTAGTTATTTATGACGATTTATTTTTCGAAAAGTTTTAAAAGTATATTTTAATTAAAGGTCATTTGAAAACTCGGTTAAAAATTACGTAAAAGCCGGCGAACACGTAACATGGCTTCGACCCACGGCCCCAAAACCATAAAAATAGGGGCGTACGAGTTGCCAATCTACTCGTAACGGTAATAGCGCGCCGAACGGCCCCCGTTTTTGTAATAATTGCCAACGGACTTACCCACGTCCGCGGACGCTATATACGATACGTAAGACGTGTTTATTAACGGTCTAAGGTTACGGAACCGGGTATATTGCTTTAACGTATAGCGTATTAAAGAGACCTTACGGCGCATCTTAACGATACGAAGTTTGAGGCGGCAGAAGAGATTCGCCTTGTATTCTTTATCTAGAAAAAAAGGGAGTTGAAATTTTATAAACGAGGGGCTTAAAATATATATACCTCGGCGTAATTACGTTAAGCTACGTTTATGGCATAAAAGAGCCCCCACAGGTAATGGAGTTTTTACCCATAGGGAAAGGATAAGGTTTATAACCTTAGAAACCCCCCTCTTCTTCCCCGAATTAGGAAAGGTAGAGGGAGAAAAGGGGGAGAAGAAGGTTAGCGCGGCGGCGACGGGGAGAGGCGAGGAGAAGGCGGCGGCTAGGCTAAGCGGCGTAAGGGCGACGGAGCTGGGCGACGTGGCGGCGGCGGAGCTTGGTGACGTAGCGGTGAACGGCGTGGCAGGGATAGGTGGCGTGATAGCAATTAATGAGATTAAGCCCGACAAGGGTAAGTTATTGTTATTGGTGGTGGTGGTGGTGCTAAGGGCAGCTGTTACGGCGGCTACAGCAACGGCGACGCACCGATGCTCTCGCGCCAAACGGCGCCTTATATTCCTACTCTTAACCGGCATTTATTCGGGAAATAGGTTAGCATATATACAGGTTGAGTAACCTATACATTAAAACGGCTTAGTTAAATTAGGTAAATGAAAGGTTAAGTTTAAATAAGGACTTTTATTAGTTGGAATTACGCGCCTTTAGCGAAAAGAAAAAAAGGAAGTCTTACCTGAAACGAAGGCGATGTATCTCTTTATACTAACCTACCACGTAATCACGTAATCACTACTACCCAATAACCCCTATGTAATTACCATTGTGTAATTACCCCTATCAAAAATAACAAAAGGCGCTATTACTAATCATGTTACCTCCATTTAATTATATTAACCAAGTCCAAATTATAAATACCGCTTCGGTCAAACTTTACTAATCTTAGCCGAACTTGAAACACTACCTCGGCCAAACTTTGCTAATCCTAGCCGAAATTACTAATTTGGACCTTTTGCGATTGATACGATAATAATACTATCACTACGGAAGCTGCTAGTTTAGACCTCCTTCGATTAATACAGCAACAACACTGTTACTACAGAAACTGCTAATTTAGACCTATTACAATAGATACTACAAATAATACTATTATTACTAGGCGATAGTTACAAAGTATGTAAGGAAAAAAGAAAAGATTGCTTGTGTAGATATTACTATATACCTTTATAGATAGTATACATAAACCAAATAACAGTATACTATATTACAGGGTACACTCCTGAAGTGTGTATGGTAATGTGTCATGCTAGGCTACACTCTTGCAAGACGCAAAGTGCATCACGTATGGGTCGGTTTGAAATGGTTATTTCAGACCGATGGCAATACGTGGATCGGTCTGGAATATTTATTTCAGACCGACGGCAATGCGTGGATAGGCCTAGAAGGTATATTCTAGAGTGATACGCTCTGGGTGGAGGACTTATAAGCCCTCACCTATGGCGTACACCTCTGGATGCCTCTTCTTGACATCATCTATCATCTTTATACTACAACTACTAATCATTCTGATTACTATTCCACTTGCTTTGTTTCATGTGAATAAGTACTTAGACCCTAACGACAGATTGACTGATTGTTAATTTCATTGGCAGTTTTATAACAGATAGTAAGATGATTTTGAATCGACGTGATATTGATACAATTTATTTATAATCCAATATAAACCTTTCATGTGTTATACTTTTAGAACTTCCTATATAACTTCAAAATGAATACCTTTTTGGGATTGAATTTATATCTCGTAATTGAAAATTATGAATACTTCAGTACCGTCCGCATTGAAATTAACAATATACATTTGTTATAAATATATGATTTCTTTCAAAGAGGAAATAAAATCAATAAATACATTAAGATTATAGAACTTGAAATTGATTAAGACGTTGGATACTAACAGTCTAATAGAGTTTTATGGCTCTTGAATTCATTTATACAACGAAAATAGAAAGAAAAAGCTATATATTCACTTTTTATTAAAGCTATAAAACGGTAACTCGGTTAATATCAATAACATAAATACCTCAAAAGTATAATAATATATCAAATATCGTGTAAATAACGTTAACATTAGTAATATATACCAATTAAGGGTCTCTCATGATTTTTGTATAGGGATTTAAACCCAAACCTTATTGAAGAAAGATATTAACAAACTGAACTACCGTTTTCAATGATTAATAGATAACATGAATAAAATATTTGATGTGGTTTATATAAACCTAAAACTAGTTAAGCTGATAATTTTTATGAACGCCTCCTCATAATGAATATCGACCTTCATTATCCAATCGTATTTATAATATCATGAGTAATATATATAGGAACCTCCAAACAAATATAATTTAGTATCATTGGAAATATTCTTTATTCATGATCCATAAAATCCAGAAAGATAATACGTAATGTTTTCATATTAAAAATTGACAACATGATAACACATTTTCATATCGATGTAATTATTAGAAATATTATTAATATAATCATCAAAAGACTTAAATTACCACACATTTCAATTATTATCTATGCAAACTTCAAAACTCAGTTTCATAAATTTAGTATGACACGCGAATGAAAGATTAACAACTAACGTAATAGTTCTTGGAGAAATGTTTTATATTACCATATAAAAGAACTACGATAAATTAATAGTCAAAAAATGTTACTTTTGTAATAACGAAAATCATTAGAATCAATTCCGAAGAAAATGTTATTAGTACAAATATAATCACTTTTCTTATCAGATATAATTCGACGAACAAATAAATAGACACAAAATTAATCAATACACCGAATAATTAGAATAGACGATCAAAATAAATACTGGTACTAGATACTAAATTACCTCGATATGATCTCTATCAATTATAAAACTCCAAAATACCTTTATATCTAATACCTAATAAATGCAAGGGGACTAAGCCAAAGCTGTCGCTTAAGGTGGTCAGATACTGTCTATTATCCTCGACGACAAGAAATAGGAAAAACCCTTTACTAAGGAGCTATTACAGGCTACAGAAAGGGGGTGGCCCGGTTATATGACAGGACAACTTCAGAGTGTTATAAGATTATAGCAACTACTAGGGCTAGATACCTAGTAACTATTAGTCCAGGCACTAGCCTATGACATTATCCCTGGCGTTCCCCTATATCCATAGCCCTCCCCCCCCCTTTCCCCCCTTTTTTTGTATAAACCCGTTATCTATTTTAATTAAGGTAGGTTAAGTCGCCCATTGTCGCCGCTTAACACACGTGAGTTAACGTACCTATCGTTACCGTTAGCTATCTTAATTAACGTGGGTTGATTCTTTATTCTTATCACTTAACACATATATATTACCTTGATTATTCTTTCTGTAGGCTGTTTTACGAATGGGTTTTCATCCGTTTATTACCCTTAGTCAAACCACATGAGTCAACTTGCCTACTATTATTAATAACTTATATATTTTAACTTTCCCAATGTTCTTATTAACTCAGTAAATTACTTTATCTATGACTTATGAACCGTAAAATAACAGCTCTTAAACGACTAGGTAATTGGATAAAAATAAAATTAAATCGAGTTTATAATCCAGTTACGTGGGATCCTCATAAGCGAGGGTTATTAAGAAGGCGATCTGTAAAAACAGATCGGTGTTTTTAATAAATAACACACCCGTAAATATTATTAGCTTAACCTTTGATAGGTCGATTGAAACTATATTAATTCCCCGGTCTAAGTCTTGAATTTATTATTTAAGCCTTTTATTTGGCCGGTTAAATTTATTACATGTTAGGTTTTGTATTTTTTCCGCGATTGATAGGTTGTAAAAGGCCTTCAGTTGGTTTTAGGTGGTAATATAGTTGTTACGAGCACGCTATTTTAGGTATCGTTAGACCTTGAAAACGTCAGTCTTTTAATTGGGGTAAGATTAGTATCTTAATACTTTTAAGAAAAGATAAGGCTAGTATTAACACTAAGTATACAGATTAACAATCCCTTAAAGTTAAGATGATTATCTTCACCAGCGTTGTAACCAGTTTACGATTTCACAATTTAAAGTCCTTAATCGCCAACTGTTCTGATATTACAAAGCCGGCCGTTTTAACAAAAAGAGTATCGTTAGTTTTTATACCTACTAAGCAGAAGCTTTCTCTTTACGTTAAATAAACATGGGTCGTAGGTTGAAGACTTTATATATAATCGTAATTTAGAATATAATCTGTAGGTAATGAACTACTAAACGTTTGCTTAATCGAATTCATATGAAGATTTAATATATCGTATTACCGTTTCCAAAGGGTAAATAATCCGCATTTCCTATAGCAATTCTAGCAGTACAATCTGTTGTAAATCTGTTACTGACTACATGTAGGTTTTTGTTATATTTCGTCTATTAAGCTTAAACTTGTCTTTATTTTTCGCTAGTAAACTTGCTGTTAAAACGATTACCAAACGCTAGCTAATTTTCTCAATCGTTAGCTATTACGTGAGGATTTAGTTTTTGCCTTTATTACCATGTCATTAAGTCATTAAACGTGGTTTTTCGTACGGTCGCCCCACGGTTTTACCTTTAACTTTGTGGATAATCTTTGACTTAAATATCGTAATATTTATGTTTTAAAGGTTAAAATTAACTTTCTATACGTATTATACGACTTTTAGAGTTAGTAGACCATTAATATCAACTCTATTGTTTTCTTTAAAAGGTTTACCAGAGGTTTTAATAATGCCTTATATTCGAAACTTTAATGTCAAGTTTTCGTTATCCTTCTCTTTCCTACTTACATAAATAGTATTATAGATGCGACCCGGGGGGTATTCCTCCTCTTTAATATTCTTCTTCTTTAGAGATTGTCCGAGCTGGTGGTGTTTTATTAGCTTATCGATAACAAGTAAAGGAGGGTTGTGCTAATTCAATAGTTTAGTTTAAGGAGCTTTATCATTAGTAACCCTAATATAAGGGTTGACCTAGGTAATACGGAAAGTTATAGGAACATTAGTAGTTTTAACAACTACTTTAAAGTTAGCGATACTTAAGGTTTTGTATAGGCCTTCCTATTTTCTCGGCTCCCTCTATATAAGGACTTTACCTTGTAACGGTAAAGTAAGCAAGTCGATTGTCGTGGAGTCGTTTCTGTTGTCAAGGGTATCATTAACCTGGCGGCATGCCGATTCCTTCCGCAATTTCTTTACTACTTTTTTGTATATTATAACTCGCTTTTGGTTTTTTCTTAATAGAGTATATTGACTAGTTAGGTGTAAGTATGCTTTAAAGACCAATAGGGTCAACATGAGGTCTTCAGGGCCCATAATATCGTTTATTCTTTTTACCATTATCTAAAGGCATGCTTCCAGGTTTATAAAGCTTTCAATCTCTAGTGTAAGGATGTTATAGACTCGGCAAATCAATTTTCATGCCCCTTTAACCTTTTTAATACTTTAGTGGGCCTTTATAAGTACCTATTTACACATGATACCTATTATCTTGGTATTTTTCTGGAATTTCGCCGCTGTAATGTTAGTGCCAGTATCGTAAATAACGAAATTAGGTGGGCCTAAGTACGTGTTAATTCATAACATCCTTAGCTTCTCTTACATATCTTTTTTCTAAAAGGACTTTAGAAACTTAGTCCTGTAGAAAAAGGTTACAGAGTTAATAATATAAATAATAGGCTTATCATTCAAGTAAAACACATTAATAAAAACTTTGTAGTTAAAATCTTTATCGTTTTTTAATGTAAACTTAAATCTTCGAAGGGCTTAGGCATATATTTGGTAGTGGTGACAAAGCTTTTTAATGATTTTGAAGGTAACGTATTTTACATCTCTATACCGTATAAATTTTAAAACATTATATAACCTGTTAACGATCAGGTAGTTAAAGAGTTAGTGTATTTAACGTATCTCCGGCTTCGCTAGGTTTAACATTATTACCATTATTCCTTAAAGATAAAACTATACGTATCCCTACTTAAATTGAATGGAAAACTATTGGCTGTTTTTAATTAGCTTATCGGCCTTAACATCAATGTTAACGCAAAGGATCTTTATGTCTTTTAAGTAAAGGAAAAAAAGGGGTAGCAGACTTGAAGATATGGAACATAATCGACTTAATAACAGTTTAAATTACCGTTATCTCTAATAACGATAGTAATTTACCTGGTTCGAAGTTAAATTTGGTCTTATTAGTATTGTGACGATAAATATTAGTAGCCGTAGTACTTCTTCACCGTAATATAACGTATTACAAATAGCCTTTTATTAAGTATCTTATTATCTGTATATCTGACATAATATCTTAAAACATATAGTTCGCATAACTATCGTAAAGATTAAATATTTATATAGGGTTGGAGACTTGGTTAAGGTAAAGATGAGGGTTTTTACCGCCTAAACGGTATAAGAAGTCAAGGTTATTTAGTTACTAAGTTGTGTTAAGAGTTATATCTTTATACTATTTAATTTACATAGGAGAATGATAACCTACAATTAGTTTTTTACCTTCAAAGTCTGTAATTTAATTTAAGTAATCTTGTTTTAAAGTAATAAGGTATTGGATAGGAGGGAAGGGGGAAAGGGGACGGCGGCGGTGGCGATGAGCTCGTTAGACATGGAGCCTATATCGCCGCTGCTGGGACCTCCATCCAACTCCTCACCGTTAGCCTCCCCCTAGACGAGGGTGGGGATCCGTCAACCCGGCAGAGCCACGGCCGCCGCCTGTGCCGCGCCGCCTTCGGATTCCTCAACGATGACACGAAGCGGGCGCCGCAGGGTGGTGAGACACCCGGACAACACCTTTACGGCGATAGCGGCACGGTAGGTGGCGAGAGGCCCTGCGGCGCCGGCAGCGATAGGAACGTAGCTGCCTTTACACTTTGTTACTACCGACAAATAATAATTAGCATTCACTTTTTAATTTTAACCGATACGTGATACCAGGATATTTTAAAGACGTAACAGGCGTACTTAACGCCAGGATTTCTATTCCTAACGTATATGTCATCAGACGTCTTAATTAGCAGCTAGCGGATATAACCGGAGTAAAGCCGTACCCCGCGAAACTAAGGGAGGTGGGCTAGAGTAATCAAGGGGAGAGAAGAAAATAAGAGGGAAAAAGGTTTAAAGACGGGCGCACGTAGCCCGTATAAAGGTGGCAGGAAAGCGTAAGGTGGCAGGTAGGTGGGCCCGATGGTACGTCGCGCGTAAAAATTTGTTTTTACACGAAAAGCCATTAATTTACGTTGATATAAGCCTTAAAGTCATCAATGAATATGACTTAAAGGTATAAAACGCTAATTATACGAAAAGCACAGGAATTGGATATATATTAGTATATATATAATTTATTATGAACAAAAATATTCAAGGTAAAAAATAAATAAAATAAAGGGTATCGCTTTTAGGTAAGGACTTTATATACGGACTATCTCGCGCGTAAAGATTCTACAGCCGGACGTTTTTACGATAACGATAGGAAATCCTTATATATAAGTACGTACCCGTATATACGTATAGGACTGAACGCGCCCCCGCGCGTTTCGACTTTACCAACACCTTACTATATAAGAATTTACTTTATATTATTATAAGTTTTACAAGGCCCTATTAAGAGGCCCGTATCATTATGTCTCCGACGTAAATATGTACAGAACGGGGACTAAACCGGTACTAAAGCGGTGTTAAACCAAAGCTACAGACTTTACATCTACAGGTCTATAAACTATGGGGTACCCTAAGAACTCAATCGGGTAGATGGCCCCGGGGCCCTACTGGCCTCATTGGTCTGTATAGGGCACGCGTTGCGATCTACTCCGCCGGTATCTACAGGAATATTTCGTAGCAGCTAGCGCCCTTTTAAAAGGGGCTCTGCCCGGCGACAGTAGATAAAAAAAAAGGTATTGCATGTAATATATAACCTTTTTCTTATTTCGTTTGACTGGGGTATGGCGAATTAAGTAATAGTTAGACTTATTACAAATTCAATATTTATTGCTATTATTACGACGATAGTTTTTACAATCAATATTTTCATTCAAATATTGACCTTATTAGTGTTGATGTAGTTATTGCCTTTAGTTTAAGTTCGATAAACCAAACCCTAGGCGTTAAAGACGCCTGTAGCCTTACTTTCAGTTAACGTAATTAATCACCGTAAGTTTTTTTTTATCCACGTCAGGGAAATTGCTGGCTTGGAGGTATATACTAGGTGAATTCGATATACAGGTTATTACAATTGTAAACGAGAAGCGTAACAGGTTCAAAAAGCCTTTATAAAAAGTATTTAGGCGTTATAAAGTGTATTCGAACTCGTGAACGTCCGTAAAGGTTACCCGTACCTATTCGCGAAGTGTGGTTTCGTTAACGTAAATCTTCCCTATTACTTGTAGGTATAATATCAACTTATTAAACATCTGGTTTAGTATATCTATTGATGTTTCCTTCCCTTTTTCTCTTCGCTATTATTGTGGTTTACCTAGTTATGGCCTAATTTGTATAGTATTATATAAGCTAGACGTCGTATTAAAATAGCTTTTGCTATTATCGTAAACTTTACGAAATGTGGTTGTTAGGATTGGGAAGATTTGGTAATAATCCTTAACGTATTTTATTAGTATTTGAGGAAACAATAAGTCCAAACCAGAAGGGAAAACTTCTATTTATTTATAAATATTTGCAAAAAAAGTATTATCTTTATGTGAAAAAGGTTATAAGATTTTCCATTATACTTTTTTCTATTCCTTTAGATTTTGGCGAAGTCTGTGAAGAAATTATAGTTAATATTGATTATCTTGATAGGTTTTGGGGGTAGTTCGCGATAGTTATCCCAGTTTTTATTAATGTTTCCTGGTAGTTTAAGCCTTCAAGCTTCTGAAGAACGATGTTAAGGGTTACCAGTTACCTGACCCTAAGGATGAAGTCCCGTGGTAAAACCTTTAATAGGTTCGCGCGTATAGGTAAATTTGCCGTATATAGATTCCTTGAGGGTTTGTTGATTTTAATTAAAGGGTTGAGGGGTAATAAGAGCTTGGAGGCTTTGAGGAACTTGAAGATCTTGCTTAATTAACTATTTTAAAGCGCCAAAGTTAGTTCTTTTGACCGTATTAGCAGTTGTTGCTTTACGCGTTCTGCTGTCTCTAAGGGTATACTCCGCATTGTTAGGTAGAGGTGCCGGGCTGCCGAGCAGGTTAATAGGTTTTTTATCGTCAGCGCATTAAAAAAACTTGATTTAGTTAAGGATAAAAGAGAGGTCATTTGAAACATATATATAGGCGTTGAAGTTTTTTGACATCTTTTCCTTCATAAAGTAAATCTTAAAGGCATTCTTTAAGTTAAGCTAGGTCGAAGAGGGTTTTTGCCAGCTTAAAAAGGTTTTTTTCTAATATTTGAATCCCTCTTGGTTAAAGTTTTTCCTTTAATATTAACTCAATATACTATTAAATCTTTTTTATATATTAATAATTTAATCGTGAAAAAAATTACAGTATTCACAAAAATTACTATTTTCGTGATTAAGGTCTTCAATTTTTTTTAGTGAATAATATTACCATTAATAAAGTTAATCAGTTGTTTTCGGGTTGAGTTTTCTTTGATATCATACCCTAAAATCACTTTATCATAGTGTTTTGAAATTCAAGGTCCGAGGGCTTTAATTACCTTTATTCGCTTTGAATTAGATATTATTTTAAGGTTCTATATAGCCTAGGACTTAGTAGCATAACGTGAAGTAAACTTGGCAATTTGGAAGCGTAAGGACTTGGTGTTTTGCCTAAGTTGTGTGAAAACTTGGCAACTTGGCATAGAGTCGCGTAACGTAGCTTTTTCGGCGCGACTTGACGATTTTTAATGTTTTCGCTTAAAAAAGCGATCTGAACGATTGAATTATTGTAAGGAAAGAAAAAAGAGTAAAGTAGGGGTAAAGGTTTAGTGTAAAAGATAAGGTTAAAGGTTATTTGTTGTATTTATTTAGCTTTAGGACTTGGTCGTTTTTACAGCAATAGCACCCGTAATAGTATTAACTTGGCCGTTTGCCAAGTTACACAACTTTAAGACTTCTGATAGTTAATTTTAACTTTTTTCAAAAAGATCTTGGGTAAAGATTTCTTGGCGTTTTTAATAGCTATACCGTCGCTACCTCTGGTCTATCGTAGATACTGGCGTAGCGTAAATTTTTTTTTTTACGTACTGCCGTAGAGACTAACACAGTAATAAAGGCCTTTCGCAAAATTCTTGCCTCTACTTTAGCCGCCATTATTAACGTATAGAGTAACTGGAAAGTAGTTTTTTATTTTACATAGATTATCTGTAGTTAATCCAATAAGTACTAATCAGTGTTGGTAGGGCTTTAGACGGTGTAACGTTGTCGATTCGATTGGTCGAAGTAACAGTAGTATTACATGGTGAAGTTGTGGATCTATTATTCTAGGTTTAACAGACCGCTAGCCGATCTGCATAGTAATTTATATGGCCAATTGCTTGGCCTATGCTCCAGTATGAAGTGAGCGCATACTATACTTCCTTTGCAGCTAATACAGTAGGCTTGCTAACAATACTGTTATGACACAAGTACGTTGGCGAGTCAGGAAACAGGCTAGCATGCAGCTGAGCTACCGAGAGCCTAAAGTCCAACACATCAGGCGGAGAACATCTCTTTGTCAGCACCAGACTAGGCAACCCTCCAGGGTTAGGGTTACCTAGATCACAAGTGCTCACTGAGCCTCAGTGAGCACCGGTGTGCCTTAGTGAGCACCGGTAAGCCTCAGTACTGAAGATGGTATGAAGGCCATAGGATATAAGGATACGGTCAGCACCATATAGATAGTATTTCCTTCATAGTTCTTCAGTTGTTAATCTAAGTATTCAGTCTACATATCTGAATAGCTTAACGACTAATGATCATCCTACGGCACGAATACATATCTTCTTGGTATTGCACCTTTGTTACCTCTGCTACCTTACTGCTAACATAAACCCTCTGACACCTTCTATTTACTCACGAGTATTTAGTGTAATCATTACAAATATGCTCAACTTGCAATCAGTATAGTCAACTTTACTGTAAGTATAGTTGACCTACTGCACTGCAGGTATTATTCTTCCAACAATTAACTTTATTCTTTTATAACAAGGATCTTTTAAAACAATCTTCTAATAATCGATTTTCACCATCGTTAACCGGTTTAGGTTTTGATATACGAAATTTAGGGTCGAAACAAATGTATTCTTGAATATTGAAAATATATATATTTTCCTAATCCGTTCAAGTTTATCGAATTCTTCATTTCGTTAATAGAATAAGGCAATTAGACAAATCGAAAAAAATACTAATAAAGTTTCGATGAAAGTTAATAAAACCTATAAAACTTCGAACTTTCCGAATAATATGTAGGGACTTTTATTTGTAAATAATCCGGATATTTTCGGAGCCGGCCCGAATACCGACGCCAACTATGACGATGAAACCAAGATATTTTACCTCTTTACCTATAAAATTACATTTTTCATTTTTAAATTTAACTCGGTTTTATAAAAAAAAGTTTAAAAACTACGCGAACCTTTGTAATATAATTTTATTTAACAACGAAAAAAATTGTTCACGTCAATCGTAACAGAATTATTGAACATATTCGCTATTATATAAACAATATACTGTTAAAACATCGCTAACATTTCCGCTAGTTTAAAAGGGGAAATACACTATTTGAATAAGCTGAAATATGTACAAAAACCCTTCAATTACTCCTATATGAGTATAACTCGGATATAGTAAAAAGCCATTTAAATAATGATCTTTATATGTTTCGTAAACATCTAGAATAAACGTAGGTTTTACTTAATTAAAGGTAAAGGAAAATAATTTTACTCGGTATTTTATTTAAAGCCTAGTCGTCGACGTAAACCCTTTATCCTCCTTTTAACTTAAAAAATTATAATATCAACGTCGCAACCAATAAAAAGCTAATATAAACCTAACTTCTATTTATTGATTCGATCACTAAACGACGGAATTCCAAAAGTCAATTTCATAACATCGAATATAACGTCTTTTATAATCTATCCAATAAAATTCTTTTTTCGTTTAGTTTAATATAAATATAATAACAGAATTTTTTCCGATATGGGGTTGGGACTATTGCCTTATCTTTGTTAAACAGATCGTAAAACTCTTTTAACTTGGGTGAAAAACGTAATAAATCTTCCTTTTCTTTTGCGACCGTTGGTGCCGTCGATTAAAAAATCCGCGTTATTTCGTAAAAGCTTATAATAAAAGTTAATTACGAAGAATCCCCCGTAAACTATACTATTCGTTAAAATCTTGTTATAAAATTAATAAAAATCGATCTTATAATACCACAACTATCCTCCAACTTAAAACGTATTGTCTTAATATTAATGAATAATCCTCTTTGATTATCAAGTATCAAACAACTTTCGTGAAAATTTGAAGTCACCTATTTATATTGTATTTATAATGTACCAAAAATCATATCCCTCGTTATTCCGAAAATAATACATATCAATATTGTATTCAACTATTTTTCAATATTTATAAGTAACTTCAATATGTGAGTAATACGTGTATTTCATTACAACCCTTATTTTATACCCGAATGTCAAATATAAAATAACCGAGATTATAAAATAAAAATAGTTTTCGCCAAAATTGACCTGGATATCCAAGAAATGAATATTATTAAAAATTATAAGCATATGAAATAGATCCTAATTTATATGTATTTTAATTGAACTAAAATTCTTTTTATTCGATTGAATAATTACGAAGTTAAAGCTATTTACACCTAAATAAAAATATATTTAAAAGTTAAACCTCTCCCATCGCCAATCATCAAAAACCTTCATTTAATTTTTCGATTTATATCGTATATATTCACGTCGAAAAAGAGCTGTGCGAAGTCTATAACCCTGTTAGTAATATTCCGACGAATGATAACTTAAACAACACCCTGTAACTTATTGAGTCCGGCGCTTTTTCTCCGTTATCTATGTTATCCGACGTCTTCAAATTCAGGTTTAAAACAATCTAGTTTATTAGTATAATTAATCTCGATTATTGCAGCTTTTTAACGGAAATATCTAAATAATATAAATCCCCATTATAACTATATTTTCATCAGATTACGATACTTATATGGAGCCCGAAAATTTTCGATTAAAACGTCGGTTTAAATTTAAAAAATTTCGTCCGTTCGTAAACTTGCATTATTTTGCTTAAGCCGCAAAATAATCGATATGGCTAACGTTTACTATAATAAATTTGTCTTGAATACATGAAGACATATGAAAATATAAGTAATTATACTTAATAGCCGAAAGCTAGTTTAAACTGCCCGCTTAAGTAAATAGTTTTTCTGACCAAATGGTAAACGTTAATTATAAGTTTTTATCGCTTAAAATTAATCCTCTTAGTTTTACTAACGTTTTTTCCGCGCGATAAAGGTTGTTAAAATATCTTTAATATAGTCTAAAAACTTTTTTATATCGTATATTCTTTTTTATCTACCTGCCTTATAATATATCGCAATAACCTGCTTGATAAACGGTGTATTATGATCCTATAAATAAATATATATATGAAGATATCACGACCTTATCTTAATTTATATTTTATTCCTTTTTAATATAAGTTTGATCGTTTAACACTTTCTTATCTACATAAAAGGAAATTCATCAAATTACGGTCAGTTATGTTGTTTTAGCCTACTTTTAAACTTTAAAAAATCAGCCCGAATAGTCGTTAGGTCGGTTTTAAATTGCTAAATCTTTACAACAACCTAAGCGAATTCAGATATAAAATTGAATAGGAAAGTCGATTAAGCGGGTTGTAGTATTTATTTTAAAGTAAACGCGATATAATTTGTAGTATTCTATAAACGAGATACGTCGGCCTAAATATTCTCTCAATTTGTCAAGGGTATATTCAAAAAGGTAGAGGACTAGGTATTTGCCGAAAGCATATTTTCATCTATAACGTTAAATTATAACGTAAAATAATTAATATTTACTATCGACTCGATTATTATAAGTAATACCTTTTCAAAAAAAGAAGGGAAACCTCAATTGTATATTATAATCCGACTTATAATAGTATGTGAGGTACATATTAAATGAAATGAATGATTAAGTTATAACAGAAAACTAAAAAGATTACAATAGTCTTTTGTTTAGGACTTATGTATATGATATGTGTACAGCTCGTTACGTGCCTTCGTACGTAATGCCTGTGGACGGCGCTCGAACCGCATACTGGCCGCGTTTGAGCTAGGTATTTCACATCCAATTACGTGTACAGTCACGTAACTTATAGACTTAATAGTTAATAGCCTGAGTTCAAAATAGGCGTAGGGTATTGGTTGTAAGATAAAAAGGTATTTACTAACGTGAAAGTAACTTTATTATTATATAGAAAAAATGTTTAAGATTAGGAGCGTTTGAAATAAAGGGTCCTCTTTTATTTTAAAATTTAACACACTGGCCACACCGCGTACAAAAGTCCTCCCACGACGCATTTCAATAAAAACAGGCTACAACCTGTATATATATACGCCTGTATATATATGCGTATGAGCTTCTATGCGTTTTTACACGTTTTAATTTTGCCTATTATTACAAGAGCTTTTCTCTCGTTACCAAAGCTTTATAAGGCCCTATTTTTGAAGGTATATACAGTCATATCACCGGCGTAAATGAATATTGGGCGGGGACTAAGACGGCAGCATCATATTACCAAATAAGAGTTGTATTCTATACGCCTACAGGTCTCTGGACTGCGGGGCACCCTAAGATTTTAATTAAAGAGATAACTCAGGGTCCCGTGGGATCACACGGTCCTTAATGGAGCCTTTGTTACGATCCTTCCCGTCGGTGTCTACAGGGATATTTCGTAGCAGCTAGTGCGACTCTGGTAGTCGGCACTACCCGGTGATAGTGAATTCAAACAAAAAATCTGTTTTTAGGGGGGGTTAGATCAAGAAGTTTCAAAATCATCAGTAATTTCGTAAATACTTCATTTACAGAGCCTTAATTCTTCGCAAAAAACCCGGATAATTCAATCTCATCAAAAGTAACCCGGTTTTAATCGATAAATTCACAAATAATCGTCTGATTTTACTGCGTTTAATTTTAATTGGTATATACTAAAGCTACATAAACCTTCATTCGACGATTTAATCTGAGAAATTTATTCGTTCCACTTAATTTTTTTGTCACTATCAAAATGTATTGTATTTATTTGTTTACTTAAACTCCATTACACTTCATTCATATTTACACTATTTATAAACGCTTATCAAAACGTTTTACCACAGGTAAAACCTGGAGAAAATATATGAAACAGGTAATTTTATACTGATATTTCTTCGAATTGATTATCTCACTAATAGATTTATAAATGATACAACATATATCTTCTGAGAATTTATCATAGTTCTTGTGTTCAATTTCAATCTATTCGCTATCTAGGAAAAAAAGATTTAATCGTTTGATACATTGGAAAAATAAATAATAATAATCTGCGAATAATCAAAACTATATCTCTCATAAATCAAAACCCTATCTCTCATAAAGGGTAAGTTTGAAAATACCTCTTATCAACATATGAACAGAAACCCAACTTTTATTTTAACCTATGTACGGATTCGCGTACCAATCGATTTAAACTTCTAATAAACAATAAAACATCGAAGTATAATCTTTACAGCTTATTCTTAGCTATATAAGCAAGATATTTCTATTATCTACCGAATGAAATCGGGAATAGATTCCCCAGGACGTTTATATAATATGAAAACTGATAATACACTCGTTTATCATACGTTAACTCAACAAATTTTACATGTTTTTCTAAAGAAAAAAAAGAAAAAAAATTCTTCACTTACATTGATCAACGAAAAATTGTAAAACCCATATATTGACTACAAATATAACCCAGTTGAAAATTACAAATACACTCGTTTGGATTTAACCACAACCCTTACGATATCTATCCTTATCTTTTCGTGATAATCTAGAATATAATATATATAATATCTCAATTTTAATAAAATAAAATATCGTATAGGAAACTAAGTTGAAAAATATATTATCCAACCCAATTCATTCGTTATATACGCAAAAAAGTGAAGGTTTGTCATTTCAATGATAAAAATGATAGCAGAACGTCAAATGAAAAAAAGTCTGTATATTAAATGTAATTTTTATGCGTAATTTCTTCGACATTATAAACATTTCCAAATCAATCCTCCAACTGATCGCAAATTACCAATAATCGTTACTTTTATTATATCTTAACGATACCTTTTTTCATATATTATCCAATACGTAATATTCTAATGTTGATTTAATAACGCACTTATTGATAGGCCTTCAGACGTTGAAATGTTTTCTATTAGAATCGTGGTTGAATTCAAATTAGTATTGCAGTAGTTAAGTGGTGGATATATTGTTCCAAGTTTGACAGATTGCTTACTAGTCAGCACCCTAATTTTTATAGCCAATTGCTTGGCTCGTGCCTTAGTTTGAATTGAGAACTCCACAGTCAATTGACTTTCAGTTAGTATAGTCAATTTAACTGTATTTTAATGAACTAAACTTCATTTCATTTGAATGTAGTTCTAATATTGACAGCTTTTTATATTGTAGTTCTAGTGCCGGTGACAATGCGTTTTGTTAGAAAAATTTCGTTTATATAAGTCTTTCTCCATTCAAAACCCACTGCCGTTTATACAGTAAGATCATTCTTTATCACTTGAATTCTCGCCACTAAGTGCTATATCCACTTTTGAACTTCAATTCTTCAACGTAAATACAACTGTACTCCCAACTTAACTGTTCCAGTTACTTGAATCCCTTTAAACATCTGCCTTAACAGTGGCTTCGACTCCCTAGCCATCTTTTATTTTTCCAAGGTACCACTGTCATTCTCTTTATTGGCTGTTATATAATACTCTGAAATATAGCGTGTTAATGTAACCCTCGATTCTTATAATTAGATTATTGTTTTTTACAAATCTGTTCAAAGCTTTATTTAGTATAAACTTCGTGATAACGTTAGTCGGATTATTTTGGATATCAATTTTCCAGAATTCCTGAATTTCCCTTCTTTTGTAGTTTTTGCAGAAAGTTATTACGTTTATTATCAGATGTTTTTCATTGGTCGTTCCCAACTTAGAAAGTTATTCGAATATATTTTTGAAGTCAGTATAGATGATAACCAGAGTAAGTGAAATATTAGACTGACTGGTAACGATATTAAGTGTTTTCTTTACAGCTTTTCGTATATCGAAGCTGGATATCATACTATAAACTTCAGAAAAACGTATATTTCGGGTAACTTTTTTGTATTCAATAGAGGTCTTATAGGTTGACTTCCTTGTGATAGCTAATTAGTTGTTTGGTGGTTTATTTTCCTTCTTAATAGTTATAAGGAGCTAGATTCATAATGATGAATCAGTATTATTAGTAAATAAACTGTTTGTAGAAATTATTAATTTAGTTTTCAATACGTTAATAGGGCTTATATTAATCCTTTGGTTCAACTTCTTCATCTTCAATTATGATTGCTTATTTAGTCGATCTTAGGCTTTATTAATTATATTTTCAGTTTGTGTCGTAATTAATGGATTTTACAATATCTCTGGTTGGTATAGGGTCGTCATATAGCTGTCATAGACAAATTTTTCCAAGTACTTTTGAGCACTTACTGTGTTATTCCTATTAACATTAGTTAGACTAATGTTTTGTTCGTTTAAGCAGAAATTAAGGTATATGTTATTAATATTATGTATACGAATTATTGATCCTTGAGGTTGGGATATTTGCCCTAAATTAAAGTTGCTATCGGCTTATCATTCCAAAACTTTGAGTTTTAATCGCACGTTTTTCCGTTTCTACAAAGCCAGTAGTTTCAACAAAAAATATCTTGAGTTTGGATGCCTATTATGCTAAAATCTCTATTAGCTTACGAAATTAATACGAATGAGTTGTAAGTTGAATATTTTATATACAAACTTAACTTAAAGTGTAATGAATGGGAAAAAAATTAATGGATACCTGCTTTTTCCAGTTTTTATAGTGGTTTAACATATCGTATAATCGTTTCTAATAAGTATTTATTATGGAGTTCTTTATATAATTTTATTAAGACTATTCTTTATTGATTAGTTCTCTATTTCATATATATTGGAGTGATATTTTGGCTTTTCAGGGTTAATTTTGCATTGCTTTTTATTACTAAACATGTTGTTAATACTATTATCAAACGCTATCAGATCTTTTGGATTTTTGGCTTTTGTGTAAGGATTTAATCTTCGTATTTATTACCGTATCCTTAAAAGATCAAACGTGAATTTTCGTATGTTTCACCCGTGTTTTTGCCTTTTATTTCTTGGATAATCCTTGAATTAAAAATCGTGATATTGGGGTTGTGGAGATTAAAGTTGCGTTTCGATACAAATTTTACGACTCCTCGTGTAATGAGTCCATTAATTTTGATCTTATCGCTTTCTTTAAAGGGTATACCTCAGGTTTTGATGGTTTTCTGTGCGCGGAGTTTGTTAGCTAAGTTTTAACCATCGTTTTTATTACCCAGGTAATTATATAGGTACGCTTTAGTGTGTATTCCTTATCTTCATTTTTGTTGTTTCTTCTTTTTGTTGGTCGATTATACCACCGTCATTTTATCGGCTTATCAATTACGGATGAAGGAATTTTGTATAAACTCATTTGTTTGTTTTAAGGATCTTAATAGATATTTGCCTTCATATAAGATTTCATTTGAGTTATTTGAAACGTTGTAAAATCGGTATTAATTTTAATAACTACTTTTGGGTTAACGATATTTGAGACTTTAAATATGTTATTTTATTTTGCTGTATTGAGTTACACCAAGACTTTTTTTTTCAAGAATAAAGCTAGTATATTAAATATTGTAGGGCCATTTTTCGTGTTAAATGTATTATTTACTTGGCGTTTGATAGAATTTCTCCATAGTTTTAATTAAAAACTTATCGTATGTTACGGCTTCTTTTGAGAATTTGTTCATGGAGATTTATTCGTTGAACAAGTATATATTTTCGATACTAGAAGCTTTGGTACCAGGTCGTTTTGACCTACGGTGTTATTCAGGCCCTTTATCGCTATTGAACAATATTTTTTTTTATTTTTCAAGCTTTTAATTTCTAATTTAGGGATATTATATGGCTTATTAAGTAATAGATTTGTTGTTTTTAACATTTCGATGCTTCAACGAGATTTCATAGGTACTTATTTATATTTAATATATATTATTTTAATATCAACTTGAAATTTCATCGTTGCAATATTCATGTTAACATTGTAAACAATAACAGTTAATTACCCTAGGTATATGTTAATTTATAACGTCTTGAACTTTTCCTAGGTATTTTTCGCCGATATTAAGTCAAGGAATCTAACGTTGTAGAAGAAGGTAATCAAATTTACGATATGAAGAATGAACTTGAAATTCAAGTAAAAGAAGTTAGTTAAGATTTCATAAATAAAGATCCTATCATTTTTCAATGAAAATTCAAAATTTTCAGTTTTTAGGCATATTTTTGACAATGATATCAAAGCTTTTTAATAAATTTTAACGTCAAGAACTCCATATCTTTACTCTTTGTAAGTTTAAAGATTTTATATAGCTTGTTAACTGTTAGGTAATCAAAAAGTCCGTGTAACTAACGTATCTTTGTTTCTATCAAGTTCATTACAATTGCCTCTGGCATTTAAAAGTGGAACCACAAGTTTTTTTTTTTTTGAGCACGAGAGGGAATCTCTAGCCATAATTAATGAGCTTATCAAAGTTAATTTCAATTTGAATGCCAAAGATTTTCATGTTTTGAAGTCAAAAAAGAATAGGATACGAGACTTAAATATATGAAAGATAATTGGTTCAATAACTATTTGCATAGTCATCGATTTCAGTAACCATAGTTCTTTACTTAATTTAAATAAATTTTAGCTTTACTGGTATCTTAATGATTAATTTTTGTAGCGGTAGTACTTTCATGTGGTAATACAATATATTTTGAATAGCCACCCGTTGATTACCTCATTTCCCTCGTATTTGGCATGTTTTTTTGAAACGTATGGTCCGCGTAACAATTGCAAAGGTTGAATTTGTATATATGGTTACGTGTTTAATGTTTGTAGAAAAGATAGGGGTTTTCGTTAATCAGTCGGTAAAAATAGGCTTTTTTGTCTAATAATTAAGTTGTTTTGAAAGTATTGTTTTTATGTTATGTAATTGGTTTCGACGTGTTATCTTTATTATTTAAAGCGTCTTTGCCCTCGATATCTACAATACTGTGTAAATAGTTCTTCTTCATATTAATAAGGAATCAGATATAATAAATTACCTATTATTCATGCCTTTAAACTATAGGACAACGATTGAATCAATAACCAGATTTCTTATGAATATAATATTTTTTTTACTATTACGATAATATTGTTTACGATTAATAAGTCCGTTTGAATTTTGCTTACATTGTTATTACTAGTATAGCTTTTAGTTCATAAGTTTTGGACCGGATTTTAAACGTAATAGCTTTTAATACTTGCGATAGATATAATAAGTAATTTGAAGGTATTCGTTATTTTAATTTTAGAAGTTGTCAGATTAATGGTATATATTAATTGAATTTAGCTTACACGTTATTACAGTTGTAAGCGAAGACCGTAATTAGTTAAAAGGGCTCTATATGTGGTATCTAGGTGTTATAGAGTTTATTCAAACTTGTTAACGCCGGTGATATCCGCCCGTATCTATTCCTGGATTGTAGCTTCAGTAACGTATTCTTTACTTATTGTTTACTAGTACAATTCTCATTTGATAAACATTTGGTTGAGGATATCTAGGAGTGGTTTTTTTCATTTTTTCTTTTTCATTATTATCGTCGTCCACCTCGTTGTAACCTAGGATTTATGGTATTGTTTAATGTGGACGTCGTATATGAAGCAGCTTTTCATTTTTTTATACATTCCAAAAGGGGTTAAGTAATAGTTTATAGTGTAATTTATAAGGATTTCTGGATATAGTAAGTAGAAACCTGGGGGTTAATATTTTCTTTATTAGTATATATTAAGGAGTGATATTATCGTCGTATTAAGCTGATTATAGGGTTCTCTGTTGTATCTTTTTTATATTATTCTAGATTTTAGCGAATTCGATAAAAAGTTTGTAATTGAGGTTGTGTTAGAATAGTACAATTTGCAGTGCAGTGGATCAACTTTACTTATAGTAAAGTTTACTATACTAACTGTAAGTTGTGTATTGTTTTGTATAAGCCTACTATATTGCCTGTAAGTCAAGGACCGTATGCGCCCACTTCACACTAAAGCATGATCCAAGAAATTGGCTATACAAATTATTGCGCAAACTAGCTAGCGGTTTTCTAAACCTAAAACAATACATCTACCACTTAACCACGCAATAGTACTATTACTTCGACCAATTGTATCGATAACGTTACAACGTCTAAAGCCCTACTAACACTAATCTGTGCATATTAGGTTAAGCACAGATTAGCTAAGCAAAAGAAAAGGCTACTTTCTAGTTGTTACGCTTTACATTATCGTTAGGGTAAAGGAAAAAGTCTTGCGGAGAGCCTTTACTACTATATCAGTCTCTACAGAATTACATAAAAAAAAATCTTTCGCCTGCACCAGTCTTTACGGCAGACCAGAAGTAACGATGGTATCACTATTAAAAACACCAAGAAATCTTCACAGATCCTTTTTAAAGACGTTTGTTGGTAGGTTTTTAGACTTTACAACGTTGTCGACTCGAATCATGGTCGAAGTAATAGTAGTATTTCGTAGTCAGATGGTAGATATATTATTCTAAGTTTGGCAGACCGCTAGCCGGTCTGCACTGTAATTTGTATGGTCAACTGCTTGGCTTATGCCCTAGTGTGAAGTGCAGCATACTGCACTCAACTTATACTCAATGCGGTAAGTCTCTACAAAGCAATACACTTGTAGCACAGTCAACTTTACTGTCAGTAAAGTTGATCTATTACACTGCATGTAATACTTTTCCAACACTGGCGGCTTTTTAGTTTATGCGCGCGCGCCAGTATAGTTAGCTAATCTTTTCCCGTTAGCGCTAAATAGCGACCTCGTATCCCCTATCAATTCCAATTAACTTCTATACTAGATTGCACCCAATTATATGCAAATTACCTCTATTTAACCTTAATTGCTCCGTTGCTTCGAGGTCCGAATTTATTAACTCCTACAAAAAGTTCTTCCGTCACAAACCTTTGTAGGCCTCCCCTTTTCTACTTTAAATATGCCAATTAAACAGGTTCGCATCGTTAATTCCCTGGTAGTCTTCTAATTCACTAACACATCCCTGTCCATCGTCACGTGATTTGAGCTTTTCGGGTGGCCTATTAACGTAGCCCTCGATACGTATAATTAACTTATTGCTGTTTAAAAACCTTTCCAGAGCTTTATTCGGCGTTTCTTTCGTCATAGCATCCGTGGGATTGTTTTTGCCATTGATTTATCGAAACTACTTAATCTTCTTTCCTTCGTAAGCTTTATTTAGTGTTATCACGTCGATCATTAGACGTTTTTTGCTGGTAGTTCCAAGCTTTAAAATACATTCGAAAAGGCTTCTTAAATTGGTATAGATTACTACCGGGATAAGAGGAATCTTTAACTGTTTGGTAATAAGGTAAGGGTATTTTTTGCAGGGCTATATATATATTAAAGCCTACCATTATAACGTAAACCTCCGATATCAACACGCTTTGTGTGATCTTTTTATATTTAAAGGAGGTCCAGTGAATTAGACTACCAATAATACTAAATTGATCTTCCTGCCTATTTTCGTTAACGAAAGTTTTTTTTGAAGCCGATCTATAAAGACAAGTTAATGTTATTTGTTAAAAAAGCCGTCCGTAAAGATTATTAACTTAGCTCTCGACAGATTAATTAAACCTATATTGATCGCACGATCCAAGTTTCGCATTTACCACTCGAACCTCTTATTTAACCGGTTAAAGTCCTTATCCGTTGACTTTTGTGATTACGCTACAATGGAAAGGTTGTAAGAGATTTTATATTGATATAGGGTAGCAATATAACTACCTCGAACGCGCTATTCCAAGTACCATTAATTTCTGGCTTTGTTAGTCTAATCAATTGTAGTTAAAACAGCGCCCTAGCCCTTCTAGCAAAAGCTATGGCCCGCTTTAATACTAAGTATTCGTATTGACAATTTATTAAAGTCTCATTGACTGCCTTTCGTTAAAGTTATTACCGGCTTGCAATTTCAAAACTCGGAGCTTTTAATCGCTTGCTATTTTAATACTATAAAGCTAGTCATTTTGACGAAGAGGGTATCGTTAGTTTATAAACCTACTACTCTGAAGTTCTCTTCTTACATTACCAGTAAGTATGAATCGTATATTAAAAACTTCATTACCAACCGTAATTTAAAGTGCGACTGGTAAGTTAGGAATCAGTAAACGCTTACTTTAGTTCATCCATATAATAGCTTAATATAACGTATTAACTTACCTAAAAGATAAATGGTACGGAGTTTTTATAGCAGTTTTAGCAATACGATCCGTTTTATATCCGTTGCTAATTAAGTGTAGGCTTACGTTATATTTCAGCTATTAAACGCAAACTTTTCTTTAGCTTTAGCTAGTAAACTTGTTACTAAAGCGAATACTAAACGGTAACTAATCTTCTAAACTTTCATAGACTATGTAAGAGTTCAGTTTTTGATTTTATTACCGTATATTAAAACGATTAAACTTAATTTTTCGTACGGCCGCCCCGTAGTCTTACATTTAACTTCGTAAATAATCCTCGACTTCAAAATCGTAATATTTGGATCTTAAAGGTCGAAATCGGTCTTCGACACAAATTATATAACCCCATGAATTGATAAGCCGTTAATCTCGACCTTATAGCTTTCCTTAAAAGGTTCACCAGAGGTCTTAATAATCCTTTGTACCCGAAGCTTTAGTATTAAGTTTTCGTTATCTTTTTCTGTTCTATTTACCCAAGTAATATTGTTAATATGGCCCGGTGTATATTTATTCTCTTTAACGTTCTTTTTTTAAAGGTCGTCCGCGCTGGTAGAGTTTTATTAGATTATTAATAGCGGGTGGAAAAGGCTCGTATTAGCTCGGTCGTTGAGCTTAAAGATCTTCATCGTCGGTAGCCCTAATAACAAGTTTAACCTAGCTAGTTAGAAAAGATATAAGACAGTTATCAGTTTTAACAACTACTGCGAAGTTTATGATATTCAATATTTTATATGGGCCCTCACATTTTCCCGGCTTCCGTTACACAAAGACTTTACTTTGTAATGAAAAATCAAATACGTCGATTGTTATAAAGCCATTTTATTTTTGTTAAGGGACTTATTAACCTGACGGCGTGCCGATTCTCTTAGTAACTCCTTTAAAGTTTTTTTATAAGCTGCAACACGTTTCTGGGTATTTTCCGAGGACGGAGATTTACTCGTTAGGCGTAAGTACGCTTTAAAGACTAGCAGCGTTAGCACCAAGTTCTTAAGGCTTATAGTATCGTTCAGGCCTTTTAATGCCATTTTTAGGCGTGTCTCCAGATTCGTAAAGCTTTCAATCTCTAAAATAAGGATATTATACGCTCGGCGACATAAGGCGTATACCCTTTTAACTTTTCTAATACTCCAGTAAGCTTTTACAAATACCTGTTTATATTAAATACCAATTATCTTAATATCTGCCTAAAACTCCGCCGCCATAAAGTTAATATTAATATCGTAAAAAATGATGTTGAATAAGCCTAGGAACGTATCAATCAACAAAATCCTTAGCGTTTCCCACGTATCTTTTGCAGAAAAAAACTTTAGGAATTTAGCTCCATTGAAAAGGGTTACGAAGTCAATAATATAAAAACAGGCTTATTATCCAAGTAAAACACATGAACAAAGATTTCGTAGTTAAAATTATTATCGTCTTTTAGTTTAAACTTGAATTTCCGGAGGGCTTAGGTATACGTTTAGCAGTGGTAGCAAAATCATTTAATGACTTTTAGGGCAAAGTATTCCACATTTTTATGCTTTGCGTACTTTAGGATTTTATACAGCCTGTTAACGGCTGGTTAGTTAAAGAGTCTGTGTAATTAACGCATCTCCAGCTTTATTAGGTTTAATACTACTACTTCCATACCTTAATGATAAAATCATAAGTGCCCCTACTTGAAAACGGGTGGAAACTTCTAGCCGTTCTTAATTAGTTCGTTTATGTCAACGTTAATTTTAACTCCAGGATTTTTATATCCTCTAAATGAAGTAGGAAGAGTGTAGGGGACTTGATTTTATGGAACGTGATTTCGTTTACAATAGTTTAAACTACCGTTATCCCTAGTAACGATAGTTGTTCGCCTAGGCCAAAACCAACTTTGGCTTTGCCAACATCGTGACGATTAATCTTAGTGGTTATAGTGTTTTCCCTACGCAATATAACGTACTGCTAACAGTCTCTTATTAAGTATCTTGCTGCCTCTATATCTAGTATAATACCTTAAAACGTGTAGTTCGCATAGCAATCGCGAAGATTAAAGGTATATGAGGGATTAGGGGCTTAACTATAGAAAAAGTAGGGATCTTCACCACTCAAACGGTATAAAAAAATCGTAGTCGACTAGTATTAAACCGCACTAAAAGTAGTATCTTTATATTACTTAATCTGCTTAGGGGTGTTGGCGGCGTTAATTAGTTTGTCACCTTTAAAGTTTTCAATTTGATCCAAGTAATCCTGTTTAAAATCAGTAGGGTATTGGTCGTGATATACTACCTTCTTATTATTGAGTTCGGAAAGGGGTGCCAAGTTAATCAGCAGCCGGACTTACCACAAATTTAATATCTCTTGCCACTATTATGATGATAATATTGGCAGTTAACTGATCCGCTTAAAACTTGGCTTTATTAGCGCCAACATGTTTGTTACCTCCAGTTTAGAGCCGAGATTGATAGGCCAAATCTTAGGCGTTATGGGCGCCCGTACTTACGGTCGACGTAGTTAACTACCGTAAAGTTTTCTTTATCTACGTTAATAAAGTTACCAGCTTGGAAGTACATACTAAACGAATTTGTTATACGCGTCATTACTATAGTAAGCGAGGAACTTAATTAGCTAAAAAAAGAATTCGTGGGTAGCATTTAAGCGTTGTAAAGCGTATTCTAATTTGTTAACTTTTGTAACTGCTACCCGTACCTGTTCGCAAAGTATAGCTTCTCCAGCGTAAGCTTTCCCTACTGCTTTCTGACATAACATTAGCTTATCAAACATCTAATTGACAACATCCATTAGCGTTTCCTCATCTTTCTTCTTTGCTTTTATTATAGTTTACCGTATTATGGCTTAATATATATAGTATTACGCGAGGTAAATGTCGTGTTTAAATTGGTCTTTTATATTATTATAAATATCGTGAAACGTAGTAGCTTTAGTTGGGAAGGTTAGGTAGTAGTCCCTAATATACCTTATAAGTATTCCAGGAAAAAGTGAGTAAAAACCTGAAAATAAAACCTTCATTTATTTGCAAATGTTTAAAAAAGGCATTATCTTGAAGTCGAGGAGATTATAAGGCTTCCTGTCATACTTTTTTACGTAGTTCCAAATCTTGACGAAGTTCATAAAAATCTTATAATTAATATTAATTATCCTGAAAGGTTTTGGGAGAAGGTCGCGATAGTTATTCCAGCCTTAAGTGGTATTTACTAGCAGTTTAGGCCTTGGATCTTTTAATACATAGTATTAAAAGTAATTACCAGTTGCCTAATCCGAGGGATAAAGTCCTATAATAAGATTTGTTATAGGCTTTTAAGCGTAGGCGAACGAAAACGAGAAAGAATCCTAAGGGTTTTGACGACTAAATTACTAAAGGTCGATGGTTATTTAAAGGTTTTGAGAGGTTTAACAATTTATTTTAATTAATTAGTATAAAATGTTAACGTTAATACCTCTAGCCGCGTTAGCGGCTCTTGCTTTACGTATTCTACTGCTGTTAAAAGCGTACTCCGCGTTATTACGTAGGGTTACTAAACTGCTAAACAGGTTAATAGGTTTTTTATCGACAATCTGTAAAAAGATGCAACTTAGCTAAAGGTAAGTTAAAGGTCCCTTAAATCGCATATAGGGCCTGTAAGGTTTTTTAACAGCTTTTTCTTCAAACTATAGATTATAAGGGTATTTTTTAAGCTGTACCAAGTCTAAAGGGGCTTAGGTTAATGTCGTAGCGCTTTATATTTAAACGAAAATCCCTTATTCCTCCAATTAAACCTAAATATTAAATTAACCCCTTTTTCAACTGCTTTTTACATATCTATTATTCAGTCTCTAAAAAAGTCGCGATATTCGTTAAAAATACGGTTAGGATTGTAGTTGTTATTATACTTAACGATAAAGCATCCAACTAAGTTGGTAAGGTTTTTTTCGGTTAATTCTTTGTTAACATTCAACGCCTAAAGGTTGTCGTTGTAAAACATAGTAAAACCAGTTTCGAGTGCTTTAATTGCTTTTTTTCTTGATAAGGTTGTTAATAGCTTCAAAGTAAGCACTAACGGTAAACATTTTGACGTTCTGGATTTTGTAGGACTTAATAGGTTTGTAGGGCGAGGGATTTAGTAATCTTAGGCATAGAGACTTGATGTGAAGTTGCGTGGAACTTTATCAACTTAATGACATGGTGTGGGGTCGCGCAACGTGGCTTTCTCGTCGTGACTTGGCGATTCTTGGTGTTTTTCGCTTAAATCGACGATTTTAACGATTAAAGTGACGTGGGAAGTGAAAATATTGAAGTAGGGTAAATATTTAGTATAAAAGGTAAGGTAGAACATCATTTATTGTTCGAGAGGGCGGAGGTTGTAAGTTGTTTGGCGTAGGGGCTTAGTCGTCTTTCTTGCAGTTGTAGTAACCGTAGTGTTACTAACTTAGCTGTTTGTCAACTTACCGAACTTTGAAACTTCTGACAGTAAATATCAACATTATTCTTCAAGAAGGATCCGTAAAGATTTCTTGGTATTTTTCAGTAGCGATACCGTCGCTTACTTCCAGATTGCCATGAAGGACTAATGCAACCCAAAAAGTCATCTCTGTTTTCCTACCGTTGGGGACTAGCATAGTACTAATAGAGGTCTTTCGCAAGAATCTTTCCTCTACCCTAGCCTCTGTAGCCGTAGAGCGTAACTGGAAAGTAGTTTCTTCTTCTACTTAGATAATCTGTGCTTAACCTAATAAGCAATAATCAGTATTGATAGGTCTTTAGACGTTGCAACGTTGTCGATTCTAATAGTGGTCGAAGTAACAGTAGTATTACATGGTCAGATGGTGGATGTATTGTTCTAGGTTTAGAAGACCGCTAGCTGGTCTGCACTGTAATTTGTATAGCCAATTGCTTAGTCCGTACCCTAGTGTAAAGTGCAGCGTACTGAACTCGACTTACACTCAATGCGGTAAGTCTCTACAAAGCAATACACTCGCAGTACGGTCAACTTTACTATCAGTAAAGTTGACCTATTGCACTGTATATTATACTATTTCAACAACATTGAAATTAATTATTAGAAATTTTAAAGTTCGGTAAATTTGCAAACGGCTAAATTAATACTACTGCGGGTACTACTACAACAAAAACAACTAAGTCCCACAAACTATTACTTTTTACCTTCGACCTTTATTATTAATAAATAACTTTTAACTTTACCCTTTACACCAAACCTTTCCACTTACTTTAAGTTTTTCACTTTAATTTACCTTTTTCACTTCGCTTATGTCAATTCAATCGCTAAGTTCGATACCCTGAGCGAAAACATCAAGATTCGCTAAGTTGCGCCAAAAAAGCTACGTTGCGCAACTTAACGTTAAGTCGTCAAGTTCATACGAAACTTTATACCGAAACACCGAGTCTTTACACCTTGAATCACCAAGTCTCTCACCCACAAATTCTACGTAAGCTAAGACATTGAAATGGCTCCTACCTAGGAATTCATAATGGTAATTAAAGCCTTCGGATTTATCTTTACCAAATATTATAACAAAAAATTTTAGGGGAAAGATATAGACAAAACTAAACTAAAAAACACCTGGTTAATTTCGTCGACTACATTATTATCAATAAAAACGGAGGTAAAAACCTTAACCGCGGCGACTACATCTTTCGCAAATATCGTGAGTTCTTGAATAGATAAACTATTAATATATGGAAGAAAATTTAAAAGGGTATTAAGTCCAAGTTAAAGGCAAAACTTTAACAATAAGGAATCTATATATTAAAGGAAATCTCTACTAGATTAGCAAAAACCCTTTTCGAATTAGCTTAACTTAAGGAATTTCTTTAAGATTTAAATTCCAACGGAAAGGGTATTAATGAATATTAACGTCCTTATACGCGTTGTAAAGGACCTTTTAATCCACAGTTAAGTTCAGCTGCTTTACGTATTAACAATAAAGAAAATTTAATCTACTCGATATCTTAGTACTTTTACGTAATAGCGTAAAATACGCTTTGAGTGATAGCAGAGTACGTAAAGTAACGGCTGCTAATACGGTAATAAAAATCAACGTTGACGTTTTCTACCAGTTAATTGAGAAAAATCGTCAAGTTCCTTAAAAGTTTGAAGCTCTTATTATCTCCTAACACTTCAATATTAATCTCTAAACCTTTTAAAAACATTTCCATGGTATATATACCTATACGAATAAGCCTACCACGAATCCTACCATAGTACTTTATCCCTCGAGACAGGCGACTGGCAATTACCCTCAATACCGTGACTCAGAAGTCACAAAGCTTAAATTATAAGGAAAAACCAATAAAAAAAACTAGGACAACTATCACGATTTCCTTCCAAACCCTGTTAAAATAGTTGACATTAAATACAAGTTTCTCATAAATTTCGCAAAAATTTGAAATAATGTAAAAAAGTATACCAAAAAGCCCCATAACCTTCTCAACACAAAGATAATATTCTTTTTAACATTTGTAAGTTGATAGAAGTTCCTTTTTTTGGTGTTTACTTACTATTTTCCGAAATCCTTATAGGGTACGCCAAGGTTTATTACTTAACTTTCCAAAGCCAAATAATTACCTTTTTTGAAATTTACAATAACATAAAAAGCTATTTTGAATACGATATCCTCCTTACCTAATACTATACGGACTGGGCTACTACGAAGTAAACTATGATAATAGCGAGAGAAAAAGACGAAACACTAATAGACGTGCTGATTTAGATACTTATCAAGCTAATATTGTATTAATAGGCAATAGGAAAAGCCTACATTAGAAAAGCCTCACTTTGAGAACAGGTACGCATAGCAGTTACGAGCGTTAACGAGTTTAAATACGCCCTATAACGCTCAAATGCCACCTGTAAAGGCTTTTTTTAGCCAGTTAAGTTTCTCGCTCGCAACCTGGATAACGCGTATATCAAACTAACTAAATATATACCCCTAAACTGGCAATTTCCATAACGTAAATGAAAAATATCGTATGATAGTTAATTACATAGACTGTAAATACAGCTATAAGCGCCCTTAATACATAAGATCTAGCTTAACGACCTTGAACTAAAGTTAATAGCCACGCTAACAATAATAAAATCAAGACTTAAACGAACCCGTTAATCGTAAAAACTATTGTCTAGATAATGGCAAAAGATATTGTTAGTAAGGTCTTTATTACGTTAATATAGCAGAAGAGTAATCATAAAGATTGGTATTATAGTAGTAAAAATAAGTTGTTGAAAAGAGAAGAAGCATTCGAAGAGTGTACGCCACAGGTGGATAGCTATAAACCTCTCACTCAGGCAGTATCACTCTACCATATACTTTGCTAATCTCCCTTATTGGCAGTGTCACCCTATTGTGTACTCTGCAAATGCCACTTCTAGGTAGTGGTAATCTATCATACACTCTGCAAATACCACTTCTAGGCAGTAGCACGCTATCATGCACTCTGCAAGAATGCATATTGCAGAGTGGTACGTTACCGTACACTCTACAAAGGTGTATTCCGTAGCGTAGCCGCTTACTAATTATAAATATATATGATAATATCTACAGATATTAAATCTGTAGTAAGTTTGGCTATTAATTAACTCGTAACCCTCTTACTAAGCATGATTAAAAAAAGTTAATGTATTATATTCAATACTGTATTACTTCCAACGAGGATGACTTAAATTACATTCCAAACTTGAAAGGCGATGACGTGATTAACAATAACAATAACCCTAAATGAATCAAGTAATATAAAAATACTACTCCTAATGCAGCCTAATAACTAGTCAACCACGCCTTTTATACCGCTTAGGCGGAAAAAACATTTATCTTTATCTTAATTAAACCACTAACCTTTTATATATCTTTAATATTCGCGATTGTTACGCGAACCATACGTTTTAAGGTATTATGTTAGACACATGGGCAATAAGGTATTAAATAGAAAGATATTCTTAGTATGTAGCACTGCGGAAGGAAAATACTACAGCTACTGAAGTTAATCGTTACGATAGTTACAAAGCTAAAATAAGCTTTAGCCTAAGCAAATAACTATACTTGTTAGGGATAACGGTAATTTAAACTGTTATTCATTCGATTACTTTTTACATCCTACAATCCTCTATCACTTTCCTTCTTTATTCAAAGGATAAAAAAACCTTTAAAGTTAACTTTAATGTCCATGCCAATAAACTGGTTAAAAACGGCTCAAAGTTTCCCCTCGCCTCTAAATAAGGGCATTTAAATTTTAATTCTTAAGCCTGAAAGCAGTAGTATTAAACCTAACGAAGTCAGACATACGTTAACTATACTGGCGTTTTAACCACCTAACTGTTAACAGATCATACAAAGTCCTCAAGTACGTAAGGTACGAAGATATATAATATTTTGTTTTAAAAACTACAGAAAAGCATTATTACGATTGCCAAACACTCATCTAAACCCTCCGAAAATTTAAGTTTATACTAAAAGACGATAAGAACTTTAATTACAAAGTTTTTATTAATGTATTTTACTTAAATAACAAGCTTATTTTCCACGTCGTCAATTCTGCAAGTTCTTTTCATAAAGACAAGTTTTTGAAGTCTTTATTGGCAAAGGAGACTTAAAAAGTACTAAGGATACTATGAATTGACACGTACTTAAACCAAGCTAACGTCGTTGTCCACGATATTCACATCAACTTTACGACGAAGGAATTTTAGGAAAATACCAAAATAATGGGAATCCAGTGCAAATAGGTGTCCATAAAGGCCTACTAAACCATTGAGAAAGTGAAAAGGGTATACGCACTACTTCGCCGAGAGTACAATATCCTTACACTGGAAATTAGAAGTTTTACAGACTTAGAGGCACGCCTTTAAATAGCGGTAAAGGGTCTAAACGATACTATAAGCCTTAACAATTTAATACTAACGTTACTGGTTTTTAAAACGTACTTATGCCTAACAAGTAAATATCTGCAATTAATAAGTATTCAAAAGAAATATATAGCTTACGGAAAAGCGTTAAAGGAACTGTAGAAGGAATCGATACGCCGCCAAGTCAACGACGCCTTTAACAACAGAAATAGCTCCACAATAATCGACGTACTTATTTTTACCGTTACAAAGTAAAATCCATGTGTAACGGGAGCCGGGCAAATAAAAAAGCCTATATAAAACCTTAAATATCACCAACTTTAAAGTAATTAGTAAAACTACTAATGGCTCCGTAACCTTTCATATTACTTAGGTCAAGCTTTATATTGGGGTAACTAACGATAAAGACTTTTAAGATAAAAGACCGAGCTAATGAAATCCTCCTCCATGCATTATTAACAAACCGATGAAACGCTCTGGCATGGACAACCCCCGAAAAAAAAGGAACGTTAAAAAGAAATGATATATACCGGATTACATTTATAATACTGTTTGGGTAAGCAGAAAAAAAAGGATAACGAAAACTTGGCGCTAAAGCTTCGAATACAAGGCATTATTAAAACCTTCAGCAAACTTTTTTTAAAAAAGCGATAAGGTTGAGATTAACGGCCTATTAACTCGAATAGTTGCATAATTCGTAACTAAAGCCGAATTTAACATTTAAAACATAAATATTATAATCTTTAAGTCGAGGACTATCTATGAGGGTAAAGGTTAAACTACAGGGCGGCTGTACGAGAAGTTACACATAATAGTTTAAAGATACGCTAATAAAAGTAAAGATGAAATATTTATATAATCGCCAACAATTTAAATGACTAATGAACATTTAGTTGTCGTTTTAGAAGCAAGTTTATTAACTAAAACTAAAGGTAAGTTTATATTTAATAGCCGAAATATTACGTATATATACATGTAATTAGTAATCAACTTATAAAGAATCGTTTTATTAAAGTTGCTATAGGAATTACGTGTCATTTACTTTTTAGAAACGGTAATACGATTTATTAATCCACTATCAAAACTGCCAGTAATAGACGTCTATTGATTTCTCACTTATTAATTGCACTTCAAGTTATGGCTAGGTATAAAGTCCTTAATATACGACCTATACCTACTAGTAACGTAACAAAAAACTTTGGCTTAATATACATCCAAACTAAAGATTCCTTTTTCATTAAAACGAATAGCTTTATACCATCGGTATATAAAGCGATTAAAGACTTTAAATTTCAAAATTACAAACCAATAACAACATTAACAAAAGATAACTAATTCAACTTCAACAGATGGTCAATCCATATATTTGTTATTAATACAGGCTTTAATTTTCGTTAAAAGATATAAAACCTTATTTTAACTATAATCTATTAGATTAATGTGGTTAAGGCTTAATAATACCTGAAATAATATACTTATAGTAATTATATCGCCACCCTATGCTAACCGAAAACCTCCTATAATCTATATATTACAACAAAAGTAAAAAACCTAATAAATGAAAACTTTGACCGTTTGAACAAAAGGCTTAAGTAACAGATACAAAACTTAAAGCGAAGGATTAATATGATATCAATCGACCTGTCGAATGCTAAGTTAATAATCTTTACAGATAGGTTTTTTATAAAAAAATACCGAACTATCTTTACAAATTAGGTTTTTAAACCCCTTCTCTAATGAAAACAAACGAAAGTATAGATTAAAAATCATCGGCAACTTAATTTACTAAACCTTCGTCAAATGTAAAAAGATTATATGAAGTATACTAACTGCAAAGATTTACAGTATAATGGCCAACTTTAATATAATCATGATACTATAGAAAACCCTTAACTTTATTACTAGGTAGCTAAATATTACTCCTATTTCGGTGGTAATCTATACCTATTCGAGAAACCTATTAGAATACCTTTCGAAACTCGGAATCACCAATGAAAAACGCCTAATAATTGACATAATGGCACTCCGCAAAGCCTATAAAAGCAGTGAAATCTAGAAGTTCCGATGTATCGATAGAAAAGACAACCTTACTAACTTTATAACTAAGGCGTCTTCGAATAAGACCCTTAAAAGGTTTGTAGATAACAATAGATGAAATATAGGTATCGAGAGCTATGTTAATAGGCTACCTAGTAAGGCCAAGTTATGCGCTGGCAAATAAAGATACGTTTCCAAACTAAAAGACTGTTAGGAAACTAATGATAACGACTTATTTAGTTGGCGCAGCTAAATTAAAAGTTTGAAAAGGCTTGTAGGAAAAGAAATTTTTGTGGAAATTAATAAACTCGAACCTTGGAGCCGTGAGGCAATAAAAGGTAAACGTGGTTAATTTAAGTACAAATGAGTTTAATTTTATATGAAAGTCAAATGGAATTAACAAGGGTCTAGCCAGTTAACGAGGACGTAGTTGAGCGGTTACCGGAAAAGATTAATCAACTACACTTGCGTACACATACAAAATGAAAAGCTACCAGTATTAAAATAGTACTATTTGCAATGAAATAAGTCAAATTTACTTACAGTAAAGTTGACTATACCAACTGCAAGTTAAGTATATTGTTTTGCATGAGCGTACTATATTAGTTATAAGTTGAGTATAATATACATCTACTTCACATCAGGACACAGGTCAAGCAATTGGCTATACAAATTACTTCGCAGACCGGCTAGCGATATGCCAAACCTAGAAAAATATATCCACCACTTAACCACGCAATACTACTATTACTTCAAACAATCGAATCGACAACGTTACAACATCTAAATCCCTACCAACAGGTTGACTATTTTGACCGGCTTAGGAGAAAGGTTATAATAGTCTTTCTAGTTGTCAATAGTGTTTCTTGTTAATTTAAGTTTTAAACCTTTAGAGTCGTGGTAATAAGAGTAGTTGCCAGTTACTTAGCGCTAAGAGTAAAGTCTCATAATAATATTTGTAGTAAGTTTACATATATAAGCGTAACTGCCTAACTTTTACGTAATCTTACTACGAAAAACTTTATTTTATGGCAAGTTTTGAGGAATGTAATGGTTTTGAAGAAAGTTTGAACGTTTTTAAAGATTTTACTTGATTTAACGTTAAATAACAGCGATGTGAATTTCTTTTACCATGTTGTCAGCCATTATTTCACGCGCTTTACCTTTGTCAAATACATACTCTGTGTTATCATATGCGGGAACTTGACTAATTAATAGATTAACAGGTTTTTTATCGTCAAGATATAAAGAGTTGTCGTTTTGGGGGTCAAAGTTTTAATTTAACTGGAGATAAAAGAGTAGTTCTTTGGAACGTATGTAAGGGCGTTAAAAGTTATTAGACATTTTTTTCTTTTTCTTCGTAGGTTTTGAGGTGAATGATTTTAGGGGTAATCTTCTAGTTGCGCCAGTTTAAAAAGAGTTTTGTTAACCCGATTGAGGTTTTGTTTGGTTCAAAAATCCGACGCCTACAAACTTTGGTCTTTAACCTGGCTTTTACTCCATTTTAGATCGTCTTTCATATATCAATAGTTTAGTTGCCAAAGAAGTTACAAAAGTGTTAGAAAGTATAAATACTTTGACTAAAGTCTTCGCCAGCGTTTTAATTAAGAATATGGTGGTTAATGTAGTTGGTCAAGTGCTTTTTAATTAAGTTTTTATAGATGTCCTTGTACTAAAGGTTATAGTTAAAGTGTTTTAGCAAAACGGAGCCAAAGGCTTTGATTTTTTCTATTCGTTTTTAATCGTTTATTTAATATTTTCGCTAGCAAGTTGACGTTAATTTAGGTTTCGTAAGAATTTAGTGATGTAAAAAGGGGGACTTGGTTGTTTGAGAGTGGTGTGATATGGCCATTTGGTGAGAATTGGCAATTCTTGGTGTTTCGTTTGATACAGATGTCTCGACGTATCTACCAATACATCAGATTGACGATTAAGGAGAAAAAGTTGATATCAAGGGTAAAATTGAAAGTTATTTATCGTTGAAGTTAGTGTTTATTGTTGTAAGGGTTTGGGACTAGTTATTTGCGGCAATGGTAGTAGTGGTGAATTATCCATTTACCAATTATAAAGAATTTGGCAACTTAGTGGTTGCTTTCTTAACGATTTTAGACTTTTAACGATTGATTTCAACATTTTTGTGCAAGAAGGGTTCAATGAAAATATTTTGGTGTTTTTTTAATAGTGATACCGTCACCACTTCTAAATTACCGTGAAAACCCGATGCAATCCAGAATTATTTTTTATTTATTAACATTGTAAACTGCCATAGTTCCTAAAGCCATTTTGCAAGAATCTTTCTTTTACCTTAGTATTTCATAAATAATAACCATAAAGTAGTTTTTTTCTTCTGCCTTTCTCATCTGTATTTAACCTAATAAACACTAATCAATGTGAATAGGCCTTTAGACGTTGCAATGTTATTAATTAAAATTATAGTTGAAGTAACAGTAGTATTGTAAGAGTGAAGTGGTGGGTGTATTGTTCTAAGTTTGGCTAACCGCTAACCGGTTTGCATATTAGTTTGTTTAGATAATTGTTTGACTTATGCCCTAGTCTGAATTGGGAAGTCCTATAAGTCAGCATGGTAGATTTAACGGTACTGCAATTGACTACTATTTTAACAGTTAGAATTTCAGTTCAACATGAATAAAAAATATTTAATTTAAAATTCCAACTTTTTATTCGCATAAATTGGTAAATATATTTCGGTGTAATTAGTATATAAATTAACGATATACTCTTTATCAAGACTACTGGCTTCGTAATGATAAAGTGACCTGAAATTGAGGATTCAAAGTTTTCAAATTATAAGCTGATCAAAATGTTGGCTAAAAAAAATACTTGGATTTCAATGATCGTTAATATAAATATATAATATTGATGGTATTAATACTAAATACCTTAGATTTTGCTAAAGGGTGCAGAGAACAAATTAAGCTAAAATAGATAAAACCAACGTTATTAAAGCTTAACAATATCTTAAGTAACTCACTTATAATGACTATGTAGCGACCTTATACCAGCCGAAAGCATCCTATAATTTATCAATTACGAAAGAAACTCAAAATCAAATCAATAAAGATTATATTCGTGTAAAAAAGCATTTGGAATAACAAATGAACAATCCGTACTAAGGAATTAATATAAATTCCATTAATCTACCAGTTATCAAACTCATCATCTTTACAAATAGCTCTTCTACTAATGACACTGACTTATTATCACAATTTGGATTCTTTATAGTAATCGTTAATAATATCAAATTGCGAGGGAATCCGTTTTTCTATTACTGTTAATTTTATACATTAGACGTCTATTAAATATAAAAGAGTTGTACAAAACGTGCTTAATTTATTAGTCTACTGTATGATAATAAGTTTTGATGTAAATATCGCTACGTAGAAAACCCTTAACATTATTATCAAACAGTTGAAGATTTTACTAATTCCAGTTATTATTTGCATATATTTACACAATATATTTGAATGCTGCTTTAGAGTCTATACAATAATTCAAAAGTTTCATAATCAATATAATAACTCTTCGCATAGTTTATGAAAATAGAGATATTAAAAAGTTCCAATAAATCGATAATAATGAAAACTATAGTAAACAAAACCCTCAAAAGCTTTGTAAACATCAAACTAACAAAGCTATGAAAAGGGTTATATAGATAAGCTACTTAATAAGATCAAGGTATACGACGATGAATAAGGGGGAATATAAAGGAACCTTAGCAAATTAAAAGACTAAAAGCTTAATAATGTTAACTTTAATAATTAATACGTTTAAATTTGTATATGTGGAAGAGTATGAGTGCAAACGTAATGCAGCGCTTGTTTTCAGGAATGCAAATGATAGGTATTAGAAATACTACGTAAATAGTATGAGAAGAATAAGATGATACACTTTCATTACCAGTTTAATGTATTACAGAATATACTAACACTATGAAAAAAAAAAGTTGCTACTATTGGAACGTAGTTAATTACAATGACTACAAGTTAATTAGTGGGTATCCATTTAATATAAGGCATGGATCAAGCTTTGGTCCATACTAATTAAGGTGTAAACTAGCTAGCGGTCTGCCCAACTTAAATTTTACATTCATTGCTTAACTTTGTAATACTACCTGTTACTTCGACCGCGATTCGAATCAACAACTCGTTGCAACATCTAAAGGCCTATAGGCAAGCCCTTCCAACAATCTTTGTATTAATTTCATCCAAATAGGTTTCAAATATATTCTTTCAAGGAATCTAACAAACCAATTTCTCCAAAAACACTAGTTAGGTAATTCGTTCACTAACTACAAAAAAAGGGGGGATTAAGAGAAACAATCAAATAAGGGGGCAAAAATGGTTACAAATGTTTATAATACTAAGTTCTAAAATGAACTAGCTTAATAGCGTGTCGTATCAATATAAACCTGGGTATACCCCGGGTGCTACTTCCTGGCACAACACAGCTTAAAGATCTGTCACTGCAATTTTAGTGATTCGGACCTTGAGCTAGGAACCGTCACAGACCCACAGTGTCTAGAGTCTCAGTGTGCTGCATCCCCAAGTATAACTGAAGGCTGCAGCAAGGACAGGGGCGATTTACACAGGGCAGACATGGGAAGCTCATTGTTCAAATTACTACAGTACTTAGGAGCTGATGTTCTGGCCATATGAGGAAGTCACCTCTACTGTGGTCTGTGTCTGTGGTGCTGACCCCTCACTGGGCTGCAGCTTCCTCTTTACCTGTCCTGTCTTGCCCTTGCCTTTGCCAAAGCTGCCCCAGAAGCATCCTGCAGTAGCAGCACGTCGCATGTGGCATGTCGCATGCCCCCCTTCACTCCAACTCCAGCATCTTCCTCTCTTCTGCTTCCTCTCTTCCCACAAACACACCACTTTGTGAATCCAGCTCGCCTTTCATTTTCATTTCCATTCCCATTCCGATTCCGATTCCCACTCCATCCATCTCTCCCCCAACCACGACTCCTCCCCTTCTCCTCTTCACGCCACTCGTCTTCTTGTCGTCTCTCCGTACGTGTCCGTGTACATTTGCCACCGTCACCGACACAAAACGTCCCTGCTGTCGCCCGCCCTGACCTCCTCACCACCCACACCAACAACAACTCACTTCCTAGGTCGGTACCACTGTCGCCAACCTAGCAACCGGCCCCGAGTCTCTCTCCACCCCACATCACGCTCGCCTCCCAATAAAATCTTGTGAGGGTTCAGGGTTTGTATCAGACATCACTCTAGTCCTAACCTGACGGGCTCAGCGCCTTCTACGCGACGCGGCACCTTAAGCGTGTCCCCCACCCAGCACTCTGTTGTGCAGCAACGCAAACGCCAACTCTGATTGTGCCCCGCTGCAGATCTCTACCCCTGCCGGTATGTTCAACTCAACTTCACTCACCCACTAAGCCCACCCATCCTGTCCACCAAGCTGCATGCCTGCCTTCCCATGCCTGTCCCCGCAGTTCAAACTAGAATTATTCCCAGCCTTGGAAAGGAAGCTTGCACACCTGCCCACGCCTTCTTGTGATGTGAGCTGGTGTCCCAAGGCTCTGCATTTCAATTATTCCCGGTTGCCCCACCCCATCACTTTCACTGCCCCCACCACATTGTCTGCCCCGTCGTTGCCCCCGTCACCAAATCAATTACTGTGTGTACAAACCGTCATTGCTTCAGTTTCCCCTTTAGGAAAACTAACACTGGCGCCTTTCCCTAGCTCTTGTGCCGATTCAAAAGCTCTCGTCTTTGGCGCACTTTTCAACTCCGACACCTGACCAATTCTCTCCCTAGCAAGAACAACACCAATTTGCCGAAACCATGTCTGCCCCTCAGGACCTCTCCCCCGGCGGCGATGATCTCGCCGGCAGCCTCGACCGCGTCAAGCTCGAAGACGGCGAGCGTCTCGGCCCTGATGGCGAGCCCGCCCCTCGAACAGATGAAGAATATGCCCAAGCACAACTGACTGTCCGCGCCATCGTCTCCTCCAAGGAGGCTGGTGTCATCATCGGCAAGGGTGGAAAGAATGTTGCTGAGCTGCGCGACGAGACTGGCGTCAAGGCTGGCGTCTCAAAGGTCGTCCCGGGCGTTCACGACCGTGTCCTGACCATTACCGGCTCATGTGACGCCATCTCCAAGGCATACTCGGCCGTCGCCGCCTCTCTGTTGGAAGGCGCCCCCTCCGTGGGCATGGGCGGCGTCGCTCCCAACCAAGACACTCACTGTGCGTACTTTTCCCTTCCTTGCAGCGAACCTGCTGGGTGTGACTAACTTTGGTCATGACCAGCCATCAAGCTCCTGATCTCACACAACCAGATGGGTACCATCATCGGGCGTCAGGGTCTCAAGATCAAGCACATCCAGGACGTGTCTCACGTGCGCATGGTGGCACAGAAGGAGATGCTGCCGCAGTCCACCGAGAGGATTGTGGAGGTTCAGGGCACACCCGAGGGCATTCAGACAGCCATCTGGGAGATCTGCAAATGCCTCGTCGATGACTGGCAGCGTGGCACAGGCACCGTGCTATACAACCCTGCTGTTCGCACCCAGCCCGTTGGCATCGGCGGTAACGTCAGTGGCGGCGCCGCCATGGGCAGCAACCTTGGCGGCGGTAGCTATGGCGCTGGAGGCCGAGGCGACTACAACGGCCCATCTCGCGGCTTCACGCGCACCGGCAACGGTGCTGACTTCAGCAGCAGCTCAGGCCCCCGCAACTTCAACCGTCGGTCTGACTCGGACGTGCGAGGCGGCGGACCCCCTACCCACGACGAAAATGGCGAGGAGATTCAGACCCAGAACATCAGCATTCCCGCAGACATGGTTGGCTGCATCATTGGCCGGGCTGGCAGCAAGATCAGTGAGATTCGCAAGACTTCGGGCGCACGTATTTCCATCGCGAAGGTGAGTGGCTCTTTCAATTCTGTGCAAGCCCCATGAAGTTATAGTTAACATGTGGTAGGCCCCTCACGACGACACCGGTGAGCGTATGTTCACCATCATGGGCTCCGCCAAAGCCAACGAGGCTGCTCTGTTCCTTCTCTACGAGAACCTCGAGGCCGAGAAGGTGCGCCGTAGCCAGGCACCTCCCAATGAGTAGAGGCCGCCGTTGGTCGGCGGCCCCAACGCGGGTTTCTTTGGACGTTGGTGTACACTTACTATCCCAAGGCTTTTCTTACGTACCGATGGCTATCGGTGGGCCCGTCTCCAGATCTGACATGCCGCAAGGCTGAACTATTTTGTGGGCAAAGAGCGCCAGAAAGAAGGTTGAAAGAACTCGTGACGACTGGTCACGGTTCTCGAAGCCCCATCACTCTTTCCACTCTTTCGCAGAGGACTCACTCTTTACGCAACATCCTTCTGACGTGCAAGCTGGTGGGCAACAGAAGAACCAACCTGGGATCAATCGAATCTGTGGATACTGGATGAGATGTTTGGGCCGGAAAATGGGTTCGGTTCCTGACAAGTCTCTCCCGCGGGCGTGGTTGCGTGGAACACGGCGTACATCACACGCCTCACTCAATAATCGACAAGTTGACTGGACCAGCGAGAATCGACCTAATCTCGTTACGATGACACGAAAGGGCGGACGGGACGGCCCTTCTCGAGGCTGCAGCTTTGACCGTCGGACATTTCAGATACCCAGCTCGAAATTCTTGCGAGTCGTCATGATTTTTAAATTCGCCGCTACCTCATCACTCACTGCCGCCTACCGTCACAATCACTATTCCGATGCACGAAACATCAGATACGCTCGCATTCTACTCTCTCCCGCTGTTCATTAGTCTGGCGACTTCAAATTATTTTCCTTTCCAACATCGTGCGACCCGGGCACTGGGTGCCCGGATCCGTTGCCAAGATGGCTCTTGGCAGAGAGATGGACGAGAATATCTAGCACAGATGACAGACTATAATGACCAATTCGATCAATAACCGACCAAGTCGGCCAGATCCCTCTTGTCGCAAGTGATCTGAGGTGGCCTGAGCAGTTTACGAGTGTGACATGAACACATGCACAGCAGCTCAGTGCTGCCATGCTGTTTCTGAAATTCCTATGACATGTACGGCGTATACGCTACAAGCAGATCACCACGTGGGGTCGGTCAGTGGGGGATCAGGGCCCAAACTAGGCGCCATGGTGGAAATTCAAGAAATTCAGGACCAAGACAGCCGTTATCGATAAGCATGTGAGGCTCAGCTCGTCGCGAAGTAGAGAACACCTTGTCCGATTCATACACAACCCACACTTCCCTTTCCTTTCCTCTTCGCAAGAGTGAATTGTCCTTCACGGCGTACATACAGGTTTCCTTTCCAGTCTCTGCTTCACTCGCTGGCCCCTTACTCGGACTCGTTGAACCTTCTTATCTTTCAAAATTGCCTTCAACGTCCGTCCGTAGAACTTGCTTGTACTTGAGTTCCTTGTACTTGAGTTCTCGTGCGACAGCTTCAACGCCACCTTCTCATTTGACTGACGGCCCGTTGCCTCGTCGCCATGGCAAGGACCAAACAACCTGTGCCCATCAGGAGGGAAGCCTCCTCTGAATACACAAGCAAACAAGATCGAGTTCCGCCCGGAAACAGCGAAGTGGCGGGCAAGGGCGCGAACGGCGTCGCAAGCAGAGACTTGGGCTCAGCACCAAGCGCTGGCGCTGGCATATTGCAGCTGCTGATTTGCGTCGCGGGCATCTATGGATCTTTGTGAGTATACAATGCACTATTTCCCTGTCCATCAATCAATAACTGCTACGCAGTCATATGCGCTTTCGTGGCTAACTTGACCATCCTCCCGCTCATGACAGTCTCACCTGGGGCTTCCTCCAAGAACGGGTCCTGACCACGCCCTACATCAACCCAAGCATGGCAGTCGCCGAGAAGTGGAAGTTCCCCGTCTTCCTCCAGGTTATCCAGTCGCTCTTTGCCTCCGTCTGCGGCCTCTGCTATCTCTGGTACTCGACCCCCGCAGGCGCCCCCGTGCCGCCTATCATCCCAAGCCAGCGCATCATCCTGCCGCTCGTCCTCGTCGCCGTTTGCCAGGCCCTCGCCGCACCGATCGGCTATGCCGCGCTCTCGCACGTCAACTACATCACGTACACGCTGGCCAAGAGCTGCAAGCTACTGCCCGTCATGTTTCTGCACATTACCATCTTCCGCAAGAAGTACCCGCTGTACAAGTACCTCGTCGTGGCGGCCGTGACAGTCGGCGTGAGCATCTTCACGCTGCACTCGGGCAAGAAGAAGGCCCCGGCGCACGGCGGCGCGGCGGTCAGCGGCCAGACGGCCTGGGGCATGCTGCTGCTGGGCATCAACCTGCTGTTCGACGGGCTGACCAACAGCACGCAGGACTGGATCGTCGGCGCGTTCCGCCCCTACGGCGGCCCGCAGATGATGTGCGCCAACAACCTGATGAGCTCGGCGCTGAGCGGCGGCTACCTGGTGCTGAGCCCGTGGCTCGTGCACACGGCGCTGGGCGCGTGGTTCGGCATGGCCGAGGCGGCCGGCAGCGACGGCGAGCTGGTGGCCGCGCTCGGCTTCATGGCGCGGCACCCGGGCGTGTGGGCCGACGTGCTGGGCTTTGCGGCGTGCGGCGCCATCGGCCAGGTGTTTATCTGTGAGTAGTGGTGATGATGATGATGATGATGATGATGATGATGAATGATGATGAATGATGATGAACGATGGATGAATGATGATGAATGTCGAGGCCCGACGTCTGCTGACAGTCTGCGACCAACCGCGCCCAGTCTACACCATTGCCAACTTCGGCTCCGTCATCCTCGTCACCGTCACCGTCACGCGCAAGATGCTGACCATGATGCTCTCCGTCGTCGCGTACGGCCACCGCCTCACCGAGATGCAGTGGCTGGGCGTCGCGCTGGTGTTTGGCGGCATCGGGGTCGAGGCCAGGATCAAGCACCAGTCGGAGATGGCGAAGGCGAAGGAAAAGGCCGCGAAGGCTGCATGAATTTGCGAACGGGGATGGGGGGCCGCCCGTCTCGGAAACCCGGGACGCAAACGCCCGGAAGGAGGAGGGTGGCGCCGACACGGAAACGCCCCAACCATGGAATCTTGGGATGGGAGGGAGTCGTGGGAGGGAGTGAGTGGCCCGCGAGGGGGCGACGTGTACATAGAAGTTCCAAAAACGCTACAAGGCGCTGGCCAAAAAAAGAAAAAAAAAGAAAAGAAAGGAGTCAAGTCAAGTCAGCCAGTCTTAAGGAGTTTAGTTGCTCTTCCCAGCCCGACAGGCCCTTCCCACCCTGCTTGATACCGTGCGACTTGATCCCGACATGCCGTACAGCATGCTATGCCCAGGGTGCGCGGCATGCCAGAAGGCGCCTCGTGAAGCACCGCCGTCCTCCTCCTGGTGGCAAAAGCGTCGTTGCCCTTGCACACGCGTCGCTGTTGTCTGCGGTCGGGTCATCTTTCAACTGCTTGCCGGCCTCGGGCTCGGGGGCCCCTAAGCAGGGAGGAAGTAGGGAAGTCAGTCGGAGCGCAACCAAACGTACGTCGGTCGCATCGTCGAAGTCGCCACCATTGGTCTATCTATGTCTTGGTGGGTCTTGCTCGGTCAACGCGTGGCACTGCGGCTTGCAAGTAGCCGTGGCCTGCCTGCCTGCCTCTCTTGGGCAGGGACGTCGCCGGGTCTGGCCTGTGTGGCGTATCCTTTCCTGGTACGTATATATATATGCCCATCAAGTTGAGCTCGCGGGCTCAGGCTCCTAGCAAGCGACATAGTCAACTGCTTCATGCGGTACCTTGGGTACAGACACGCCCACCCAGTGTCATACTCACCTCGCGACCTACGTTTGATGTTTCGACGATGAAGCTCACACATCGGTCTGTGACCCCGCAGAGAACAATACGCCCTTACGTTTACACATTCCATGCTCCCCGGCTCGTCGGCGTCTGTGGCCCAGCACGTGCGATCTAGAGAAGAGTCGGAGACATATCCAGCGAGTGCATGCATGCACATCCAATTAATCTCAGGACGCGGCACCAGGGAATTGTCATCGGCCCCGCTGCGGTTCTACGCACCATATCACGTATTTGATTGATCCTTGAGTTGGCGGGTCGGCGTTGCAAAACCGCCTTTAAAAAAAAAAAAAAAAAAAAAAAAAAAAGGCGCGACTACACCTGAAAAAGGCATGTTTGAGATGCTGTATTGTACTTCTGTAAGCCGTGGCCTACGCTGTCCCCGTCTGTTCCTGGTGAACCGCTTCACTTACACTAGCCGCTCCCTCCTTGCTACCTGATCCCATGGTATCACTATCACTGCCTGTCTCATCCTTCCCGTCGTGCGGGATCCTATCACCCATCCTTTGACACTCTTTTCTATTCGTCTTTGCCCTGCATCCAGATGGTGAACATTCGACCCACTGCATAACCTGAAGCGAGATAGCAATACGGCTGTTGCCCTCCTGCGATGCACCATCACAAAATCAATTACGCAAACAAATAAACATAAAAGCAAGATGAGAGACACCGTCAAGCGAACTGTGAAATGGAGACTCCTAGTTCTCAAACTTTCCCCGCCGTTATATGCTCCGAGGGGGTCAGCTAGATGCTCCTCCCAATTATACATTCCATTTAACAAGTAGATCGTGATCCAATTGTGGTCACTGAGTGATTGTGTGATGATTCGATGATGGGAAGGAAAGGCGAACATAGGAAAAGCAGCGAGGGTCAAATGCAACAAGTCTGGCAAATCGCAATCTAAACCACAGGCACGTCACAACGCCGATGATGCCACGCAAGTCAAGCTAGCATCATCAGATTGTACTTGTACCGACTTCGACGAGTGTTTATAAGATCTCGTCAATGGATCTGACAATTGGTGCTTCGCCCCTGGACGGCGGGCTTCGAGGATCCGGAACTGGACGGGACCTTCCGAAAGAGCTGAAGGTGTCCCGCAGGAACCCAGACACCAGAGGAGAAAATAGTTTCTCTGGTGTGGACTCTGCCGGTTGCGCAAAAAACTGAGACCTTGGAGATGGGGGCACGTCCGCGAATCGCATAGCACTGAGCTCGACAATTGATTTGTGCACCGGGTTGTCTGTCATTGTCTCAGCTCGGGGCGACATCAGAGCATTGTCTTCCGGCAGAATGGCAGTGGCCTGAGGGTGTCGCTGGGCGGGTGCGAGTGGCTCCACACTCGCCGTTCTCCACGAGGAGCCGAAGTTCAGTGGAGTAAACCCGTGGGTCTTCGCACGGCCAAACCGATGAGCTCCAAATCCAGGAGATGGGGGAGGCGCAAATCCAGGGTTTGAAGAAGGCCTTGCGAAAGAACCCGAGGGCGCAAGTCCAAGCAGTGGAGACTGCTTTCCAAGGAACTTCGGGGGTGCAAATCCTGGCGATGAAGGAGGCTGTCCAACAAGGTTCGGGGGCGCAAATCTTGACGATGAAGGAGGCTGTGCAAGGAAATTCGGGGGCGCAAATCGTGACGATGAAGGAGGCTGTCTAAGAACATTTGGGGGCGCAAACCCTGGTGATGGTGGAGGCTTCGCGCAAGAGCTAGAAAAGGGTGATGCGAATCCTGGTGAAGGCGGTGGTTTGGAGAATGTGCGAGACGAATCCGTGCACGCTGCCAAGTGCGAATCGGCACTCTTGTCGTCAATCGGAGTGGGTGCTGTAAGGAAGGCAGGCATGTTGAAGCGCGCAAACTTGCCCGGATCAGGTGACTCCTCAGTGGAAGACCATGAGAAGGCCGACGGGGCAGAAGAAGGGCCTGAAGAAGCAGGAGACTGGTGGGGCGAAGAAAACCCACGAGCACGCAATGGCGACTTCTCGAGGCTAGGTGATGATGCGTCCTCCGGAAGAGGCGCCGTGTGGGGTTCCTTGGGTGCCTCCATGGCATCGACTGACAGCGTCATCCGGTGCTTCGACGGGCTACGTCCACTTTTCGGCTTGAACACGGACTTGGGAGACAGTCTCCTCTTGGCAACTTGCTTCTGGAAGTCCTGGAGACAGTACATCAGCCGCATATTGGGGCTGATCCACTTGCTCTTCGACTGAGCTGCATAATAAGCATCGTTCACACTCATCTCGGGGTTCTGATATAGTCCATAGGCGATGATCAGACTGGCCGAGCGACTGGCACCCTGTTGGCAATGCACCAACACTTTCTTGCCAAGCAGTGTTTTCCTCTCAATGGTCTCGCAAAGATGCATGAGGTCTGTAGAAATATCGGTGTTGTGGTCCCAGAGCATGTGAATGTATTCTGGTTCATGCGACATTGCTTTTGGGGTCGTCGGGGACCTGTCGCCAGAGGGGTACTCAAACGCCGTAGTGAAGCTGGCATCAGTGGCAGCCGTGTCAGGAGCGGGTAGGGTGTCCTTCATTGTCTCATCCTGGAAGAACATTGCCTTGTCGAATGGGTTGTGGACTTCCCGGGCGACGTTGATGACCACGTCAAACTTGCGTGCCTCCTCGGCAGTAGGCTCCAGGTAGAGATAAACACTGTCTCCGTAGATCGCAACAGGCCCGTCGGGATACCCAGGTGACTTCTGGTCCTCGTTCGCCTCTTTCTCGTGGAAAGGTTCAATATCAAAAGCAAAGCGATTTGCCATCTGACTCCTGATGGGCGACTCCTCCTCTTCGATCGGTTCATCCCGGTAGAATGCCAGACCAGACGCAGGTGCATTGGAGGATCTGAGAACAGACGACAGACCCGACTCGTTGCGCTCGAACACGGTGGGAAACGCCATGCCCCCACCTGGGCCGAAATTTGCAGACTTCATACCGCTCAGCATATGCGGTGACGAGGTGGAGTGTTTCAAGGCCCTTCTTTGTGCGAGCTTGGGAAGCATCGAGGGACTTTGTGGAACGTCAAGGGTCGGCCGGCCAGCCAAGTCGCTTGAGTTGGTCTTGAGGCTTAGGTTGCTGGGCTTCCTCTTCATAGCAGGAATTGTTGGTTTGATGAAGGACGGCGAAGAGGGCTCAGATGGATCCGGCGACGAGGCCACTGAGGGGGTGAAGGGAGGCTGGATGGAGAGCCCCTTCATGTTCCGTCGCCTGGGCGCCGGGGACGTCATGGGGCGTCTTGAGCGAGGCGCATGTTCCGAGACTGTGAGATGGGCCATCGAGGGCAGAGCACCGAATGTGGTGCCGGGGAAGGCATTGAGAGGCACCAAGTTGACAGGAGAATCGGGCGATGACGAGGGAGAGGGATCGGAGAGCGAGGAAGAGTCAGTACATGACACGGTAGTTGTGGGAGACGACCCTGCCGACTCGGAAGCCTGTAGGGAGTTGCCCTCGTTATGTTGGTGGTGGCTTGGTGCCACAGCGTGTGACGGTAGTGTTGTAGGGTCGGGGCCCAATATCGGGCTGCAGTTAGATTCGATGTCCATCATCTTGGGATCCACGACAGTGACCGTGTCCTGATCCTCCGAGTCTTGCATGTTGTGGTCCAGATCAAAAACACTCATGAAAGAAGGCAATTGATCCTCGTACAGCCTCCGGGCTGTGGTCGTATACATGGTCGTCGGTGTTGTAATGCCAGCGGCTGACTTGCCCAAGGCAACAGGGTCGGCCAAGTGGGTTCCAAACTCCGTGTCCGCTCAGTCGTGCTGGTCGGACGGGTCGCGAGGACGGGGCCAAGTCTGATGCTGTCGCGGAAAGGACTGCTGTCCAGAGGCTTCGGCTGTGGAGACGGGCGTTGGGCGGCCAGACGGCCGAGTGATTAAGAAGAGAGTATGTTTGCGAAACAAACGCAACGGGACAGCACTGCTGTATCCTGTTTGCGGCTTGACGACCCTCCAGTACAAGGAAATCGAAGTGGATGTGTGATGTGTGCCACGGCGCAGCACTTGTCCAGAAAAGGACGACGGTGGCGGGCAGCTCGGGTGTCACTGGGAGGAGCGTCCGGGTGGAGGGCAAGATTAGTTGTGGGTTTGCGCGGCCTTGGGGCGTTTGGGTAGCGAATGAGACAATAAGTAGGTATGTTGGGGCAGGAATGTCAAGAATAGGAGAAGAGATGTCGTGATATTAACACATGATCGACCTGATGTCCAGACCACAAACTCCAGTAGTAAGAAGTACTGTAGTGATGAGAATATTGACGAAGAGAAGACGGGCAGATGCGGGCGAACGACCGGGTTTGAGACGAACCAAATGCTGGTTCGAGTCCGAGCGAGTCGTTCTTTGGGCGGGTACCGCGACCCTAGGTAGGTGGACAAGTGTAGTTGCTTTCAACGTCCTGCTTGTTCTGTCGCTTGCTTTCCTATCGAGCCCTTTCTACACGAAATTCCTTGTGTTTTCGACGAGATAGCACGGATAACCAGAGAATGTAGGCGGGCGATGGAGAGGTTGAGGTGAAGAATGTGGAGTACTCGGCTGCACGTCGAGGGAGAGGCCGCGTGAAGAAGGTCGTGCGATCGGAGGACAGGGTCGCTAGAGTGGGCCCTAGGGACAAAGGAAGACGAGCGAGGGTCACGGCGGCCGAGGCGGCGACGATAACCTTGTTGACTTTGGCCAGGGATGCTGGAGTTTGGCAACGATGGAGTGGCTCGTTCGCTGCTAGGGTTCTGGGTCTGGGAACGAAGTCGAAGGAGGAAGCTGGGGAATGCGGGGGTGCGAGGCTCTGCTAGGCTCTGCAAGGCTCTGGTGAGGAGGCTCGAGGAAGAGAGAAGGCGACCAAGTGGTGTCAAGGAAAGAAGGGAAAGGATCCAATGGAGAGTGGAGAGTGGCGTAGCGCAGCAACAGCGGGTGCGAAGAGCGTGGGAACGGAGGTAGAACTAACTTGTGAGGACGAGGGCACGGGCGCTGGCGCTTGGGCGGTTGACGAGAGAGAAGAACGGAGCGGCAACAGGCGGACACTCTAACAAGACAGGGCCCGCCCGCCACCTGCAGCTGCAGGCAGGCCCTCGAGGCACGGGGAGGGATGAGGGGATGCAAGACAGCAGGGCCGCGGCAGCAAATGACAAGTGAGCGGGTGGCGCCTGGGGGCAGGGGTCGGCGTTTGGCGCGGGCATCTGACAGGTAGAATGTCCTGCTATTAGTATGTAATAGTACAGGGGCCGGCAGAATGAAAGGGTGTGGGCCATAATTTCCCAAAATAAACCACCCCCAGCGTCGGCTTGGGCGCCAGCCGTGGCCAGCGGCCAGCGGCCAGCGAACAGCTCGCCCACAGCCCACAAGTCCGGTGCCTCCTTCTATCCAAATGCGGAAGATGGCCACATGCCGCCCAACAATCGGTCCTGCTACGGCTGCTCAACAAGGCATCTGTCTCATGCCCAACTCAAGGCCTCTTGGTCCACTCGGTCTGGCCCTATTGACTCCCAACCTCTGCAAACAGCTGTCTCCACAAACACGTTTTCGTTTCGCCTTGAGTCTTGACTCTCGGCCCAGCGCAGCGCCGGCTCGAAGGGGAGCACGAGACACATGAGTAGGACGTTCGATCAGCCAAACCTTCTCACCGCATGGGACGCCGCAAGGGACACCGCAAGGGATAGCGCATAGGTGTTGTCATAATAATAGTACCAGAGGACATTGCGCCTTCCCAGTTGGGGGGGGCTCAGAGCGTGCGCGAATTTCGAAGGAAAACACCCGTGTTGCAATTGGAAACAGCCGCTTATTTTTAGCACCGCACCTGCACCTGCGCCTGCGCCTGCAGGTTGCACCGACCGTCGGCGGCTACGATCCCGGGCAGGCCAATCAAGGAACGGTCGAACGCTCTTGGCGTGTGCATGAGGTGTGCACTGCTTGCAGCTAGACGGAGCCGGCCAACTTCTGGGCCACCGCCACTTCATCCGGCATGTACTGTGGGAGTATCTGCTATCTGCTATGCTTCGTGCACCGCTCAGAAAACAAAGTCGGCGTCAGTCTTGTGTTTCAAAGTGCTGCTCCAACCTTGACTGTGACAGTTGCTGTATCCCCCAGGGCTCTTGCCTTCGCCTCCACCTTCGCCTCCGCCTTCGCCTTCGCAAGCCACCCAAAACAAGCCGCTCAAGTCACCCTCCAGTCACCCTCCAGTCACATTATCAAACGTAGTGTAACCCGAGGCTGCATATGCTGCAGTACCATCTGATGCCATCACCCTCTTCTGCTTACGCCATGCCCGCCCGCAAAGGCACTCCACTGCTCCCAGGCCCCGGTTAGAGTGCAGCAGTCCCCGTCCTAGTCCCCGTCCCACCAGTCCCCAGTATCCATTGCCGAGGCACGGACATAACTACATCACTACTAGGCAGTGTAATAGATGTCATGCCTCACTGCCCATATTCCACTTTGCCCCTTCGACTTCGCCTTCGCCGTCGCCCTCGCCGTTGGTCTACATAGTAGACGGGCATCAGCATTGTCTGGACCTGGACCGTATGCGGACACCAGCAAGCGGTGAAATGAATCGCTGCACCCGTGTGATGTCCCTTGTTCTGTCTCCATTAGCTGCCACTTCTCACAAACCTCACCGGATCCGGCTCGTCTGAACGTGATCAGCCATCAAGGAGTGGCTCCAAGTCAGTGGAGCTGCCCCTCAACAGCATCCCAAACCCGCAACAACCCGGAGCTGAGCGTCGGCAGCCAATGGTCCAGCTTCACCGCAGCCACTGTCGAAGTCTCGCAGCAGGCTCGGATGACGGCCGCGGCTCAACATTGCGGGCCAGTGCGGAAACTCGGTTCACCAAACGAAACACGGCAAACCCGAAACCACACCCTGTCGTGTTCGCATGCCCAGCGAACTGAACTACCTGACGATCAGCAACTCCAGACGAAGACAGCTCCAGCTCCTCCAGGGGTCTGTCTGCTTGTCCCATGTCTGGGTGTGTCCCGCCAACCGTCAAGGACCCTCAAACGTCAACACTGTCGAACATCGGACAGGCCGTGTCACAAGGACACATTTTGCACAATATATCCATCAGTTGCCAACAATTCATACAAGTGGGCCGTGGAGAGCGTATAGTACTAGTAGGATAAGTTGTGCTCGCGACAGTGCCTCCCTGCTCCCAGTCGATACCCGAACACAGGCCCGCTTGCACAAACATTGTCACCAAGACAAGGTAGAGCCTGAAACACGGGGCAACAGAGGGGGCTCGTAGTGGGTCACACAGCATGGAGAATACCAGGTGGACACAGCAGCCATCCACAACGGAGTATTCTTCACATGACCAAGGCTTTAAGCGGACATGTCTTCCAAGCTTGACAAGAAGAAAAATTACCATCTTCTTGGTGATACCCGATGTTGGCGACGACGACGTTGACGATGACTCCGATACCCATACGTCTTGACATGGTCGATCCCAAGGTTTGCCTCAACAGCCGCGCCTCTTTCATGACTTGCAACATTGGGTTTTCGGCAACTTCCTAAGCCGAGGCATTAGTGAGATCGTATTTGTCATCAGCATTGCAAGCGTGTGTGTTGCATAAAAGGCTGACCATCTAACAACGAAAATTTCACCCGGGCGGGGTGTTGTCCTTATATCCCTAGTGGATACGTGTGATATACAAAGCAGTGGCCCGTGTTACAGAATCTTCCAGTGTAACTATATGTATACTTATACTGTGGAATATTTGGTTAAGTATGTATAGTAGTTATGTGTTTGAACAAAAGAAGTTGTGCCAAATTTTAATGTAAAACCCTTATTTTGCTAATAGGTTCGTGGATTTAAGCTAGTATCGAAAATCGGATCCGGGATGCATGCAAACTGCAAATCCTCAATCATATAACCAATAGATCTCCGGTTTTACTCTTTTACGTATTTCCTTTAATAAAAAATGCTTTAATAATTTGCAGATGTGTTGGTAGAGCTTTAAACGTTGCAGCATTGTCGATTCGATTGGTCGAAGTAACAGTAGTATTGCAATAGTCAAGTGGTGGATGTATTGTTCTAGGTTTAGCAAACCGCTAGCCGGTTTGCACAGTAATTTGTATGGTCAATTGCTTGGCCCATACCTTAGCGTAAAATTAGCGCATATTGTACTAAACTTACAGTTAATACAGTAGACCTATAAAACAATACACTTAACTTATAGTCAGTAAAGTTAACTTTACTGTAAGTAAAGTTGACTTGCTATATTGTAATTACTACCATTTTAATACTGGCGGCTTTTTGTTTTATGCGTGTACGTCAGTAAATTCGATTAATCTTTTCCGTTTACTATTGAATTACCTTCTCATTAACTAGCTAAACCCTTACTAATTTCGCAACTAAATTAACATCAATTATCTCCTTTTGTACCACGGTTCCAAGTTCCGGCTTTATCAATTTCCACAAACAAGTTTTTCGCTATAGATTTGTACAAGTCTCTCACTTAAAGTACAGATTTATACAAGTTTCTAACTTAACCGTGCCAGTAAAACAAGTCGCCAGCCTCAATTTCCTAGCAGTCTTCCAATTTACCAGGGCATCTCCATTCGCCAACACGTGACTTAACTTTACTAGATAACCTGTTAATGTAGCTCTCGAGATGTATACGCAGTCTATTGCTATTTACAAACCTTTTAGAGGCATTATTTAGTGATATTTTCGTCATAATAGTAGCGGCATTCTCTTTGCTATCAATTCATCGGAATTCTATAGTCTCTTTGCTTTTATAAGTTTTACGAAGTATTATTATATTGATTATCAAGCGTTTTTCGCTAATCATTCCAAGTTTTAAAAGGTATTGAAATAAGTTTTTCGAGTTCGTACAAATTACCACCGGAATAAAGGGAATCTATAATTGCCTGGTAATTATATCAAGTGTTTTTCATAATATTATATTTCCATTAAAGCCGGTTATTATACCGTAAACCTTTAAAGCTAACATATTTCGTATAATCGTTTTATATTTGACAAATGTTCGATAATTCAGGCTTTCGACAATATTAAATTAGGGTTTTTATTTGTTTTTATCACCGAGCGTTATTAGGAAACTAATTTATAACAACAGGTTTGTGTTAGTCGTAAGGGAGCTGTCTATAAAAAATATCAATTTGACCTTTAATAAGTCGATTGAGATTATATTGATTTCTTAGTTTAAATTTTGTATTTATTGTTTTAACTTTTCATTTAGTCGGTTAAAGTCTTCATTTATTAGGTTATATACTTGTAACATAATCGATAGATTGTAAAAGGCCTTTAATTACTATAGTATAATGATATAGTTATTACGTGCGTATTATTTTAAATATTTTGAAATCCTAATTACGTTAATCTTGTTAATTGTGGCCAGGTTAACGCCCTAGCCCTTTTGGCGGAAATTAAAGTAATTATCATTAACATTAAATATGCGAATTAGTAATCCGTTAAATTTAAGTTGATTGATTTTCGCTAGAGTTGCGACCGGCTTGTAGTTTTAAAACTATAAGTTCTTAATCGCTTGCTATTCCGATATTATAAAGCTAGTAACTCCAACAAAAAGGGTATTATTAGTTTATATATATATAAGTTTAAAGTTTTTATTTCGTATCTATAGTAAACATAAATCGTAGGTTAAATATTGTTTACCTAACCTCGATTTAAAGTTGAGTTAATAGCATAAGACCTAATAAACGCTTAGTTTAATTAGTTTGAATAATGACTTAATATATGTATGACCGTATCCAAATGGTATTTGTTACGTAATTTCTATAGTAACTTTAGTAGTATGATCCGTTGTAGATCGTTTATTAATTGCGTGTACCTTCGCGTTATATTACGGTTATTAGAAGTAAACATTTTTTAGTTTTTGTTAGTAAACTTGTTACCAAAGCGATTAGTAAACATTGGTTTATTTTTTTTTTTCCGTTAGCGATTGCATAAGGATTTAGGTTTTGTTTTAATCGTCGTATTCTTAAACGATTAGACTTAATTTTCATATAGCCGCCCCGTAGTTTTTTGTAATCCTCAACCTAAAAATCTTAATATTTGGGTTCTAGAGGTTAAGGTTATTTTTGGATAAGAATTGTATGATTTCTCAAGTTAAAAATCCATTAATTTCAACTTTATCGTTTTTCAAAAGGTTTTCCAAAGGTTTTAATATCATCTTATACATGAAGTTTTATAATTAAGTTTTAATTATCATTTTTTTTGTTAACTTAAGTAATATTATAGATCCGTCCGGTGTATACTCCTTGTTTTTAACGTTCCTTCTTTTTAATGGTCGTGTTGGATTAAGGTGGGATGCAACTCCACCTGCCTGTTGTCTGCTTTGTTATTGTACATACCTTACTATAAAATTTGCAGTTCGTCTAAACTTAATTTATTCCTTTTTTATCCTTTAATATAATTAAAAACACCATTACTACCACTGTAGTCTAACAAATGGTAGTTGTAAACTACCAGTTAAGTTGATACCAAACGTTTCTTTAAAACATTACCATATTTTATTATTTTTAATAATACTATCGCTAGCTATAAATAGTTATCTTATAGCAATCAAAACACTAGCTTTTCTTTCCTTCCTTAGAATTACCAGCTTTTCTACTCTACTCTTTTAGCTATTAATCAGCTTGCTTCCTTTTTTATAACTAGTAGGTGATTGTAAGCCTTTTTAGATGATTAGTTGTTACTTACTACTCCAGTACGTAAAACAAGGCGTTAATTAGTTTCGAATCCTTTTATTGCGTTACCAGTTACTCCCACTGTTACTTCGCTTACAAGTAAACTATTAAGGATTCCTTTTCTCTCGCTTTTACAAATTTCAATTTAGTTTATACCCCTTTTCATATCTTTTGTCAAATAATATCATTAGCCGCTGAAGCCTCCGCTAAAGGCGTTGTTAAACGCCTAATTACATTTACTTTAACCACTTCTACCGTTAAAATTAATAAGTTGGTACTCTTTCATAAAAAGATAAATAAACGTTTTAATAGTCTTTAAATTTTTATAAAAAGCTTCGCCAATCGCATTTAATCTCCTTCCCGCAGTAAATATAATAATTCTCGTCGTCAAAAATCGCCTTATCGTTCCTATCTATAAAAATCGCCCTATTGTCCTCGTCGGCAAAAATGGCCCTGCCATATTCGCAAAGAAAAGTAACTAACTCGCAAGGCAACCTGAAATAATCGCGAATATAACCAGCAAACTCAACAAAACAAACGAGATTTCCCCCAAAACTACCCCACGTTACCCGAAAACCTTCCCAGTCTATCTCTCAATACTCGGTAAGAACTCGTCGTCTAAAACGAAAAAAGTAGGGATTTTTAACCCTAAATACCATTACTCTACCGACTTCAGCGTAATCACAATACATAAAAACATAATATTTACCGATATCTAAAACTTTTAATAAAAACTTGAATTTATTACGGACCCGGATCTAGGTACCAAAAGTCAATTAGTTGAGATATTTTCGACTCTTCTATAAAGCTTAATAGTATTGGTAAAATTCCAAACTAATGACCTATAATCGCCATGAAATTTGCTTACAAGGTTCTACAGAAATTATAAACGTTTTTATTATTGTTTTTAATTCAAATGATAGGCAAGCTACTACCAAGTACCGTAACTATATCTTTCCTTTATAGGATTATAAGGAGAAAAAAATATAACATAAAAAACGATTTAGATGAATAAAAAATATACTGATTTAATTAAAACCTTCAACTGGTATAATAAAAATTAACGAAAATTTATGACAAACATTTAGTTTGAATTAAATCTTAATATTCAACAAAACCTATCACCTCCTTATTGTTGTTGAACTATAAGAAAATACATAATCAAAGCTAAGAAAAGTAGAATAAATTTACTAGTTACTACGAACCGTCGATTGCCATTTTAATATCCTATATTTTTAAAAAATCAAAACAAAAACCGTTACGATTTTAGTTAAAATTGTGGAAACTCTTATAAAATATATAACGAATTTTTTACCTTTATAAAAATTTTCTAAATTTTGAAGATTGGAAGTACGTTTAAATTAATAATCGTTACCTGCATCGAAAATGAAATAAGTATTGTAAGAATCGGTAGCACCGCGAGAATCGTTCTAGTGAACAAAACTTAAAACGAAATTATAAACATCTCCAACGATGCTGTAACACCTCTTTATAAAATCGTAACCTCTAATATATTTACCAACGTAACCGTAGTTGTCAACGTAACTACAATCGCTAATATAACTGCAATTGTCAGCGTAATCGTAATGATAATATTGATTCTAAAACCAATAATAAATAAACCTTACAATTTCTTCGAATATTTTTACAAAATTCTGTTGCATATTGAGTAAAAGCTTTGTCGGCAAGGATTAAAGATTTTCTAAGTAACTCAATTACTTTATCTAATTTCAAATTGAACGAAAAAGTTTACAGCTATTACCTTACCTCATTCGACTTGCGAAACTAGCTTTTAGTTTACCTTGAAACTTGCTTGCTTCGCTATTTCATATTCTTACAAGAAATATATCGTTGTTTATAAGAAACGGAAACACCTATTTGCAATAATATTATTATTAATACGGCTTTTATAGTTATAAAACACTATTGGTATTTATGAATCACCTTTTATAAACGCGAAAAAAAAGCTGACAAAAGCGAAAATGTTATAGTATACCTCTATAATAGTATATAAAAAGACTTGAATGATATTGACTTTCTTAAAAAACATTTTTCAAACTTCATTAAGTCTAAGATACCTTTTAAGAATCGAAAAATCATTGCCGACGTTATAAAGCCCCTAATTGAACTGATTTCCGAAGCTAAATCAACATTTAAAACTTTTAACTACATAGAAAATACTATTTTAAGGCTATTAAGAAAAAAAAACTAAAGTTGAGGTTATTTATCTACTGAAAGCTAATATACTTTTTATAAATAGTAAACTAAAGTCTAGCAAAGCCGACATTTTCATATTGCGAAACTTAATTTGTTTTTAAAATAGTAAGTTCAACGTACTATTTACGATTTATAAGATTACTTCTAAGATAATAATTTAAAAGGTTACAATTTGGACTATAACAGTCATATATCCAAATCAAATAATTCAAGTGCCCGTAAAATATGTTGATCTTCTTAAAGGATGCTTTTTCATATTAACTTCTCAATATCATGTCGTTTTAAACGCTATTGTAAATTACACTATATCACAATATTTAATTATACAATTTAGCTAGGAAATTTTAATAATTTCCAAACGTAAAAAATTCGGAATAATAACCGAATATATAGATATTATCATATATATCTATAGTTAATAAGTGACTACGCTGCAGATTGCACTTTTACAAAGTATACAGTAAAGTGCTACTCTGCAAGTTGCATTCCTCTAGAGTGCATAATAGCGTGCCACTTCCTAGAAGTAGAATTAGCAGAGTGCATGGTAGCATGCCACTGCCTAAAAGGGAGATAAGCAGAGTGCATAGCAGAGTACCACTGCCCAAATAAGAGGTTATAAGCTCTCATCTGTGGCGCGCACTCTCTAGATGCCTCTTCTCCCAATAACTTATCTTAATACTTCAATACAAATATAATCTTTATGATTACTCTTCTAATGTTAATACATAAACGTATGAAGACCTTATCAATAGAATATAGAAATTATATATACTTTGAAACCGATTGGAATAGCGTTTTTCGAGTGTTAACCTGAGATATTAAATTAATAATACTTTTTTTCGTTAGTAAAACCGCTTTCTTCAACTAATTTGATACGTTATATTGTGAACTTTGTGTTTTTGGAATTTTTAACGTTAAGGCGCCGATTTTTGTATTAGCAAATAAATTTAACCTAAGTTTTTATATCATTTATATAGCTTCCTCACGACCTACAAGTTTTGATTAGGCTTCTAATGGTCTAAAAACGTTGACTTTATTTACAAACGCTATTTTTAATGTTGGCAGGGCTTTAGACGTTGCAATGTTATCGATTAGATTGGTTGAAGTAAAAGTAGTGTTATATTAGTCAAGTGGTGGATGTATTATTCTAGGTTTAGCAGACTGCTGGCCGGTTTGCGTAGTAATCTGTATGGCCAATTACTTGGCTCGTGCCCTAGTATGAAGTGAACGCATACTGTACTTGACTTCAGCTAATACAGTAGGTCCACACAAAACAATACACTCAACTTTCGATCAGTATAATCAACTTTACTGTAAGTAAACTTGACCTACTGCACTGCAATTATTACTATTCTAACAGTTTGCCTATTATCGACTAAAAATAACTTTAACAAAGTTCAACTAAATAAAACATTCCTTATATACTCTCTTATCTATTCGGCATTAAAACACCTAACAATATGCTCATAATTTAAACCTCTCAAAGTACTTATATTAACGCTATCGATAGGAGAAAACCCCCATAACTTTGATGAGTTTATGAATAATTCCCTAAAGTATGGAAGGATATAAGTCTAATAAAAGTCTCGGAAGACCAAATGCTATAGGTACCTTTGGTGAAAGGTTAGCAATATACCAAGCTGAATTATCATCTTTATCCGATTTTCAAATGTGATGAATAACTCCTTAACCAATCGTTTGACAAATTCCACAAGTAAAATCGCATAACATACTCTAACAAGATTTCATCCTTTGCTTTACCAATCTTTATTATTTGATGTTTTGTATATAACAGCTAGGAAGAATATATTGTAGTAAATTTTAACCCACTTAATAAAAAAAGTGTTTTGAACAACTACGTTCTACCTTTTCAAAGCCAAATTATCAAATTTTTACTTGGAAAAAAAGGAATTCTTTTCAGTAAATACCACAAAGTTCTGTTTTCAGTTACTTATTTACCCAAGTTACCGTAATCATCTCACTGTAGTTAACCATTAAGAGTTAGAACGTTTTAAGATAACTCCTATGTGTTTTAAAAATTTAATATGTCATGTATAGAAATACATAAACTATATGCTAAAGCTATTTCGCCAATTCTACAAAACCTTTATTGAAGACATAGTTATTTTTTCGAATAATTTCGATAAACACTTCACTTATTTGAAACATGTAATCGCCCTATTTTCGCGAAAAGACTTTTTTTCTTTATCTAACAAATCTTTTGTTAGATGTCAATTTGTGAAATTACTTGGGTTTTACGTTGATGGTTTTTGTTTCCCTACTACTCAAAAACATACTTAAAACTTTCGTAAATTGTTATTTATAGCAAACTTAAAAGCGCCAAAAACCTACTTAAAAGCTGTTGTATTTTTCAAAACAATAATACCACACTTCGCTTAATTATCTAATACTTTACAAATATTCACAACTGTTGGTAGGGCTTTAGATGTTATAACGTTATCGATTCGATTGGTCGAAGTAACAGTGGTATTTCGTGGTAAAGTAGTGGATGCATTGTTTTAGCTTTGGTAGACCGCTAGCAAGTCTGCATAGTAATTTATATAGCCAATTGCTTAGCCTGTACCCTAGTATAAAGTGAAGCTATATTATATTTGACCTACAGTTAAATACATTAAGCCTATATAAAACAATATACTTATCTTGTAGTTAGTATAGTTAACTTTACTGTAAGTAAAGTTGATCTATTGTATTATAAATACTATTATTCTAATACTGATAGCTTTTCAGTTTGTATGCGCACGCTAGTGTAGTTGACTAATCTATTCCGATAAACGATAAATTTCGACTTCGTTAACTAGTAAGACTCTTGTTTATTTTAATTAACTAGCGTCTTAAAACACATCTATTTGTATATAAATTGGTATTAATTGCCGTCAGTCGTTCCACAGCTCTGAAATCCGACTTCATCAACTCTTATAATTTTTTTTTTTCGCCATATACCCATTTAGTCCTCTACTTTAGCTATTTTAATTAAGTTAGCATTGTCACTCCCCTAACAGTCTTTTATCCTGACCGCCGTTACATAATTTGGGCTTACCGGAAAGCTTATTAACGTAACCCTCGATATGTATAGTTAGCCTATTGTTATTTAAAAACCTTTTAAAAGCCTTATTTGAAAATGCCTTCGTTATGGTATTAATATTACCTTTGTTGTTGATCTATCGGAACTCCTCAATCTCCCTCCTTTTTTAGGCTTCTCGAAGTACTATTACGTTGATTATCAGACGTTTTCCGCTGGTAGTTCCGAATTTCGAAAGGTATTCGAATAGACCCTCGAATCGGTACAAAATACTACCAGAATTTAAGGAATTTTAAGCTACCTAGTAATAACGTTAAAACTTTCTCATCATATTATTCTTATATTAAAGCCTACTATTATACCGTACATCTCCAAAGTCAGTACAATTCGTATAATCCTTTTAAATTTAACAGAGGTCTCGTAAATTAGACTGCTAATAATGTTAAACTAGTCTTTTCACTTATCTTTATTAAAGAGGGCTATCAAAAAGCCGACTTGTAAAAATAGCTTGGTGTTATTTATAAAAAACCAATCCATAAAAATTATTAACTTGCCTTTTATCAGGTCAATTAAAACTTTCTTAATTCCTCGATTAAAATTTTTCATTTGCCATTTAATCATCCAATTTAATTAGTTAAAGTCGTTACTTGTTAAATCTGATACTTACGCCAAAATGGAAAGGTTTTAAAATGCCTTCGGTTAAAATAAAGTGGCAATATAACTGATACGAACATGTTATTCTAGGTATCGCTAGGCTTTAGCTGCATTAGTATTATCGATTATAGCCAAATTAATGCTTTAAATCTTTTAACGAAATTTAAGGCTATTATTAATACTAAATATAAGAATTAACAATTCGTTAAAGTTAAATTAATTGCTTTTCACCAATGTCGGTACCGGCTTATTATTTTGAAACTGAAAGTCTTTGATCGCACATTGTTTTGATGTCATGAAGCTAGTTTTTCCAACGAATAACGTATCCTTAATCTGTATATCTACCAATATAAAGTCCTTTTTTATGCTACCAATAAACACGGGTCTTATATTGAAGACTTTATGTCTAACCGTAATTTAAAGTGCGATTGATAGGTTAGAAACCAGTAAACACCTATTTTAACTAGTTGATATTAAGGTTTTATACATCGTATTACCGTTTTTAAAAGGTAAATAGGCCGTAATTCCTATGGAAATTCTAGTAATACAATCCATTATGAATCCATCATTAACTACGTATGGGCTTACGTTATACTTCAGCCATTAAACGTAAACTTGCCTTTAATCTTGTATAATAAACTTATCGCTAAAGAAACTATCAAATATTAACTCATCTTTTGAATCGTGAGCGATTACGTAAAAATTTAGTTTTTGCTTTTATTATCATATCCTTAAGTAATTAAACATAACTTTTCATATGACCGCTTTATAATTTTTCCTTTAACCTCGTAAATAATCTTCGGTTTGAATATCGTTATATTTGGGTCTTAAAGGTGAAAATCGGACTCCGGCACAAATTATACAACTCCTAGAATCAGCAAATGATTAATCTTGACCCTATTGTTTTCCTTCAAAAACTTGATGGAAATCTTAATAATGCCTTATATTCGGAGCTTTAATGCCAATTTTTTGTTATCCTTCACTTTTTTTCTTAACCAATAAGTAATATAAGTGTGGCTCGGTGTGTATTTATCTTCTTCAACGTTCCTTTTTTGGGGGGGTTATCTACGCCGGCGGCGTTTTATCAACTTATCGATATCAGGTAAAAGAGGTTTATATCAACTCGGTCGCTTAGCTTAAAGATCTTTATTATTAATAACCCTAATATAAGATTTAACCTAAGTGGTACAAAAGAATACATAAACGTTAACAGTTTTAAAAACTATTTTAAAATTAACAATACTCAAGGTTTTGTATATGCATTACCATTTACTCGACTTCCTGTAATAATCACACTAAATATCCATGAGTATATAGAAGGTGTCAGAGGGTTTATGTTATCAAGAAGGGAGTAGAGGTGCTGAGTAAACAATATTGCAACCATGAAAGTAATGATCAAAAGCCGTAAGGCTATTCAGAATATACTGAGACTGAATACTTAGATTGACAACTGAAGAGCTATGAAGGAAATACTATCTATGTGGTGCTGACCGTGTCCTTATATATCCGTGCCTTCATACCGTCTTTAGTACTAGATCCCTTGGATCAGTGTTGAGCCCGCTGATCCTGAATCACTTGGATCAGTACTGATCCCACTGATTTTAATCACATGATTGGCTTAGTTATTTCCCTGCTAACAAAGGAGAGGTGTTCCCCGCCTGATGTGTTGGACTTCAGACTCTAAGTGGCTTAGCTATAAACTGGCTTACTTCTTGACCCGCCATCATACTTGGGTCGTAATACTTCCGTCATACGAGGACTTTACTTTATAATAGCAAAGTAAATACGTCAATTGTAATAAGGTCTTTTTTGGTATTAATGGTATTTTTAATCAGACGGTATGTCGATTCTTTTCGCAATTCCTTTAGTGCTTTACCGTAGACCGTAGCCCGCTTTTATATATTTACTAATGACGGAGATTTACTAGTCAGGCGTAGGTACACTTTAAAAAACACCAACTTTGGCATTAAGTCGTTAGGGACCACAATGTTATTTAGTCCCTTTACCTCTATTTAAAGGCGTGCCTTCGGATCTGTAAAACTTACAATTTTTAACGTAAGGATATAATAAATTTAGCGAAGTAAAGCGTATACCCTTTTAACTTTTTTAATACTCTAGTAGGACTTTACAAACACTTATTTACACTGAATATCCATTATCTTAACATCTTCCTAAAACTCCATCACCATAAAGTTGGTGTCGGTATCGTAAACGACGACGTCAGGTAAACTCAAATATGTATTGATTCACAACATCTTTAACGCTTTATAAGTGTCCTTTATTAAAATGGATTTTAGAAACTAGGCTTCGTAAAAGAAGGTTGCGGAATTAATGACGTAAAAAACAGGTTTATTATCCAAGTGAAATATATTGATAAAAACCTCGTAATTAAAGTCTTTATCATTGTTTTATGTAAATTTGAATCATAGGGGAGCTTAGATATACTTTTGTCAGTAGTGGCAAAGTTTTTTAATGGCTTCTATGGTAGAGTATTTTACATCTTTACGCCCTATGGACTTCAGGACTTTATACAGCCTATCAACGATTAAGTAGTTGATATGTTGATGTAATTAGCGTATTTCCGGCTTCATGCGGTTTAATACCATTGCTTTATGACTTTAAAGATAAAACCATAGGTACCTCCACTTTAAGGTAAGGGGAAACCTTTAGCTGTTTTTAACTAATTTGTCGGTGTTGATATCAACGTTAACGCCAAAGATCTTTATATCCTCTAATTAAATAATGAAAAGGGTAGGGGATTTAAAGATATAAAATGTAATCGAATTTATACCAGTTTTAATTACTATTATCCTTAGTAACGATAGTGGTTCGCTTGGTCCAAAGTTAAATTTAGCCTTATTAGTATCATAACGATTAATTCTAGTAGTTGTAGTGCTTTTCCTTCGCAGTATTATGTACTACGAATAGCTTCCTCTTATCTACTTTGCTGCTTCTATATTAGGTATAATACCTTAAAACGTGTAGTCCATGTAACGATTGCGAAAATTAAAAGTCTATAAGGGATTAAGAGCTTGATTGGGGTAAAGTTAAAAGTTTTTATCACATAAACGATATAAGACGGCATGGTTGGTAAGGTACTAGGCGGCGCCGGAAATAGTATCTTTATATTATTTAATTGACTTAGGGGTATTATCGCCGTTAATTAGCTTATTGAACTCGAGATTTGCAATTTAATATAACTAGTCCTATTTAATGGTGATAGGATATTGAATGTAATACATTACCTTTTGATTGTTTTGTTAGATGGGGGGGTTCTGAATTAAATAATAGGTAGATTTACCACAGATGTAATATCTCTTGTTACTATTACAACGATAGTCTTTACGGTTAGTAGGTCCGTTTAAATATTGACCCTATTAATGTTAACATGGCTATTACCTACAGTTTATAATCAATAAACCAGATCTTAGGCATTAAGGGCGCCCGTAGCCGTATTTGCGGTCGACGTAATTAACCACCATAAGATCTTCTTTATTTAAGTCAGGAAAGTTACCAGTTTAAGGATATATATTAAACGAGTTTGGTTTAAACACTATTATAGTTGTAAGCGAGGAATGAAACTGGTTAAAAAAGCCTCCACAGGTGATATTTAGACGTTATAGAGCGTATTCAAACTTGTTAATACCCGTAACTGCTGCCTGTACCTACTCACGAAGTGTTGTTTCGCCAATATGAGTTTTTATTATTGCTTATTGATATAATATTAACTTGTTAAGTATCTGTTTAAGCATATCTATTAGTGTTTCTTTCTCTTTCTTTTTCACTATTATCGTGGTTTATTGTATAATAGCCTAGTTTATATGGTATTGAATAAGGTGGATATCGTACTCAAAGTGGCTTTTTATACTATTATAAACTTTACGAAAAGTGGTTACTAGAGTTAGGAAGATTAGTTAATAGTCTTTGGTGTATCTTATGAGGATTCTGGGAAACAGTAACTAAAAACCAAAAGGAGTAACCTCTATCTACTTACAAATATCAAAAAAAGGTATTATCTTCGTATCGAGGATTTTATATGGCTTCCTGTCATACTTTTTTACATCGTTCCAAATCTTGGTGAAGTCCGTGAAAAACTTATAATTAATATTTACTATTTTAATAGATTTTAGGGGCAAGTCGCGATAATTATTCCAATTTTTATTAATGATGTTTCCTAGTAATTTAAGTCTTGGAGCCGTCAAATATAGTGTTAAAAGTAATTGCCAATCGCCTAGCCCGAGGGGTAAAGCCTTATGGTAAAACTTATAGTAGGCTTTCGCATATAGAAAAACTTTCCGTAGAAAGGTTTTTAAGTGACTTAGCGATTACAGAGCTAAGAGTAATGGGGGCTTAAAGGTTTTGAGGAACTTAACAATTTTAATTAATTAACTAATATAAAATAGTAACGTTGAAACCTCTGATTACGTTGACAGCTGTTACTTCACGTATTCTACCGCCGCTAAGGGCGTACTCCGCGTTGTTACGGGGTAATACCTGGCTACCTATAATGATCACACTAAATACTAGTAAGTAAATAGAAGGTGTCAGAGGGTTTATGTTAGCAGTAAGGTAGTAGAGGTAACAAAGGTACAATATTAAGAAGATGTGTGTTTGTGCTGTAGAATAATCACTAGCCGTTAGGCTATTCAGGTATGTAGACTGAATACTTAGATTGACAACTGAAGAGATATGAAGGAAATACTATCTGTGTGGTGATGACCGTATCCTTATATCCTATGACCTTCATACCATCTTCAGTACTGGATAGCTTGAATAGCAAGATATGCAACATATCCTATGCATCCGTGCGTTAACCCTAACCCTGGGTTGCTGACATAAGTGATATTCCCTGCCTAATGTATTGGAAGTCAAGCTTCTAATGGCGCAGCTGGCCGCTGGCCTGCTCCATGACCTGCAGTTGGTTCTTGGGTTATAATACTACCAAACAAGTTAATATATTTCTATCGCAAATGTGTAAAGAGGCTTAACTTAGCTAAAAGTAAAGGAAAGATCCCCTTAATCGCGTATAAAAGCATTAAAGACCTTTAACGCCTTTGCCTTTACCTAGAGGGTTTTAAGGATTAGAATTTTAAAGGAGATCTTTTTGTTAAGTTAGTTTAAATAAAGTTTTAGCCATTTCTAACGGATTTTTTACTGGGATATAAATTCCGCGTCTAGTGACCTTTTTCTTTACCTTAGCTTTGTTTTTGTTCTACTTAGCTTATCTTTATTTAACTTAATAAGCCTTGATTAGTATTTAGTTGATATAAACGCCTTCAATACCTCGTTCGAAGTGTATTTCGTTATTAAACGTACACTACATCATTTTCTACATATTATAAGTCTAATGGTTAGAAAATTTACGGAAATCTTGAAAAACGAAAACGTCGCAGTCGCAGTCTTTACCAAGACTAGAGTCGAAAATGTACAAGATGTACTAGTTAACGTAATTAGTTAGGTAAGCCTTAGTTGAGGTCTTATTAACATCCGAAATCTAGAGTTGTTTGTTGTAGTGGTTAGCGAAAACAGTTCTGAGGGCTTCGACTACCCTTACATATTTTTAACTTGGTGCCATCTTAATATTTTGGATTATGTGGTACGCGTGAAGCGTATAGGGCGAGGGACTTAGTAATGTTTAGGGGTAGGAACTTGGTGTTTTCGCGTGAAGTCGTATAGAAATATAACGAAATAGCGTCAGGTCGCGCGATGTAACTTTCTTGACGTGATTTAGTGTTTTTATTGAAAGTGGCGATTTTGAAGATTAAATTAGTATAAGGGAGGTGAAAAAACTAAAGTAGGGGTAAAGGTTTAATCTAAAGGGCAAGGTTGAAGGTCGTTTATTATTGGTAAAAGATAAAAGTTAGTTGTTGTTTTAAAAGTGAGACTCGGTCGTTTTTCTCACAATAATAGTACCCGCAGTAATACTGACTAATCCATTTACCAACTTGTTGAACTTTAAGTCTTCTAACATTTAATTTCAACGGTTTGAAAAAAAATCTGTAAAGATTTCTTAGTGTTCTCGATAGCGATACTATCGCTACTTTTAAGCTGCCGTGAAAACCGACGCAACTTAAAAGTTTTCTTCACTTACTGCCGTGAAAACCGATGCAATTCGTAAAGGCCTTTTGTAAAAATATTTTCTTTACCTTAGTATTTTATAAAACGTAACCATAAAGTAGCTTCTTCTTCTACTCAACTTATCTATGTTTAACCTAATAAGTACTGATTAGTGTTAGTAGGGCTTTATACGTTGCAACTTTGTCGCTTCGATTGGTCAAAATAACAGTAGTATTGTGTGGTCAAGTGGTGTATATATTGTTCTAGGTTTGATAGACCGCTAGCCGGTCTGTACAGTAATTTGTATGTCTCATTGCTTGGCTCGTGCCCTAGTGTGAAGTGTGGCCATATTGCACTTCACCTATAGTCAAATACAGTGGGCTCATACAAAACAATACACTTAACTTGCAGTCAGTAAAGTAAACTTTATTGTAAGTAAAGTTGACCTACTGAACTGCAAATACTACTATTCCAACCAAAACTGATTTACTTGTAAAAAGCCGCTATAGAGGACTTTTTAAGATCGGAAATCATGGTAAACTACTATATTTTACACAATTCACGAAAATAGTTTCAATGCCTAAATGGTAATATTTTTTGAATAATTTTCAGAAATTCTTATCCAACCGAATATTTTTACACCATCCTAACCCTAATCGTTTTCCTTTTCTTTAAATTCATGGTAGTTTTGATCATGTTTTTAACGTGATACTGCTTCAATCAAAAAAAATGTTATATTTAGGTTCTTAAATAACATATTTTAGTTATAGGAATTAAACCTATTTTATTCCTAAGTTGATATATTTCCAAATTAGAACTACATTATAATCCTTGAAAGTTTGAAGTAGCGTGCCTCGTATAGGCACATCGCTGCCTTTGCACCATATTTATCAATAATACATACATAATTGTTATTTTTACAGAAAAAAAATCATATAAGAGAATAGTAAATTGAAATTTACTAAATACAATTTTTACGTATAATGCCAATGAAAGATTAATCAATACTTTTATTTATCTTAATACCCATGATTTGAAAGTTATTCATCTCTTTAGACATCTATATCTTGTTTTTAATACCTTATAGAGGTTACTGAAGCCGATAAAAAAAAAATCGTATGTAATAAAAATTTTCTATCCTCTATCCAATATTCTATAACTATTTAATTTGTTTTAATAGGTTTTATATCTTTATATACTTAGATAAAGCCAAAATATAGGACATTTTAAAGCTACGTTTTTGGTTCAGTTATTATGTCAATTCCGTGTGGAAAAGTATTTCGTACGAATTGAAACGAAATAACGGGAACGAAAATACCATTTAAGCATTAAAAATCAGCTACTCCTTTAAACTTCTATATCGCTTGCTTTACAACCTAGATTTATTAAATTACAAACGCTTGGTTTTACCTTTTTCTTGCGTTTAGAATTTTTTCGTGGATACTGAAAATAAACGCTATTATTTTGGCTTTTAACGCATGATGAAAACTTTAAATAGCCTTTATTTTTTCCTTTAAACTTAAACTCGTGATAACTTAATATCTAGATTACGCACAATATAGTTCATTGCAAAATAACAATCCAAAACCTATCGTTAAACTTCAGCTAATTCAAGTGTTAAAAACCCCATATTTACCATTTATATGGATTTTATTATCTCTTTGCCAGCTATTTCCTCGTTTGAAACGCCATGGAATCTGCCTGTATAGGAAGAATTTAATACTATTATAACGTTTACTTACAAAAAATCTTAAAATACTTTTCTTGTCAAGGTATAACACATACATTGCCTCAAAATAGGCTGCTATTTTCGTAAAAAAAATCTTATTATTTTATTAGATTTGTGCGTAACATATAATTTCCGATCGAAACCCTCAATTCTTATTAAAATTTTCGCAAGGTTATTGAAAAGGCTTTGATATAGAGTTAATAATAATGACAGCTTATCCTCGTTAGGCAAACAATTAGTCGAAAATAAAAACAGTTTATAGAAATCATTTTGCTATACTATATAACAAAATATCCTAATCAATTGTAAATTAATTTCGTTCCTACCTTACAATAATACTTTCATTCCATTTACTTTCGAACAATTAATGCTAGTTTTTTTATAAATTTATATTTGGTTCTAAAATTCACTTACTAATTCAATATTTCATTTCTTATATACCATATCAACAAACTAATATTCACTTTATCAAAAAATTCTTAAAGTGAAATAATTAATTAACAATAAATATCGTGGTCATGAAAGCCAAAAAAAAAAAAGTATAATAAAAAACACCGTTAGCATAACCTCAAAGTTGGTAATCGAATCTGACTAAAACCTAGATAAATATACCAGGTTTTTTATTACCAAGGAAAACTTAATCCTCTTTGTTTAGAATATTTCACTATTGTAAAAAAAAGTTGTAAAACTCGCTTTCTTTTTAGATTTCCATCAAAATTCAAGAATTTATCCCACCGTTAATATTTTATACCTAACATTTACTCGGAATACGAAAACCTTCAAACAAGTCACTCTATATCCGGCGCCTATCTGATATAAGGGTAATAAAGATAAAGGGAAAGTTAAAAAAGATACTAAACAAAAGGTTTAATCTTCGCCTCCGAATAGGTCAACAGGTCCAATATCATCAAATGAAAAAGATTTACGGAAAAAGATGGTAAATCAGTAAATATAAACGTTATAAGGAATTAATTGAAAATTTTGAGAAAATTTTGGGATGAGTTTATTCTCACGAATGTTGCTTCTCGAAAATATCTCTTCTAGTAAAAATCAATTCTCATGAGACATAATAAAATACTCACACACTTACTTTATAATAGTAACAACATGCTTTATTTGTTCCACAGCAAATTATTGGACTAAAGTAGGATACAAACCCACCTATTTGCTGTTGCTGTCTTTATTGTTATACATACCTTACTGTAAACTCTGCACTCACTCGAGACTTATTTTCTTCCTTTTTCATCCTTCAATACAGTCAGAAATACCATCACCACTATGACAGTTCAATAGGTCGACTATGCTAGTAAAGTTTTATTAACTTATTTATTATATGAGGAGGGGGGTTGTGTTAGCTTATTTATTTGATTTAAAGATTTTTAGCATTATAATTAGTCGCTTCAATATAGGGTTTGACCTGGATTATATGAAAGGTTGCAGTACTATTAGTAGGTTTAACAATTATTTTAGGGTTGACAATAATTAAATTTTTGAATAGGCTATTCTATTTTCTTGGCTTCTGTTACACAAAAACTTCACTTCATAACTGAAAAATAAGTACGTTGATTGTTATGAGGGCCTTTTTAGCCTTAAAGGAATTATTAATTTGATATTGCACTGATTTTTTCGTAATTTCTATAAAGTTTCATCGTACGACACAGCCACTTTTTAGGTATTTGCTGATTATGTAGATTTATTATTTATGTGTGGGTATGCTTTCAAGACCAGTAACGTTGGTATTAGGTCATTAGAGCCTATAGTATTATTTAGGTCCTTCACCACTATTTAAAAACCTACCTTCTAGTTGATAAAGTTTTTAACTTTTAGTGTGAGGATATCGTACATTTTGCGAAGTATCGTGCTTACTCTTTCGACTTTTTTAATGATTTAGTGGGCTTTAACAGGCACATGTTTATACAAAATTCCTATTATGTTAGCCTTTGTTTAAAAGTTTATCAGCGTAAAGTTAATACCGGTATCGTAAACGACGACATTAAAAGGGTCCAAGTACGTGTTAATTTATAATATTTTCAGAATTTCCTACGCATCCTTTGCCTATAGGGACTTTTGGAATTTAACTTCATGACAAGAGGTTATAGAGTTAATAAAGTAAATAATAAAATTATTATTTATGTAGAATACGTTAATAAAGATTTCGTAATTGAAGACTTTGTTATCTTGTAGTGTAAATTTGAATTTATGGAGGGCTTAAATATATGTTTGGAAGTGATTGGAAATGTTTTCCCTAGCATTTCAAACAAAGTAGGTTACTTTTTTTTTGTCTTACGCAATTTACGACTTTATATAGTTTATCTATGGTTAGATAATTGAAACTCTAGTATAGTCAACTAATTTCTGACTCCGTTAGGTTTAATACCGTTACCTTGAAGCTCTACAGGTAAAATTACGAATACCTTTATTTTAAATCGAAAGGGAACCTCTAGCCTTTTTCAACCAGTTTATCATCATTAACATCGAAATTAACGCCGACAGCTTTTAGGTCTTTTAAGTGATAAAGGAAAAGAATAAAGGATTTAAGGATATAAAACGTAATAGATCTAATAATAGTCTGAATAATCATTATCCCTAATAATAATAGTTGTTTTCTGGTCTAAAGTTAATTTTGATCATATTAACATTTTAACGATCGATTTCTATAGAAGTAGTACTTTCCCTTCGTAATACTACGTATTACGAATAGCTTCCTATTAAGTATCTTTCTGACCTTATGTTGGGCATAATACTTTAAAACAAGTAATTTGAGTAACGTTAGTGGAAGTTAAGAATATATAATAGGTGAAGGGTTTGGTTAGGGTAAAGGTAGGGGTTTTCGCTATTTAAACAGTATATTAAGGTGTGGTTGTTTAGTAATTAGGCTACGTTAAGAGTAACGGTTTTATAATACGTGGTTAACTTAAATATATTGTTATCGTTAACAGTCTTTTTACACCTATAATTTATGATATGGTCCAAGTATTTTTATTTGGAGGTAATGAGGTACTAAGTGTTATATATTATCTGTTGTTTGTAAAGTTTAACCAGAGAGTATCGAATTAATTAATAACTGGATTTGTTACAAATTTAATACTTTTTTTCACCATTACAACAATAGTTCTTACGGTTATTAGGTTTGTTTGAGTAACATCTTCGTTATTATTCGTGTAGTTGTAGCTTCTAGCTCTAAAGTCTAAGACTAGATTTTAAGCGTTAAGGCCTCCGTATTTACGATCGATATATTATAATATTACGTGTTTTTGTATTCTTATCGCGAAAGTTATCAACTTGAAAATATATACTTAGCGAGTTTGGTGTATATGTTATTACGATTGTAAACGAGCACCATAATTAGTTCAAAATGCCCTTAATAGTGGCATTTATGCGTTGTAAAGCGTATTGAAAATCTTTTACACCTGTAACTATAGCCCATACATATTCGCACAACATAGCTTCGTTAATATAGGCTTTTATTATTGCTTATTAGCATAATATTAACTTATTAAACATTTGGTTGGGAATATTTATCAATTTTTATGCTCTTTTTCATTGAATATCATTATTATTCACCTCGTTGTAACCCAATCCGTGTAGTATTATATAAAGTAGATGTTGTATTCGAAGTGATTTTTTATATTGTTGTAAATTTTATGGATTTTTTTTACTTTTATTAGGAATTTTAGGTAATAATACCTGATGTAACTTGTAAGGATTTTAAGGAATAATGAGAAAAAACCAGAAAGAGAGACCTCTACTTATTTCAAAATGTTTAAAAAAGTTATTATTTTCGTATCGAAAAGGTTATCAGGTTTTCTATTATATTTTTCTTCGTTATTTCCCATTTTTGAAAAATATGTAAAAAGCTTATAATCAGTATTAACCTTTTTAACATGTTTAGTAGAAAGTTCGAGATAAATTTCTAATTATTAAAGATGTTTCCAGTGAAATTAGGCTTTAAGACTCCGAAGTTGCGATATTGAAGATATTTACCAGTCGCCTAACTCGATAGGTAAAGTCTTATAGTAGGTCCTATAGGGGGTTTGCGTGTGTAAGCGTACTTACCGTGGGAAATTTTGCCTTGTAAAACTTGGCGATTTTGAGGAAAGAATTGAAGGGTAAGGAAGATTTAACTCTAGGGAAGATTTTACGAGATTTGACGGTTTATTTAATTAACCGGATGGCGTTAATATCAATTCCTCTTACTGAGTCAACGGCTGTTGCTTTACGCGTTTTGCTTCCGTTGAAAGCGTACTCCACATTGTTACGTAAATATGTTAAACTGCCGAACAAATTAATCATTCTTTTATTATCATTGTATAAAGAATTTTTATTAGCGATAAAGTTAAAAGTTTAATTGAATGAGGGATTGAGGGTAGGTTTTTTAAAACATATATGAAGACGATAAAGTCTTAACGCTCTTTACCCTAGCGCGTAGGTCTTAAAGATATTCTTTAAGTTAAGGCAATTTATAAAGGGTTTTTACCAACTTAGTAAAGTTTTTATTCAGCATGTATACTTCTTTTCGTTTAAGTTTTACCTTTAACTTAAAATTGATATCTTTTTGAATCTTCATTCATATATTGATAGTTTAGTTGTCAAAAACGTACGATATTTCTAAAAGGCGTGGTCGTTGCAGTTAAGGTTCTCGATATCGTTTTACTCGATAATGTAGTGGCTGATAAAGTTAACTAAGTGCCTTTTAATTGAGTTTTCGTTGATATCTTTTCCTTAAAAATGTTTGTCGTAATATTTGGAAATAAGGGATCCGAAAACTTTAATCATCTTTCATAATTTTTTAGTAGGTAACTTCTTAGTATTCTTCTTAGCGTAAAATTTGGTATTTAAGAGACTTGGTGATTCGGGGGGTAGGGACTTGATGATTTAACGTGAAGTCGCGTGACATGGCTTTCTTGGCGCAATTTGGCGATTTTTTTTGTATTTCCGATCGGAGAAGCAATCTCAACAATTGAAGTGGTAAAAGGGAAATGGAAAAAAGTAGAGTAAAGGGAAAGCTTAGTATTTGTAGGAAAAGTTTGATGTAAAGGGTAAGGTCGGAAATCGTTTATTGTTATTGGTTGTTTGGCGTAGGTTTTTTTTTTTTTTTTGTAATCATAACACCTGTAATAGTATTAAATTAGCTGTTCGCCTACTTGAAAAACTTTAGGACTTTTAATGGTCAATCTAAGCTCTTTGAAAAAGGATCTAGTAAATCTTTCTTGGTATTTTCAATGACGATACCGTTGCCATCTTTAAGCTACCATGGAATTTGAAATAATCGAGAAGTTTTCTTTATTTACTGCTGTAAAAATTAAGATAGTAGTAAAGGTCTTTCCCAAGGGTCTTTCCTTTACCTTGGTTTTACCTAAAGCGCAATAACCGTAAATTAGCCTCTTCTTTCACTTATTCAATCTGTGTTTAACCTGAAAAATACTGATTAGTGTTGGTAAAGCTTTAGAAGTTACAAAGTTTTCGATTCGATTGGTCGAAGTAACAGTACTATTGCAACAGTTCAGTGGTGGATAACAAGGTTTTGAATAATAGTAAAAAGTCCTGATAATAGTATTAGTATTCATATTTTTATATCAACTTTGTTAGTATTTAAAGCCTACATACGTATAACGAATAAATTACTACTATCGCTAAATATCCGTAAACGCGTTATAACACACAGTAAGGTATTAAAGGAACTCAAGAAGGAATATATAGGCTATGAAGATAATAAGACTTTGAATAACAAAAACGAATTATTGACTATAAATATATTATCCCCGTATTTTTAAAATGAGATCTTTATATAACGTAAAATAGGTAAATAAGATAACTTTTATATGATTATAAGTATTATTCACCAAAAAGTGGTAATGAAAACTGTTAACAACTTTAGTACTTTTTGAATGAAATGAGTTAAACGGTATAAAACACCTTTTCAATTAAATAATGATTTGTACCTGAATAACCTCCAACCCGAGTAAATTAACAAATATAATTCTTCCAAATGAATGTTTAATAAGTTATTAAAAAGTTATCCACGTGAAAAACTTTTTTGAAGGAAGATATATATTTCAAAGAAAAAAATAAAGAAAATTATTAACTTGAAGTGGCATATATAACCACTTTAGTGTTTGAAAAATCAAAGTCTTACGACAGACTTTCTTTTGAATTACGTGATAAAAATATTATCAATATATTGGGTAAATCTTTGAAAGAAAATCAATAAGTGAAAATTAACAGCTTATTATACAAAAGGTTATTTATTTTATATTGTCAATATAATTTAAAAGCTAAAACGTTACTATTTGAAATCGAGGATAATTTACAAGGTCAAAGGCAAAACTACAGACCATCCATATAAAATTGATTTACTAATCGTTTCAAAATACGGTAATGAAAATGAAAAATAAATTTTAACTTCATCGCTTATAATTCAAGCATTCAATCAATATTTAATTATAGTAATTACTTCAAATTAAATTATTAGTGCAAACGGTGAATTAATATTTAATAAACGTGATATAACGTAAAAATATACGTAATATACCATTAGTTTTCAACAGATTATATTATTTGAATTGTTAAGAAATTAAAATATAGTTTTCAATTGGTAAAATAATACGTTATATTAAACCTTCATACAAATTAGGCGAAGTAAGTAGTTATTAGATTTTAATATATTAGGCGTGATTTGGAAACAAATTCAATATAGTAAATTTGACGTGTTACTTGTAATTATAAATTATATAAAGTAAAAAAGTTAATATTATAGGTTTATAAACTGACAATACCCTTTTTTTCTTGAAAATGTTAAGTTTATAACTGAGAAATAGAGTGTTATCAAAAATTCAGGTTTTTGAAAATATAAACCAATCAAAGCGTCAGTTAAAGGTATTTAACTTAACTTTAATAAATAGTTCATCCCTATTTATAGTATTAAGACTGAAAATAGTACGTATATTAACTTACGTTAAAAATGGTAAGTGTTGGTAGGCTTGCCTATAGATATAGGCTTTTCGTTGCAACGTAGTAGATTCGAATCACTGTGCTCGAAGTAACTGGTGCTGCATTGAAATCGGTTTTGGTGGAGTTGTAAATTCTAAGTTTGGCAGATCGCTAGCCCGTCTGCACACTAATTTGTATAGACCAACGCTTTGACCTATGCCCTACTTTAAAGTGTGCACCTACTGCACTGCACTTGCAGCCAGTCCAGTCAAATCCCATAAAATACAATTAATTTGCAATCAGTACAATCAACCAAACTGACAGTTGAGTTGACTTAACTTTATAGCATTTGACTTCTATTTCAACAATATTACTATTTACCTAGACGCATACAATTTGGATGTTATCCATATTTTTAAACAACTAATTTGGTTTTAAATACCTTATAGCAATTCATAGCGCCCGCGGACAAGAAGATTTCTTTATTATAAAAGTTATACATATTTGATTAAATCTTTGATAATATTACTGTAACGTTTGATAAAATTGATCGTATATTATAGGTTACTAAAGTTATTTTACCTAAAAAATATACACCTTAGAATTTGGTCTGTATATAACGAAAAAGCTGTCTGGCGAATAATTATCTCAAATTTGACTTAAACGCCACACAATAGAATAATTATTAATAGTTTTAAAAATGGTCATTCTTGTTGTTTCATTAATCGCTTCCTTCATAATCGGAACAAACTTAGCTGTAAAATATTCTTCATTCTCATAAAACTCGTCCGAAAAGTTTTTATAATACCTAGAATGATTAGTATTGTTTCAATCCAAAATGTAAAATATTTTATTAAACGCTAATATTTTTGATATAAACTGAAACAAATGAAACAATATTATCGTTATTGAATTTTCTATGGTTCAATACATAACGAAAATCAAGAGCCTGCTAAACGCATTTAGCCAATTCAAGCGTTAAAAGATGTTATATATACTGTTTACAGGGATTTTATTACTACTTTATCATCAGTATTATCGGTTCGCATCTTTTGAGAATTACTAGGTTATGAAAGGTTCGACGCTATTACACTTGCTACCCATAAAACTTTAAAATATATTCTTTTCTATCTAGTTGTATAACTGATGTATTATAGTATTAGGTGTAAATCCTATATTTCAAATTATTATTATTAAATTAGGCTTATCTGAAAAATATTATCTCAAAACCAAATATTAAGTTTTTGACGCCTTTCAATAAGCTTTATAAAAAGAATTCATTATTAACTTTTGTATAGCAACAGCCTTTTTTTTACAGGTTAATAAATAGTTTGAAAGCAAAACCTAGGTTGTAGAACTCGTATTACGTTATTATATCGTCAAAAATCCGAAAAAAATGGTAACTCACTTTATTACTACGTTTTAATGAAAGTTAATGACGCTCGTTCTCGTGATATCGATACCAGCTCTTACAAATGTTTATTCGGCTTTAAAATGCGTGCTTTCATGGATTATGTTGAAATATTTTCCCTGATAATAGGTGAAAATTATTCTTATAAGGAAATATTTTCGACGCAACGATTAACTTGCAATAAACTTTATTATCGACGAAACAAAATGCCATCATAATTAATAATATCGTTTAATGTAATTTAACGTGGGAAATAGTATCTGGTTCCGCACTAGAAAAGACTACAAACCTTTGTATTAATGAGAACAATTATCCCATTTATGCTTAGGCCCGTTTACTGTAATAAACTGTATAAAAGAACATGTATAGACACTCGATTTTCCTCCTAGTTTACGAATTTTTCTTACTGTTAACGTTAAGTATTAAACGCCTTACTAAAAGCCTAAAAACAATAATCTCGCCTGTATACCTCTATTACTTAAGCTAATATAATATGAAAAACTCTCAAGAAAAGTGAACAAAAAATAGAACAAATTGTTAACAAAAGTTTGAATCGTCGTTGTCGTGTGGGAAATTATATTCTATATTTGGTTCCTTGGAAAGGCTACACTTTGAAGGACGATAAGTAGAAAGATGTGAAAAATCTGAAACATTGTAAGGAACTTATTGAGGTACACGAAAAAGCTATCTGCGATAAGATTGTCTTATGAGAAGGCTGTCTCGTGAGAAGGCAGTCTCACAAGAATTGCAGGTTATGGAAGTTTCGCGTTCTACGTCTCGCATCTCGCTTCTCGCGTCTCACATCTCGCATCTCGCACCTCGCGTCTCACGTCTTTCTCGCGCTTCTTTCATTTATATATATAATAAGGACACTAACTTTCTTTTGGTTCCGGGAACTTTTTGTAAACTTATATAGGGAGATAAATACATGAGTTTACTATAGGAGGAAAGAAGGGAAGGCACGTGCCTGTGTCTTCCCATACATGCTCAGCCTTTCGCTGAGAGCTTCTAGTTCTAGCTAGTTTTTCCTTCTTCCATCTTCAGAATAATACATTGTTTCAACATGAAGTTTCCTCCCTACACGCGTACTAATAATCAATCAATAGTGACGGCCAAAATGTCCTCTATTTTTGACGAGTATTGTTCAATTCATTACTATTCATTTAGCCCTARGAATGTATATTAATCTTAGGTTTCCAGCCTTAATCTCTCGGTACTCACTTTCTTTATTCCCGTATGTAAGTCTTTTATATCATAGGCTGGTGCCTACCTCAATCCCTACTAGGGAGCTAGCCCTGCCATGCGCGTTACCGGCTTCGCCTCTACTCGAAACCATATACTACATTCTTCTATATTTGTGAAACATATAGCTATAGTCTAAATACTATTCATAGCCGCTCCGTATCAAAAATTCCCTCTTTTCTTCCCTTTTTATCGAGGATTATAAATAGTATCCAATCTTTTTAAACGATAATTTTGATTTAATATGTCTACATGAATTTTTTTAATGACAATTTTCTTTTTCTGACAGTATTTTAGTTATTTTTGAATTTTTATAACCTAGAAAAATCGTTTTTAGCAACAATTTCAATTTAAAACTCTCAGTTTACCAAACAACTTTGTATTCGGAAATGAATAGTGAATGTACGGTTCATGCAAAATATCAATCCCATAAATAAAAATAATAGAACTCTTGCACCGCTTTTTACTAAAGATAGTATAGAGTTACCTGATAACAACAATACCTCGGGTTACTCCGATTTCGATTACGAACCTAACGATTAATCTAACTACTCTAACTGTTTATAGGTTAAACCAAAGTATTTTGAATAACCGGTAAAAATTTCCCGCATCAAATTACGTTTTCCTGTGTAAAAAGCTATAATAACGCGTGAGTTTATTAATATAGACATGATATTAATATGAAAATTAATTATACTATTGGAATAGTATTATATTCAGTGCAGTAGGTCAGCTTTACTTACAGTAAAGTTGACTATACTGAACTGCAAGTTGAGTGTATTGCATTATGCAGACTTACCACATTGAGTGTAAGTCGAGTGCAGTACGCTACACTTCACTCTAGGGCACAAGCCAAGCACTTGGCCATACAAATTACAGTGCAGACCGGCTAGCGGTTTGCCAAACCTAGAACAATACAATATATTCATTATCTGACCACATAATACTACTGTTACTTCGATCAATCGAATCAACAACGTTGCAATGTCTAAGACCTACCAATACTAATCAGTGCTTGCCTACTAGGTTAAGCACAGATTAGCTAAGTAGAAGAAGAAGCTACTTTCCTGTTACGCTCTACGTCAAACAGCGGCTATAGTAGAGGAAATATTCTTGTGAAGAGCCTCTATTAGTACTGCGCCAGTCCCTAACGGCAGGAAAACAGAGAAGACTTTTGGGTTGCATTTGTCTCCAACAGTAATCTGGAAGTAAGCGACGGTATCGCTACTTGAAAACACCAAGAAATATTCATTGATCCTTCTTGAAGAGCGTTGAGATTGACCGTTAAAAGTCTCAATTCGGCAAGTTGGCAAACGGCTAAGTTAGTACTTCTATGGATGCTACTATTGCAAGAAAAACAACTAAGTCACTATGCCATTTCAATCGTCAAGTTCGCTACTCTGAGCGAAAACACCAAGTTGCGCCAAGAAAGCTACGTTTCGCAATCCAACGCCAAGTCGCCAAGTTCCTACACAATCTTACGCTAAGTTACTAAGCCGTCAAGTCACCAAGTCCCCATGCGATCCTACGCTAAAACACCAAGCCCCTTACACCCAAGATTATCAAGTTTTTCACCTTACATACCTGTTAAAATGTATGTCCCTAACGCTCAGTTTAAGGCTATTACTAACACTATTAGAAAAGAGGCAATCGAAGCGCTCGGACTTTTCTTCACCAAACATTACAACAGTGACTTTTGGGGGGACGATGTTAACGAAAACTTAATTTAAAGACATATTATAAACTTCGTCGGCCACTATATTGTTAACTAAAACAGCGGCAAAAAACGTAACCACAGTAACTATGCTTTCTGCAAATATCGTGAATTCTTCAATAACTGGACTATTAATATGTGGAAGAAGATTCAGAAAGCTGTTAAATCTAAGTTGAAAGAAAAACTTAAACGTAGAGGAGACTACGTACCAGAAAAGATCTTTATAAGGTTGGTAAAGACCCTATTTAACTTGGACTAGCTTAAGGAATGCCCTTAAGACCTACAGCTTAAAGGAAAAGGTGTTAAGAAATCTTACCGCCCCTATACGCGATTTAGAGGACCTCCCCTTTAACCCTAGCTAATTTAAGCCTTTTTATGTGTTAACAATAAGGAACCTGTTAACCTGTTCGGTGGCTTAGTATTTTTACGTAATAACACGAAGTATGCCTTTAACAGCGGAAGAGCATTCGAAGCAAGGGTTGCTAAAACAGCCAGAGGTATTAATATCAGCGCTTTATACCAGTTAATTAAATAAGATCATTAGGCTTTTTAAAACCTATAAGGCCACATCGACCCTTGGCATTATGATCGCCAAACACATTAAAAACTATTTCCCTTCGAACACTACGTATGTAAACCGATTACAGGCTCTACTACAGGACTTTACCTATCGGGCTAGGCAACTAACAATTACCCTTAACACCGTGCCTCGAAACCTTTAAAACCTAAGTCGTTAGGAAACACCAACTAAACCTATGATAATTATTTCGACCTCCTCCTAAAATCTATTAAAATAGTTAACATTAACTATAAGTCAATAATAGACTTCTCTAAGATTTATCATAATATAAATAAGTATAATGGAAAGCTTTATAACCTTTTCAATACCAAGATAATACACTTTTTAAATATCTGTAAGTGGATAAAAGTATTACCTTTTGGTTTTTACTTATTGTTTTCTGAAATCCTTACAGGTTATGCTAAAGACTATTACCTGAACTTCCTAACGAATGCCACCACGTTTGGCGAAATATACGATGGCATAAAAGGCCACTTCGAATACGACGTTTCCCTCATATAATATCATATAGATTAAGCCACTACACGGTAGACTATAATAATAATAAAGAAAAAAGAGGAGGAATTACTAATGGATGTTTTTAGTTAAATATTGAACAATTTAATAATATGTTAAAAGGTAATAGGAAAGGCCTATGCTGGCCAAAATACACTTTGCGAACAGATACGGGTAGCTGTTACAGGTGTTAATGAGTTCGAATACGCCTTATAACGCCTGAATACTACCTATAAAAGCTTTTTTAGCTAGTTACATCCCTTATTTTCCATCGTGATAGCACGTATACCAAACTCGTTCGGTATGTATTCCTAAACCGGAAATTTCCTTGACGTAAATAAGGAAGACCTTATAGTAATTAATTACGTTGACCGCAAATACTTACGCCTATAACGCTTAAGGTCAGGTCTATTAACCTCGGCCCTAAACTGGAGGCAAAACCTATGTTAACGTTATTAAGATTTAAGTGAACCTATTAACCGCAAGTACTATTGTCGTAATAGTGGTAAAAGATGTTAAATCTATAGTAAGGCCGACTATTAGTTAACTCATTACCCCCCAGCCGAACGTAATAACAAGAAATCAACGTATTACGTCCAGTACCTCATTATTTCGAAATAAAATTACTTAAACCAGGTTTTCAATGCTAAAGACAATAAGTTAATTAACGCCGCCAACGCCCCCAATTAGATTAAGTAGTATAAAGATATTACTTCCGGTACGGCAACTCAGTAACTAGCTAACCATGCCTTTTTGTACCGTTTGGGTGGTAAAGACCCTTACCTTTGCCCTAACTATGCCCTTAACCCTTTACATACCTTTAATCTTCGCGATCGTTACGCGGACCATACGTTTTAAGGTATTATGTTAGACATTGAGGTAGTAAGGTACTTAATAAGAGGCTATTCGTAGTACGAGGTACTGCGGAATGAAAGCACTATAGCTACTAAGATTAATTGTTACAATATTGGCAAGGCCAAAGTTGGCTTTAGCTTAGGCAAATAACTATCATTATTAGAAATAACGGTAATTTTAATTGTAGTAGGAGTAATCACGTTTTACGTCCTTAATTCAACTATCTCTTTCCTTATTTATTTAAAGAATATAAAGACCTTTGACGTTAACGTGAATGTTAACGTAAACGAGCTGGTTAAAAACTACTAGAGGTTTTCACTCGCTTTTAAGTAGGAGAATTTATGGTTTTATCTTTAAGGCCTAGAAGTAGTAGTGTTAAACCTGACGTGTCTGGAAATACGTTAACTACACTAGTGTTTTAACTACCTAAATGTTAACAGATTGTATAAAATCCTAAAGTCAACAGGGTATAACGATATGACATACTTTGCCTTACAAGCTATTAAAAGGCTTTGTCACTATTGCCACACATATGTCCAAGCCCCCTGGAGATTTAAATTTACATTAAAAGATGATAAGAACTTTAATTGTGAAATTTTTATTAATGTGTTTTACTTGGATAATAAACCTGTTTTTTCACGCCGTTAACTCCGAAACTTTTTTCCACGAAGTTAAGTTCCAAAAGTCCCTTTCGGAAAAAGATAAGTGGGAAACCTTAAGGATATTATAAATTAATACAGACCTGGGTTTATTTCACGTTGTTGTCTATGATATCGGTATCAACTTTATGGTGGCGAAGTTTTAGGAAGATGTTAAAATAATGGGTATTTAGTGTAAACAAGTACCTGTAAAGGCTTATTAAAGCATTAAAAAAGTTAAAATGGTACACGCCCTACTTCGTTGAGCGTATAGCATCCTTACGTTGGAAATTAGAAGTTTTACGAATTCGGAGGCACGCCTATAAATAGAAGTAAAGGGCTTAAACGACATTATGGGCTTTAAAAGCCTGATACCAATGCTGTTGGTCTTTGGGGCGTACCCACATCTGACGAGTAGATCTCTGCCTTTGGCATATACTTAAAAACGTATTTTAATGTACAGCAAAGCGTTAAGGGAACTACGAAAGTAATCGGCACACCGCTAAGTCAATGACGCCTTTAATATCAGAAACGAGCTTATAACAATCGACGTATTTACTTTGCTATTGTAAAGTGAAGTCTTTGTATAGCGGGAGCCGGGTAAATAATAGGGGCCGTATAAGATATTAAGTATCGTAAACTTTAAAGTGGTTGTTAAAACTGTTAATGGCCTTGTATCTTTTCGAATTACCTAGGTCAAGCCTTATATTAAGGGTACTAAAAATGAGAACCCTTAAGCCTCATAAACAAAACGACCGAGCTAATACAACCCTTCTTTACCTGTTGTTAATAAGCCGATGAAGCGCCGCCGGCGCGGACGACCCTTGAAACAGAAGGAAAACATTAAAGAGAAGAAATACACACCGGGTCGCATCTACAATACTGTTTAAGTAAGCAGGAAAAAAAAGGATAACGAAAACTTAATAGTAAAGCTTAGGGCATAAGGGATTATCAAAACCTCCGGCAAACTTTTTTAAAAAAAACGATAAAGTCGAAATTTACGGCTTACTAACTCGAGGTGTGGTATAATTTGTGTCAAAGGCTAACTTTAACCTTTTAAACCAGAATGTTACGATTTTTAAGTTGAAGATTATTTACGAGGTTAAGGGTAAAACCACGGAGTGGCCATATAAAAATCCACGGCTAATTATTTAAGGATATGGTGATAAAGGCAATGACTGGATCTTTATGCAGTGGCTAACGATTTATAAAATTAGCCAGCGTTTGGTAGTTACCCTGGCAACAAATTTGCTAACTAAAATGAAGGGTAAGTTTACACTTAATAACCGTAATATTACATAAACCTATACATAGTTAGCAATGGATTGATAACGGATTATACTGTTAGAATTGCCATAAGAACTCCGCTTTATCTACCTACTAGAAAGGGTAATGCGGTGTATTAAACCACTATATAGATTATCTAAGGTAGGCGTTTACTGGTTTCTAACCTACCAGTCGCAATTTAAGGCCCGGCTGGCGATAAAGTCTTTAACATACAACCCGTATTTATTGGTAACGAAAAAGAAAGACTTTGGCATAGTAAACATACAAATTGACGATACCCTTTTGGTCGGAACGGCTGGCTTTGTGGTATAAAAACAACAAGCGATCGAGAGCTTTAAGTTTTGGAATTATAAGCTGGTAACGACGTTAATGGAAAACAATAAACTTGACTTTAATAGATCGTTAATTTGTATACTTGGTATTGATACCGGCTTAAACTTCTGTTAGAAAGATTAAGGCGCTATTCTTACCACAATCGATAAGACTAATAAGGTCAGAGCTTAACAATACTTGGAATAACGTGTATGGAGTAGCTATATTACCACTTGATATTAACCGGAAGCCTTATAAGATTTATCCATTACGGTATAGATACAAATACTAACGGATAAAGACTTTGATCGACTAAACAAAAGGTTGGAATGGCAGATGCGGAACCTGGACCGCAGAATTAATATGGTGCTAATCGATCTTTTAAGAGCTAAGCTAATAATTTTCACGAACGGATCCTTTATAAATAACACCGACTTGTCTTTAAAAATTGGCTTCCTGATAACCCTTGTCAACGAAGATAGGCGGGAAGATCAGTTTAGTATTACTGGCAACCTAATTCACTGAACTTCCGTTAAGTGTAAGAGGATTACATGAAGCGTACTAGCTTCAAAGATTTACGGTATAATAACAAGCTTTGACGTAGGTATAACACTATGGGAAACCCTTAATATTATTACCAGGTAGCTAAAAATTCCCTTTATCCCGATAGTAATCTGTATCGACTTAAGGAATCTCTTCGAGTGCTTGTCAAAGCTCGGAACTACCAGTGAAAAACGCCTAATAATCAACGTAATGACACTTCGCGAAGCCTACGAAGGGAAGGAGATTAAGGAGTTTCGATGGATTGATAGCAAAGAAAATCCTGCAAATACTATAACGAAGGCCACGCTAAACAAAGCCCTGGAAAGATTTGTAGACAGCAACAAACTCACTATACGAATTAAGGGATACGTAAATAAACCGCCCGGAAATCCCAGATCACGTGACGACAGACAAGGATGTTCTAACAAATTGGAAGACTACCAGGGGATTAATTATAGCGACTTATTTAAGTGGCACAGTTAAAGCTTGCGAAGGGTCGTAGTGAAAGAATTTTTTGTAGAAGTTAATAAACTTAGACCTCGGGGGCAACGACGCAATTAAGGCCAAATGAGGTTAATTTACATACAATTGGGTGTAATGCAGTATGAAAGTCAACTGAAATTAATAGGGGTCTGGCCAGTTGATGAGGAGACAATTCAATAGTAACCGGAAAAAATTGGTTAGCTACACTGGCATATGGGCACAAACTAAAAAGCCTCCAGTATTAGAATAGTATTACATGCAATGCAGTAGGTTAACTTTTCTTACAGTAAAGTTAACTATACTAAACTGCAAGTTAAGTGTATTGCATTGTACAGACTTACCGTATTGAGTATAAGTCGAGTGCAGTATACTGTACTTCACTTTAGGGCACAGGCCAAGCACTTGGCCATACAAATTACAATGTAGACCGGCTAGCGGTCTTCCAAACCTAGAACAATACATCTACCATTTGACCACGCAATATTACTGTTACTTCGATCAATAGAATCGACAACGTTGCAACATCTAAGGTCTACCAACATATACGTTAAATTTTGAACAATGTTACCAAAATTAAAACCATTAGAATATATTATTACGCTTACGAAAGTAACGATGGTTATAACAACCTTAAATTTTGTATGAATATAATTTACGCCTACTATTATAAATTCAAGACAAAATAAACCAGTATTGTTGAATTCATAAACTTAGAATATAATGTTTGAATCCATTTTCATATCGTTTCTAATATTTGAGAAGTCTTAGTAATCGAAAGTTGTGATACATTCCAAAAGACTGCTATTGAACGTATTATTTTCTAAATAATTATTAATGATATCTTTTCTAACGCATTACTTCTTTTTAACATACCTGAAAACTACGACGAATAGGTTTCCTAAGCCAAACTTATTGATAACTAGTTATATAACTTCCGTACCTAATACAATGATAGCGATAACAATAGAGAGTATAATAATAGTCATAATAACGGTGGCAGCGTCTGTAACAAAAGTAATATCGGTGCTAATAGAAATAGCGGTAAGAGAAAGAGTTTCAATACATCGTTTTAACGAGATGACTAGAGGAATATTATCATAACGGATATAAATACTTTACGAACCAGTAATAAATGACGCGTTTTATAAGTTAATCAAGCTCAAATTTTACTTTGAAACGAGCACGATTTATATTTACGGTATAACATAAATAATCACCTTATTAATACCTGTTCTTTCAATCCTGCCTGAAGTCCAGGTATCTTTAACGTAAAGATTAATACATATGTTCCCAAAATTCTTATGGATAATATTATCAACTTTTTCAAGAGGAAAACATAACTTTTGTACATGATTACATAAAAAAATTGAAGCAATTTTCATTCGATCCAATAACATACTTATAACTCATAAATAACTTTCCGTTTATTGAAGATTTACTTCATGACTTTTTCATTCACCAAAACTTGAATAACTATGGGTTACAAATGTTATAACTTTACTTATAAACAAATTAACTGATAATTAAAATTGTTTTGTATCCACATTTTAATATAACATCTTCATGAAACTACTCCATAAACCGCTATTACTCAACTATAACTAATGTTTTTAATAACTTATTTAAGATTTAACCTTGACGTGTGTAAATATCGTATTTACACTTACGTTATTACCCGTGTACAATATACTGATATTTAAAAAAAAAATCAAATAAGATAGGAATAGATCATTTACCTAATTTCGATGTCATTAATTCTTATAATATAAAAACGTGACCATCGTATATAAAATTGAAGGTTTTTACCCAAATAAAAATTACATAGGAGTATAAACACCATAGTAATTTATACGTTATTCTTGCAAGCACGTTAAATCCAAACTTACATTATATAACTTATATTTCTATGCTTCAAAACCATGAATTAAATCCTAACTTTATAATAAATTGTTATCAGTAACAAGTACGCAAATACTATTCAATCGTTTACGCCTTTCTTGAATGAAACCCAGAGAAACAAACTACCTCTTCATCGTTAAAAACCGGATTATAGACCATATCTTGAAAAAAATAATTAATGGCGGCCTAAAATGATTCCCAAAGCCCATTATACCGGATATTGCGGGAAAAAACTCTTAGTTTTACGAAAATCGTCAAGTGAATTACTAGACAAAGGTTACATTCATACAAATAGTTCCTTAACAAATTCCCCCATTTTCTTTGTTAAAAACTCCGGAAACGATTTCGAATTTTACGTTAACTATCGATGGCTTAACATTATTACAAAAACCAATCGATAGCTACTTCTTTCAATTAAAAAAGCGCTTTTTAATATTTCATGAACTAATTTTTTTGCTAAACTAGACGTCCAAACTACTTTTGATGATCTATGTATTGAAGAAGACTATAAATAAATAATTAGATTGTTCATTTGTTTCGGTTACTTCGAGAAACTGATAACCTTTTTCAACTATTGAAAAACATGAATTACCTTTTGAAGCTACATGAAAATTTCTGTACAATAATTCTACAACATTTTTCGTTTTGTTTACCTTGATAATGTATTAATTCACTCGAATATTACGCTTAACTATGATGAAACCAAATCGAAACACGTAATGAATGTCTTTATTAAATTAAAAATTAATTCAAATATATATAAATACGAATTTGATATTGAAAAACAAACCATATAGGCCTTATTATCGAAACCGGAGTCGGGATGCGTAAAACTTCAGAAAGATTACAAGATATCCAGAAGTAAAGCGCTTTTATATTGGCGGTAGAAATTCGTAAATGTTAAGACTTTACAAACTTTTAAAGATAATTTATCAAATGCTACTCCAAAATCATCGAAGTTTTATATAATTCACCAAAAAGGAAGTTCTTTCGTTAAGACCTGAGGAAAGGTTTGCATTTGAAGGACTTAAACTTTCGCTCTATATGAAAACTATTTTCACTTTGTAGACACTTAAATAAAATACCTTCCTAAATGAAAACTATTTTAGATTGACTGTAAGGGGACATTTATTTTAATGCAACAAATGATGAGCTATTCGCCACATGATATATCATTCGCTCTGTTTATTGTACTTCAAATATAACTACAAAATTTAGAAAAAAAACCTTTTGAAGGTTATAAGTTGTTTTGAAAATTGCAATGTAAAACTTCGTGGTGTAGTTACTCCATTTACCATTTTTACGAACCATGAAAGTTTAGGGTACTTTACAATACCGAAAGAACTGTTCGATAAAAAGGTACTTTGATTGAATCAACTTTCTTCATTTCGTTTGAAGCTTATTCAAAATAAAGAAGTCAATTACATACAGTCTAACATATTATAAAGAAAAAAACATAATATCTCTAAAAGCTTTGTTGACCACTGTTTTTTAAGTACAGAATTACGACTTATTCACTTTGAATGACTATTTGATTCTTATATTCCATATTGACGTGTATTTCACCTTATTATCATCGAAGAATTCATTTCTGAAAGCCGTGAGCTTTTCACAAACGGAGATTTTGAAAGTAACTAATATGCTGTTATTACCTAAAAACCATATACCATATATTAATTTGTAGGATACGTATACTTAATCACAGTTTTCCTACCGATATTCGCCCTAATACAAACCGAATACTTTTGGTATCTAGTTCTAAATATATATTTAACAATTATAATACCTTAATATTTCTCAATTATTTATTAGTTTCCTTTTCCAACTGTTTATTACCGCATTATTTCAGGCCACTTACAATTCTTTCATCACCGGCTATCCAAGCCGCAACAACACTATTATCGTACTTTTAAAAACGTATATCTAACCCATGAAATACCATAGTATCCGGAGTTTCTACCGTAATCATATAATTTACGAACGGAAAACTTATTATTCACCGAATCAAAGTAACCTTATAAATCTTTATCGATTTCAGATCTACTTCATAACAAGATTTTCGTTGATTTTATAATTTACATCCCTTTATAATTGTCTAAAGATCCGCAATACTTCATAATTGTCAAAAGAAAAATCGATAAAGTCGTTATCTTAAAGGTTATAAAAGCTAAAAACTTCAAAACTTACGTAAAACAATTTATAAGTCATTATTAACGATTTTATAACTTCTTTTCCGCGATTATTAGTAACTATTGCTTAAATGAAATAAATAGCTTTCAATGACGCCTTTATGAACTAACCGGAGTAAAATAATGTTTAAACATCACCATTCACCCCAAAATAGATGATGTTATTACGTGAGTTAATGAGGAAATATTAACTTACCCACTATTTTCGCTATTTACGCCCAATTTGATTGAACTCATTTACTTACTGGGTACTAACCAATATTAAATAAGAAAAACCCCATAAATATCAGTACTAACTCGCTTTTTGTAACGTATAATGAATATGTCGACTTTATTTAACCATGTAAAAATGAGTTATTCCAATTACAAAAACATTTATAAAAGCTAAAAACTTTATTCAACATATTTGTAACAGAACAGAATTCGCGTACACCAAAAAAATTGACAAACAATAATATGTAGAAGAATCCGATGATAAAAATAATTCTCTATTCGCACGATTTGAGGTTGGAAACAACATTTGACACCTTTTAAAATTCATAAAATAAATTGGTATCTAAAAAAGATAAAATAGCTTTACAAATCATACTGATTGACTTATATAATTCATTTTTATATCGGCCAAGTTAATATTACGAGCGAAATAAATCCCCTATTTTATATCAAAGAGTTCATCCGAACGACTACTAACTGACTTTCTATTCAAAAGATGCATAATTATTAACCATTTTTTATTGTTATCATTGGCGACGTGAATGATTGAAATACGAATACCATATTCAAAATATTTTAAAGCCCGAATTTCACTCATAATTTATTGTATTCAATTCTAAAACCGCTTATGAAATAAGTGTTAGTTCAATGTATAAATTACTTTTGACCAATTTTAAAACCATTCATAAAATTTCATTACACTGTAACTTTCGATTTTTTTTCAATCTCTATATAATTGAAATAAAAAAAAATAGGTCGTTTTGCCAGACCCACTAACGAACTAGTATTCTAACCGTCTACTTTAATATTTTTTTCTGTTGAAATGGTAGTAATTGCAGTGTAGTAAATAAATTTCACTTGCAGTAAAGTTAAATATACTGACTGCAATTTGAGTGTATTGTTTTGTGGGTTTATTGTATTAATAGAAATCAAGCACAGAATTCACCTACTTCATACTCGGGTATGATTCAAGAAATTGGTTATAAAAATTAATGTGTAGACTAGCTAGAGGTCTGCCAAACCTAGAACAATACATATATCACATAACAACTGCAATATTATTATTACTTTGACTAATAGAATCGACAACGTTACAACAGCTAAAGATCTACTAATATTAATTAGTGTTTATTAGGTCAAGTATAGATTTTCTAAGTAGAAAAAAAGCTACTTTCCAATTACGCTTTATGTAATTGCAAAGTAGAAGAAAGACTTTTACTAAATGAATTTATTAATGCTGTGTCAGTTTAAAACGACAGGATGTAGATGTAACTTTTAGGTTACGTTTATCTACAACAACAATCTGGAAGTAAGCGATGGTATTGTTATCTAAAACACTATATATCTTTGTTAAATTCCTTTTTCAAACAAACATTGAGATTAATCGCTTAAAGTCCCAAAGAGTTAAGTTGTCAAACGAATTCAGTACTACTACAGGTGCTACTATTGCAAAAATGACTAAGTTTTACGCTATTTAACCACCGATAATAAATGACCTTCTACTTTAATCTTAACACCAAATTTTCCCTCAATTTTCCTCCTTTCCTCTTCCTATACGCCACTTCAATCGTCAAAATTGCTAAACCAATCAAAATCGATAAGTCGCGTTAAAAAAGCTACGTTGCACGAATTTACGCTAAATATCCAAATTTCTACTCCTTCGAATCGTCAAATCTACTCCACTTCAAACCACTAAATCATACGTCAACAAAAACTTCAAAATAAACTTAATCAAAAGCGATTGAAGGTAATTCAAGCCTTCGTACCCCGCTTTTCCAAAAATTACGATAAAAATCTCTACGAAATAAATGTCGACAAAAACTCAACTAATAATTACTCAATTGACTTCGTTCGCCACTACATAATCGACTAAAAAGACAGTAAAAACCTAAATAGCGGCGCCCATACCTTTCGAAAGTATCGTAAGTTCTTTAACGATAAAAAAATTGACATGTGCAAAGCGATCCAAGAAAATATTAAGTCTAAGTTAAAATCAAAGCTTAAACGATGAGGAGTTGACGTGTTAGAAAGAGGCTTAACCAAATTAGCACAAACTCTCTTTAACCTGGCACAACTTAAGGAATCCTCTTAAAATCCTTGTTCTTAAGACCCTTGAGGCAAGGGAAAAAGCGTTGAAAACTTTTTACACCCCTACATACGTTTTAGAAGACCACTCTCTAATGTCCAATTAAGTTTAATCTCTTCACAAGCCGACGATGAGAAACCTGTAAATCTGCTTGACAACATAGCGCCCTTATGTAATAATGCAGAGGATGCTCTTAGCGGTGGTAAAACACGTAAAGCAATAGCTGACAACGCGGCGAAAGTAATTAACGTTGACTTCATTCACTGGTCAATTGAACAAAATCATCAATTGCTTCAAAACATTTCCTACGGCCAAATACTCCTTACCCTTCAAACTTTCCTGCAAAATCTTCAAAACTTCCCTCAAAATTATCAAATACCTTAAAGAGAAGTTTCCTACGACAGATACACATATATACGCGAACCTATTACAGGTTTTACAATAGGATTTTACCCTTTTAGTTAAGCAACTAACAATTACCCTAAATATCGCGAATTTAAAGATTCATGACTTGCATTAACAGGAAATACTATCGATAACTGAAACGACTATCGCAACCTTTACCTAAACCTGTCAAAATGGTCAATATTGATTAAAAATTCTCACGGATTTCATAAAAATCTGGAATAATACAGCGAAGTATGACGGAAAACCCTACAATATTTTCGACACGAGGATAATGCCTTTTTTGAATAATTTCCAGTGGATAAAGATCCTTCCTTCTGGTTTTCACTGACTATTTCCTGGAATTTGTACAAACTACTCTAAATATTAATACCGGAATTTTTTAATAAAAGAAAAAACGTACCGCGAAATCTATAACAACAAAAAAAACTACTTTTAATACAACGTTGACCTTGTATAATATTTTATAGATTAGGTTACAATGAGATGAATAAAGATAACAACTAAGAAAAAAGAAAAAGGAACTTCTATTGATATATTTAATTAAATGCTTGAACAAATAATACTGTACCAACAAATAATTGGAAAGGTTCACATTGAGAAAGCCACGCTCCAAAATTATATACGGGTAGTAGCTACAATTGTAAACGAGTTTGAATACGCTTCATAACTCCCTAATGACACCTATAAAGGCTTTTTGAACCAATTACAATCCTTGCTGGCCATCTTAATATCACATATACCGGATTCGTTCGGTATATACCCTAAATTAATAACTTTCACAATGTGAATTCAATATACCGCACGATAGTATACTATATTACTCATTTGTATAAACGGCTCCAACGCTTAAAATCTAGTCCAAAGTCCTCGGACTAGAAACCATAACCATACTAATGCTAACGAGGGTAAAACTCAAACGGACTTGGTAACCGCTAAAATCATGATCGTAATAATGGTAAAAGGTATTAAATATATAGTAAGTTAAATTATTACTCAATTCACCACCTTTCGGTTCAACGATATAAATAATAGGTAATGTATCACACCTAATACCTTACTGTTTTCAGGTAAGACTACCTGGATCACATAGTAGATTACGAGGGAAAAAAAGTTGTTAACAATGATGATATCCCTAAAAAAGTTACTTGATATAAAAAATAATATTCCTAGCACGGCCTAATAACTAGCCGACTGCACCTTCCCATACTATTTAAGTGGCGAAAATCCATAAATTTTCCCTAACCAAACCCTTAACCTATTTTATACCTTGAACCTTCGCAATCATTACAAAAACGATATATTTTAAAATATTATACTAGATACAAAGGTAACAAAATATTTAATAGCAAGATATTTTCAAAACGTGGAATTACGAAAGTACAACATCACTGCTACGGAAATTAATCGTGAAGATGATAATAATGCTAAAGTTAACTTCGACCTGGACGAATTAGTATCGTTACCAAGGAAAACAATTATTTAGACTGTTATTAAGCTAATTACGTTCCATATTCTCAAATCCCTAACCCTATTTATCCTTTATTTAAAAGCATGAAGATTATCTGCATTAACATCAAAATTAACGCTGAAGAATCGATTGAGAACAGCCAAAGATTTCTTTTCGTTTCCAAATAAGGGTATATTTGGTTCTACTTTAAAAACCCTAAAACAATGGTATTAAACCTGATGGAATGAGAGATATACTAATTTTACCGAAGTTTCAATTTACCAGTCGTTAATAGGCTGTATAAAGTCTCTAGGTTTACAAAACATGAAAATGTAGGATATTATGCCCTAAAGGCTATTGAAAATCGTTTTTTTTTTTGCCAAACATATAACTAAACCCCACAAAAATTCAAATTAACTCTGAAAATTAACAAGTATTTCAATTGCGAAATCTTTATTAAAGTGTCCTACTTAAATGATAAATATAATCTTTATGTTATTAAAAATAACCCTATGACAATCAATGTACTTATTTTACCATTATAAAATAAAGTACTTGTATAACGAAAGCCAGGCAAATGATATAGCTGATTTGAAATTTTAAGTATCTCCAACCCTAAAGTAATGATTCAAAGTGGTAACGATCTTATAATGTTTTGTATAACCCAGGTAAAACTTTATATTATGGTGAGTAACGATAACAATGAAGATATTTAAGCCTTGAAAATTGGCCAATATAACTCTCCTCCTCCTATGATCGAGAAATCGATAAAACGCCTCTGATGCCACCGACTATTAAAAATGGAAAACGTTAAAGATAAGGAATATACATCGGGTCGAACCTACAATACTACTTGGGTTAGTAGGAAAAAGAAAGACGAATGAAACTTAGCTGTCAAACTACAAGAACAAAGCGTTATTAAAACCTCTGGCAAACCCTTTAAAGAAAGCGATAGTGTTGAGATTAATAGACTCCTCATGCGAAAAATTATATATTATTTACCAAAAAACAACTTTAATCTTCAAAACCAGAATATTACGATCTTCAAATTAAGTATTATTTACAAAGTTAAAGACAAGACTATAGGATGGTCAAACGAAAAGTAACATCTAATTGTTTAAAAATACGGTGATAAAATCCAAACCTAAAACTTTACGTAATCGACTACGATTTCAAAAAGTATCCGACGTTTGGTAATTACCATAAAAATTTGCTAACTGAAAGAAATGGAACGTTTACCATTAATATCCGTAATACAACGTAAACATATATATAATTAATAACTAATATATAAGGGATCATTTCATTAAAACTACTACAAAAACTTTGTAATAAATACACTTCAGGAAAAATAACACGATATATTAAGTTAGTATACGGATTATCTAAGGTAGGCGTCCGTTGATTCCTAATTTATCAATCGTACCAAAAATCAAAACTAGGTAGAAATTTTTAACTTACGACCTGTAAATACTAATTACGCAAAATGAAAATTTCGGCTTGATAGATATATAAATTTATGATACTCTTTTCGTTGGAACTGTTATATTTATAGTATCGGAACAACAAGCGATTAAACACTAAATTTTCTGAAATTAGAAGCCAGTCTTAACTTTAACTAAGGGCAATCAATTTAACTTTAATAAATCATCAATCCATATTCGTAATATTAATAATATTTTCCTTAATATCCGTTCAAAAAGATAAGGCATAAACTTTGCTACTATTAATAAAATTAAAGTAGATAGGGCTTAATAATACTTGAAACAATGCGCCCCCAACAGTTATGTCGCTACCCTATACTAACTGGAAACCTTCTACGATTTATAGATTGCGATACAAGCACAAAACCCGGCGGAAAAGAACTTCAACCAACTAAATAAGAGGTTGGAATAGAAGATGAGGCATCTAGATATGAGAATCAATATAATTTTGATTAATATATCGAGGACCAAGTTAATAATTTTCACGACCAGCTTTTTTATGAAGAAATCAAACTTATCGTTGTAAATTGGATTCCTTATAACGTTTATCGATAAAGACAAATAAGGAAACCAATTTAACATTTTTGGAAGCCTAATGCATTAAACCTTTGTCAAGTACAAAAGACTTACATAAAGCGTGATTTTTTTTTATTTACTATCATCGATCAGAGTCCACTATATAGCTAGTATAGTGTGACCTTCGCTAATGTGAAATACATACATATACCAGCGGGAAGGCTCGCAAACCAAGTATTGCTACCTACAACAACCACAATATTCGAAAATTCCTGTTACTTCTAAATTGTACCGTGCAATCCGTTGAATAAACCATTAATAGCATACTAAACTAAACAAATATATAAGGTTGAAAACCTAATCCTATATACCTATGGCTAATTTTCGGGTAATATGTTATATGTATATATTAAATACTGTTGGGGGTTTACAATTGATTTTATTGGTTTTTACTACATCATACAAATTTACAAGGGCTACAAATATAGATCATGTTTGTATAAATTTTTCCTCGTGCTACATAAAAGAAGGTATACACCACTAGGTGCATCGGAAAAGGATTTTGACTGAATATTTTTGTAAAGAAAAATCCAACGCCAAAACCTTTATTTAAATACCGAAAAAACACAATGAGAAAAAGGAAACCTTTTAGAAATCGAACCTTGAGCTAGCCTTACAATTAAATACTTAAGGTAACCCTACATATTAAAGACTCATAATAACGGGTGTGAAAACTGTAGCCTTAGCTGGACCGTATGACACAGCTATCTTAGTTCCCGCTCAACACCTATTCGTATAGAAGATCTGGCAATGGTTTTAAAAGAGTGAAGGACCTAAAAAAACATATATCTCAGTTGAAAGCCCGTGGCGGTGGGGAAAATATACTTTACAACTCGGTGAAAGACGTATTTCATAATAAAAAATAACGACCCGAATCACCTTTTTACTACGGACTTCAAGCCTAAAAAGTGTAAAGAATCGTAAAAAGAGTATACCACTAAGCCGGTGATATACCGGAAACATTTTCTGTGAATAGCTAGAGAAAGGTATTCAAGGTATAGTCGAAGGCCACATTAAGTAGACGGGGCGCCGGTGTGGGTAGCGATGACTTGAAGATAAATAAATAAATAAAGCCGTCAAATATGAGCGTTTGTAATAAAGGTATTTCTTTAATACCTTAAAGCGGAAAAAGAATTAAACTTGTATTACAGTTCCAGTATAAGTTCAACGACGGCTCAAAGAGAAATAAATAAATAAATAGAGCTATCAAGCACGAGCGCTTATAATAAAGGTCTAGACCTTAAAGAAAAAAAGGAATTAAACTTACAGTATGCAAGTTCAAGTCTAAAAAGCCACGTTGGCACAAGTAATAAGGGATGAAATCGCTGGTTGTAAGGGTTATTCTCTGGATACACCGCTGCGCTTTATTTTCCATAACATACACCACTTGTTTACGTTAATAATTACTATGTTTTAAGTTCATTAGTTATTGAGTTAGTATAAAGTTTATAAATATAAAACATTTAATTTGAAACGTTTGGTTACTTTTTTTATCCTTAATTTGCATACTACACGTTTGAATTTCTTCTCTTATATTACGAAACCCCTTCGATTTCATCATTTCAAATATATGCAAATGTTATTACTATATCAAATTGTAATTAGAACTTTCTATACGACAAATTTGTTTCTATAATTATAACACCAAAGAATACGAGCTTAGCTAAAGTTAAAGAGTATATGGATCTTTTATTCAAATATATAACATTCCAGAAAAGGATTTTGAAATTAGTTAATTGAAATTTGTTGGATAATATAATCGAAACGTCAGTAAAGTATTTGGATCTGTATACAGTGAATATATACGTGATAAACGTTATATTTCATTATTAGGAGGGAAATATTCAAGGATTTGATGTATTTGAAAATTTCTGAAAAAAGTCTTCAGATTGAATGTTCTAAATTTGGAGTACTATATACAACTTCATCTCGAAATTATTGCGGGTATAGCTACAGATTAAAGGTATCAATATGCCTTATAGTAAAAATAGTCGTATCGTAAAATCGTTAGTCATTGTATCCCACCTTTATGAAATGTCAAGTTGGGAGGATAAAAATGTGTTAAAGGTAGACTTTGTGGGGTTACATTAGTTGACGAAGCGCAAGAAATAGACTATCAAAAATATACGGGATAAGATATTACGCGTAAGCACTTCGTGTACGTAAAGCGTAACACGTTAAACAACATTGGCTTCGCCTTGCAAAAAAAACTAATAGAGTTAAAAGAAAAACTAAAAAAAAGGAGGAAAAGTCGTAAAGATTATTAAATACTTAGGTTCAAAGTTTACCCGCTTTAACAAATATTTTGGGAAAGAATTACAAGCCGGAACATTTAACCAAGGAGAGATCTAACGCCTACGAAAACTTTTATTTACTAATGAGAAAGAACAACCCTTCACACCGCGCTAGAAACGTCCTAAGGGAGGAGAACAGCGTTTCAAGAGGAAATATAAGAGGCGACGAAGATTTATACGAGTTTTACGGACCGATATCTGCTAGTAATGACCTATACCAGAATCTTTCAACTTATCGATTCCCTATTAATAAATGCGACACTATAAAGCTTACAAAATTTACAACATTATAGGATAAAAGTAAGAATTATAGTAACGAACTATACGATATTCTAGATAATAAAATACGTACAATGTTAAATACTTGTAAAAAACTTAATATTAAATTTTTGTATTTTATTATTGTTTTCCAAGGTATTTTATTTAGTCAGGTAAAAATGTGGTATATATATGATCTTATATAGGTGGATACGTTCATACTTTATTATAAACGTTTGAAAACTTATTTTGATAAGGAAATTAACTACGAATTGTAGAAGAGGATCTGGACAAGAAATATATGGTAAATCGTTAAAAATTATAGTAACAACGCGAATGAATCACTATAGGAGGTTCTGACTATCATATTAACGAAGTTTAAAAAATGCCCGGCAATGTTTTTGCCATAGTACAGAGGCAATAAAATATTTATGTAAGTAATTTTAAAAATTTATTATTATGATCTCAATTTCAACTTAACGTTATTGAAGCTGTAAAACAAGTCGAAAGCTTTTTATGCAAATTTTAAAATATTACTGTAAATTTTGATACGTGGATAAAAGAGTATTAGATTAATATTTTTAGCTAGAAAGACAAAAGATGGAAGTCCATAAATTATGAGAACATACTTTACAAAAACTAATTACCATATTCTTAATCGATGATTTGAAGTTTTTTCGGAAAGTGGATACTTTAATCCAATCCTTCAATATAGATATTGAGGCGAAGAATATATAAAAAAAATACTCTAGAAATTGTAGATGAAGTGAGTATTAACGTTGGTTCCTTTATAACTAGGATTAAAACTCTCTACGTAAATTGGATTTCCTATGCCCTTTTGAAAGTATATAACAAACGCTTATAGGTCTTTAAAAACGGTACCTTATATACAAGAAAGTCGATTTTGGGTCGACAAATTACCCGTTTTACGAATAAATCCGTATTGAATGATAATTCTAAGCTGATTACCCACTTTTATACTAAATAAAAAGAATGTTTACCGTTTATACAACCTACTTTAAAAATACCAAAGAGAATTTTAACTTTTTTCTAAACTAATATACCTCTAAGGAAACCAATTTGGGAACAAAAATTTACGTAACGACCCGGGTTAAAGAAACGGATAAACGTGTATTTACAAGTTTACAAAATACTTAATTTCTATATAACGCTGGTTTGAATAAGAACAACGACGTGTTGAACGCCTATATAGCATCGCAATTCACATTATTCAATAGGTATAGAAACCAATTGCAAGGTATTATGCTAAATACCGATGTGGCGGAAATCTTGACCGCCAGAAAACGATAATTCGACGTTTTCGTAATGAAATTCCCTAAGTTTTAGTTTAACTGGATAAAGGATTATCACAAAGTTCTATTTGGTAAAGATAAAAATTCATTACTCCAGAATAAATTGGTAAATACGCGATTCGGACCAGTTAAATTCTATGTTATAGACTTGGAAATACCATTCTTGCTTTTGTTCATTAATATGAATAAATTTGGTATCTGTTGAACTATTATGGTATGACTTACGAGGGTAAGCTAAATAGATGCCAAATGGGGTTTACTATTGAGGTACGGTGGAAGACTAAAAAAGGCTACCGTGGCCTATCATGTAGGACCTATGGGCCTGGCCAATGCCTAGCCTGTTACGTGTCCTTACATGTGCCGTTCACGGACCGTATCCTGTTCGCACCTAGACTATACCTAGTTTGTACCCGGGCTATACCCGGTCTGTACCCGGACTGAGCCCGGGTCGGTTACTTCTTATCCCATTAACTGCATAGTTACATAACCCATATACTTAATGGCTAATAGCTTGAGTTTATAATATGCCCCCGTTGTCCCTGGATATTATAAGGGTTATGGTACCTTATTGGTTAAATATAAAACGTGGGCCTTACCCGATTAATACGCGGGCCATGCGTAATATGGTAACGTAACGTTTAACGTGTTATAAAACCTATTAACTAGTTTAACCTCAGGTTTCCAGCGCTATATAATGCGCCCCTTAACTTTACTGTCGATACCCTATAACGCATCTGTAAGCTAAACGAATAATATATCCCCTTTGCCGCCGACTTTATATAACGCGTTTGTTATGACCAAAGCACGTTGGTGGGTCAGGAAAAAGGCCAGCATGCAGCTGAGCTACCGAGAGCCTGAAGTGCAACACACCAGGCGGGGAACATCTCTCGGTGAGCCTCAGTGAGCACCGGTGAGTCTCAGTACTGAATATGGTATAAAGGCTATAGGGTATAAGGACACGACCATCACCACATAGATAGTATTTCCTTCATAGCTCTTCAGTTGTCAATCTAAGTATTCAGTCTACACACCTGAATAGCCCAACGACTAATGATCATTCTACAGCACGAACAAACATCTTCTGATATTGCACCTTTGTTACCTCTGCTACTTTACTGTTAACATAAATCCTCTGACATCTTCTACTTATTCACGGGTATTTAGTGTGATCATTATAGCGTTATATAACGTATCAGCCGATTCGACCTTAAGCTATCGACGTCGTATAACGCTCTTTTTAACCTTATCGTCGGTACTTTATAACGCGCTCGTTAATATGCTATATAATGTATCCTTTTTATTGCCGGTATCTTATAACACGCCGTATAATATCGCGCTCCTACTTTTAATGTCATGTAACGAACTTTGTATAATACGTAACCCTTGCCAAATCTGGTTTACTAATCTTTATAAATACGAACGCTCCCATAGCCACCAAAACTTCCTTTTTTTCCCTTTTATAATATCGCTCTTCTTCGCTAACTACTCTTTTTATAACTATTTTACTTTCACTTTATATATCACAATTAATAATTCCCGTTAATATATTTTAACTATTTCCTTTCATTCATTTTTATAACTGTCGTATATATTAAATTTGATTTAAGTTATACTACCGCCGGCTCACTCAGCAAAGATAACAAACTACCTCATCAGGTATATTACCTTGTTATATACTAATATCCTGTCGTTAATTACTTGTTATAACCGTCCCGTGTTATAAAATATCTCCTTTTCCTTAATAATAACCAGAATAAAGGTAAATTTCCTTCGTTATAAGTGAAAGATACTTATTTATTATATAATAATCGCTTTTTTAATTTCAACGTTCTTTTTACTTACGTTCGAGTTTATGGGGCGTAAAAGTATTATACGTACCAAAAGATTTATAATCAGGTAAACTTATAAATTAACCTTACCAAAAACTTGACCGTAAATCAACCTTTTTTCGTAAAATATTTTGAAAATAAGCTTTTTACAGCTTCACCCAATTTACCTATTCTTCTATGTTAATTATTTATTATCACCGAGAATAAAAGGTATATTCTATCCTTTAGGCGTAAAAGTTAAGGAAATATCTCAGGTTATCGACTCGTTTTTACCCTTGCTTTTTTTAAAGTTAATTAATTAGTTTATCCAGTTTCGCAATATGGCTCGGATATAAAAAGTCCTTATTGTACCGGCCGTATAGGCTGTTACCCTTTTAATTATATGTTTTTATCGCCTTTTTCCTCTGGTCCGTTTTCCCTTAAAACTCTTTCGTTGCCTTTTACTATATCGTTTGTTTATAAAAATAGGACTCCTTCGGTTAATCTTACTTTAATATATAACGTCTTCGCCCCAACCCCTTTTAATTACCGCCGTATATATTTTCGGTAATTTAATCTAAATTACTAAAATAATTTAACGATCCAAGTTATATTTTTATAACTAATATAAATTACGGCCTATAAAATATAACAAACGACGTCTAAGGTTTTACTATATAATATACGATTTCACCCGTATTTATTTATTAATCTTAGCTAAAAGCGAGCTAATGAAACCGACCAAAAACGGGCGTAAATATTTACGATAGTATTAAAGGTTACTTCGAATACGATGTCCACTTTAAGTAATACTATACAGATTAGGTCACCACAAGGTTAACAACGATAATAGCCAAAAGAAAAAAGAGATAATGAAATACTGAAAAATGTATTTATCCATATAATTCACAAGTTGATAATATATCAAAAAGTAAGAATAAAAGTATACTTTAGCGAAACCACATTTTGTAAATAGGTATGTGCAGTAATTATAGGCGTTAACGAATTCAAATACGCTTTATAATGCCCAAATGCCACTTACAAATGATTTTTTAGCAAGTTACGTTTTTAGTTTACTATTATATTGATATTTATACAAAACTCAGTTAATATATACCCCTAAGCCGACAACTTCCCTAATGTAAATAAAGAATACCATATTATAGTTAATTAAGTCGACTGCAAACATAACTACAAATACCTTTAAAGCTAAAAGTTTAACCTACCAGCTATAAACTAAAGGTAATAACCACGTTGGTGCCAACGAAACCAAAATTTAGGCGAACATACTAACCGTAAGTACTATCGTCGTAATAATGGCAAAAAATGTTAAATTTGTGGTAAGTTCAACTATTAGTTAACTCGATACCCCTTTGCTGAACGAAACAACAAAAAGGTATTATATTACATACAATACCCCACCACTTCTAAATAGAACTACTTAAATTAAATCGTAAACTTTAAAGGCGATGAGGCAATGAATGGTAGTAATAACCTTAAGTAATTTAAGTAACATAAAGATACTATTTTTGGTACGGCCCAATAACTAGCCGATTACGCCTTTTTATACTATTTAGATGGTAAAAACCCTTATCTTTACCTTAACTAAGCCTCTGACTACTTTTATACATTTAATCTTGACGATCGTTACGTAGACCATACGTTTAAAGGTATTATGCCAAATACAGGAGCAATAAGGTACTTAATAAAAGGCTATTCGTAAAACGTAATATTATGGAGTAAAAACATTACAACCACTAAAATTAATCGTTATGATGTTAACAAAGCTAAAATTTACTTTCGCTCAGGCAAACAACTATCGTCACTAGAGATAACGGTAATTTGAACAGTTATAGGAGCAATTACGTTTCATATTCTTAAATCCCCTACCCTTTTTTTACTTTACTTAAAAAATATGAAAACTTTTAGTGTTAACGTCGATGTTAATATAAACGAATTGTTTAAAAACGGCCAAAGATTTCCCTTTACCCTTAAGTAGAGGTACTTATAGTTTTATTTTTAAAGTTCGGAGATAATAGTATTAAATCTAACGGAGCCGGAAATACGTTAACTATATCGGCGTTTTAACCATCCAGTTATTAATGGGCTATATAAAGTACTCAAGTCCGCAAGGTATAAAGATGTAAAATACTCTACCCTAAAAGTCATTAAAAAGTTTTGCTATTACCGTCAAAAATATGTTGAAGCCCCTCAAAAATTTAAGTTTACACTGAAAAACGACAAGGATTTCAATTACGAGAGTTTTATTGATATTTTTTATTTAGATAATAAACTTATTCATTTCGTTGTTAATTCCGAAACCTCTTTTTACCGGGTTAAGTTTCTAAAGTCCCTTTTGGAAAAAGGTATATGGAAAACGTTAAAGATACTATAAATTAATACGTATCTAGGCTCACTTAACGTCGTAGTCTATGATACCGGTACCAACTTTACAATAATAAAGGTTTGAAAAATGCTAAAATGATAGATAACTAATACAAACAGGTACTTGTAAAAGCCTATTAAAGTATTAAAAGGGTTTAAAGGTTATCCGCCCTGTTTCGGCAAGCGTACAATATCCTTACGTTAGAAATTGAAAGCTTTACGAATGCGAAGGCACGCCTATAAATAACAGTAAAAGGCCTAAACAATATTATAGGCCCTGCTTGATTGATGCTAACTCTATTAGTTTTTAGATTGTACTTACACCTAACGAGTAAATCTCCGCCCTCAGCAAGTACTAAAAACGTGCTACAGCCCAGGATAAAGCTTTAAAAGAGCTACGAAGAAAATAGACACGCCTCCAAATCAATTAAGCCTTTAATATCAGGAACGTCCCCATAACAATCGACGTACTTACTTTTCTGTTACAAAGTAAAATCATTGTATAGCGGGAGCCAAGCAAATAGAAAGGCCCATACAAGATATTAAGTATCGCGAACTCTGAGGGAGTTATTAAAACTGATAACAGTTCTATATATTTCCGAATTACTTAAGTTAATCCCTACATTGAGGTTATTAACGATAAAGACCCTTAAGCCAAACAATCGAGTTAATACGAATTTCCCTTACTTGTCATCGATAATCCGATAGAATGCTGCCGGCGCGAAAGACACCCGAAAAATTAAAGGAACGTTAAAGAGGAGGAATATACACCGGGATGCATTTATAATACTACTTGGGTAAATAGGAAGAATAAGGATAACAAAAACTTAACACTAAAGCTCCGAGTATAAAGAATTATTAAAACCTCTAATAAACCATTTTAAAAAAGCGGAAGAGTCGAAATTAACGGCATACTGCCTCTAGGGCTTATAAAATTTATACCGAAACCAGATTTTAACCTTTAAAACCCAAACGTTACGATCTTTCAATCGAGGATTATTCACGAAGTCAAGGATAAGACTACAGGGTAGTAGTACAAGAATCACGTCAGATTGCTTAAGGATACGGTAATAAAGGCAAAAACTGAATCTTCACGTAATCGCCGACGATTTAAAGAAATAATTAATATTTAGTGGTCGCTTGAGTAATATGTTTACTAGCTAAGACTAAAAGCAAGTTTACGTTAAATATCCGTAATATAACGTAGGTATATATACAATTAGCAACGGATTTATAACGGATCGTACTATTAAAACTACCTCAGGAACTACATGTTATTAATCTTTTAAGTACGGCAATACGATTTATTAAACTACTATACGGATTAACTAAAACAGGCGTTCATTAGTTCCTAACTTTCCAGTCGTATTTGAAATCACAGCTATCGATAAAATCTTTGACATACGACTAATTCTTATTAGTAACGAAGGAAAAAAACTTCGACGTAATAAGTATATAAACTAACAATACCCTATTCGTTAAAACGGAAGGCTTTACAACATTAAAATAGCAAGCGATTAAGGACTTTAAGTTCTACAATTGTAAATTAATAAAGACTTTAACGAAAAGCGGTCAACTTAACTTCAATAAATTCTCAATCCGTATAATTAGTATTAATACCTATTTAAGCTTTCGCTAAAAGAGTCAGGGCGTTATTTTACCTATAATTAACAAGATCAATATAACTAGGGTTTAATAATACTTGGAATACCGTATTCGAGGCAGCTATATTACTACCTTATACTAACCAAAAGCCTCTTACAACCCTTTTATCGCGACATAAGTACAAGAATCGGCAGATAAAGATTTTAACCAGTTAGATGAAAGGTTTGAAAAACAGATGCGGAACCTAGAACAAAGGATTAATAAGGTCCTAATCGACTTGTCGAAGGCTAAGTTAATGATTTTTACAGATGAGTCCTTTATAAATAACACCGACTGGTATTTACAAATAAGCTTCCTAATAAGTCTCGTTAATAAAAACAGACGGAAGGACCAATTTAACATGATTGGTATCCTAATTTACTAAACCTCCGTTAAAAATAAAAGGATTACACAAAATGTGTTAGCTTCGTAGGTTTACAGTATAATAGCAGGCTTTAATGTAAACATAGTGCTGTGGTAAACCCTTAAACTTATTACCAAACAGCTCAAAATTCCCTTTATCTTGGTAGTAATCTATATCGACTTAAGAAGCCTTTTCGAATGCCTTTTAAACTTCGGAACCATTAGTGAAAAACGCCTAATAATTAACGTAATAGCACTTCGCGAAGCCTACAGAAAAAGGAGATTGAGGAATTTGGATGAATTGATGGCAAAGATAATTCCGCAAATGACATAACGAAGGCATCTTTAAAGAAAATCCTTAAAAGGGTTTGTAAACAACAACAAACCAACTATACGTATTGAGACCTATATTAATAAACCCTCCGGAAAATCCAAATCACGTAACGGCAAAAAAGGATATTCCAGAAAATTTAAAGATTGCAAAAGAAGTGGAGGAATCGATAATAGCGATCTATTTGACTGGTACAGCTAAAGTAAAGGCTTGTAAAAGCCTATAGCGAAAAAAACTTTTTATGGGAGTTAATAAACTTGGACCTCGGAACGATGGAGCAATTAGAGTGAACTAGCGTTAATTTATATATAATGAGGTGTAATTTAGTATGGAAATCGATTGGAATTGACAAGGGTCTAGCTAGTTAACGAAAAGGTAATTTGGTGGTAAACGGAGAAAGATTGATCAACCATACTAACGTTTGCGCACAAACTAAAGAGTCGTCAGTATTGGAATAGTACCACATGCAATACAATAGGTTAACTTTACTTACAGTAAAGTTGACTATACTACAAGTTGAGTGTATTTCTTTGTGGAGACTTACTGCATTGGGTGTAAGTCGAGTGCAGTACGCTGCACTTCACTCTAGGGCATGGACCAAGCAATTGACCATACAAATTACTGTGCAAATCAGCTAGCGGTCTGCCAAACCTAGAACAATACATCTACCATTTGATAAATGAAATACTACTGTTAATTAGACCAATCGAATCGACAACGTTGCAACGATCTAAAAACCTGCGAACACTATGGTTATATTATTTTTCTTTACCCTTCCGAATTTAAATCCCTAGGTTTTAGAATGATTTCTCGATATACGCGTTCAAAAGTAACTTTAAAACGTTTTCACGGCTTAATACGATTATTTTCTAACTTGATACAAACCTTTTACCAACACTCTATGTATGAAACTCATTAAGCGGGACCAAGTTGTTCGCGAGTACACCTTATACCTAAAATGATGGAATACCAACGTATTAAACGCGTTAATAAATATAACTTGGTAACTTAAAGTTACAGGCATATTTATGTTTTCGATATAATACTCCTCTTAAAGGGTTTTTACTACAATATTTACGAATAAAGTAGCTACTACGTCGCTTTTTACCGAAGACCACGTTAAATTTCCCGACAATAACGATTCGAATTCCTTTAATTTTGATTACGATACTGGCGCCCTATTCAACAAGCGTTAATGATCCATACGCAAACCCTTTAACTAACCGGTTAAGTTTTTTGATCCTAAATTACGTTTTTACTATGAAAAGTTATGTTACTATACAAGTTAAGAAAAAATTAAAAGTTTATCAATAACAAAAAAATTACTTTTACGAAATTTTCCAATAATTAAAATACTTTAAATAAACCATTATGAAAGGTTAATATGCCTACAGTGGTAACGGAAGTATTAGCGACTCTAATGATTTTATAGCTATATTTTACGCCTATACTTACGACTAGAACGCGGTGAAAACTGTTATCGTTTGGTTTTTAAATATAAAATAAAGGGCCTGTAAAATTTTTTACTTTTTTAAACCTTTAAAAGGATTTATCGATAAAAGTTAGCTGTATAGCTTAAAAATCTGTTCCTAGGTTTATTTTTTGGAAGGAAATTATTTCCGATATGCTAATCAATACGTTATTTCCCCTTAACATACCCGAGGATTATAATAAATAGGGTGTTCGCGCCTAGTTTATTGATAGGCAACTTTACAACTTTCGTATTCGATAAGGTAATGTTAACTTTTGTTGGTAGGCCTTTATTGTTGCAACGTAGTCGATTCGAATCACTGTGGTCGAAGTAACTGGTGCTGCATTGATATTGTTCATTGATGTGTGTAAGTTCTAAGTTTGGCAGATCGCTAGCTGGTCTACACATTAATTTGTATAGCCAAACGCTTTGGTCTATGCCTCACTTTGAAGTGGGCACCTACTGTACTGCACTTGCAATACAATGTATTCAAATCCCACAAACTGCAGTCATTTTTCAGTACATACAATGAACCTTACTGTAAGTAAAGTTGACTTAACTGTACTCCACCTGACTGTTATTCAAACAAAATTACTATTTAAAGTATTTTACGTAATTGAAATAATAGCGGCGATGTATCTATTTGTAATAGCTAGGAAAAATTTATTATAACTGTCATAAACGCCTTTCGAACCACTCACAAACGTCGTGTTACCCGGGTTAACTATTCGAAACTCTCATGTCATAAAATCCTTAGGCTATACTTATGATGCGGCGCGGACAGATATCGTATCCGCACTTATTCATTAAACTCAACATAATGTCTAAACTGCTTTAACTTTAAAGTTACTATAAAAATTTACTTTATTTTGACTGAAAATTTCATTAACATTTAAAGTGGAAAAGCATAACTTTTATAAATAGTTACGTATAAAAGTTAATAAAATTTGAATTCTACTCCATAACTCCGTCCAAACTTTTAAATAACTCCTTTTATAATAAAATTACTTTTTACTTATATTAATTTCATTCACGTTTCAATAAATATAGATTATAAATATTATAACGTTGCGAGTAAACAACTTATTGAACGATTAAAGTTACCGCGTATCCTTAACCTACTTCGCCTCACAACCTATTTTTATAGATTTTTTTAAATATCTTTCTCAATAAATACCGATACCAAATATAGGCTTACATTATCTCTTACTTATAATACCACGTTATTTTAGGTAAGCATTAAATGGAATATAAATAAATAACTTACATTGTTCCAGAATATATATTACTCTTAAAACGAACGGGTAACTATTTCTTCTAAGAACGAGGATTTGCGCCGATGTAAAAAAACTCCTAAAAGGGTCGGTATCGGCATATTTTACGACATTTTACGAAAAACCTATAGGAACCGAACTATTATTACGCGGCTTGCTACCGTCTACCTCGAAGATATTAATAAGGTACTCGACTTAAAACTACTCGTTTTCGTTAACAATAAACTCCACGATGCCTTTAAAAAGTTTGCTCTCTTATTTGATAAAGTTCTCCGAAATAAACTATCTCCTTACTATTCCAAAACTGATTACGAAATCGTCTTTTAAAACTATAATTAAGGTTAGCCTTTAAAGATGGAATAAGGTCTATTATACGGCATATCGCGGAAGAAAATCCTTATATTACGAAAAACGTTAATTAAGTTATTCGACTAAGGTTTTATTCGAGTAAGTAGCTTTTTAACGGGTACCCCGGTATTTTTTGTTAAAAATCATGGAGGTAGCTCGTGTTTTTATATCTATTACCGCCAACTAAACGCTATTACGAAAGAAAATCGTTAGCCGTTTTCATTTATTCAAAAAAATAAAAAACTTACGAATATCTTCTAAGTTAAGTGATTTACCAAGTTAGATATTGAAGCTGCTTTTTACAAGCTTCATATTAAAAAGGGAAACGAATAAAAACCTACGTTTCGTATACGTTTTGAACTTTTTGAGTAACTTGTTACTTTTTTGTATTTTCTTGATAAATTAGTAACGTTTCAACGATATATTGAAAATGTCTTAGATGTCTTTCTTTATATACTTTCCTCCACCCATTTCGACTATATTTAAATATGATCTCACGGTACTTTTAACGATTATAACGTTAATATTGAGTAGGTAATAAGTGTTTTAAACTTTGCGTACCTTAATCTCGATATATTAAAATGTAAATTCGATGTTGGAAAAACTGAATACTTGGAATTTGTTATCGATATCAACGTCAACGTCTGTATTAACCTATAAAAGTTACGCGTTATTCGGAAATAGGCGGCTTTTATGTTAGCATTAAAGTTAAAGAATTTCCTTGAGTTAGTTTACTTTTATAAGCATTTTATTCGCGATTGTTTCACAATTATTAGGCTTTTAATTTAGCTAACCCGGAAAGATACCCTTTTTTGTTAAGGGCCCCAAAAAAATTCGTTTTTGAACAGCTTAAATTTAGTTTTCTTTTTGAGTTAGTATTTGCGTAGTGAAATTCTAACCGCGACATCTTTTTAAAAAGTAATTGGTTCAGCTAGACTTTAGGTGGTTATCTACTTTAATGCGACAACCGCGACAACTTATGTCTGGTAATATATTACTTTCGTCGTTTATTATTTAGCAGATATAATTACGAAATTCACGATAAGGAATTACTTAGTATTATAAGTTTTTTTTGGAAATATGGAATGAGGATCTCCAGGGTAAAACCCGTCTATTTACGATTTTTACGGATTCTAAAAAATTGGAAACATTTATAACTATACGACGGCTTTCTAAACGATAGGTTAGTTAGTTGAAACTCGTTTTTTTAATTTTGGTTTTAAGTACCTTTTTAATGAAAAAACTAATCATATATGAACCAATACGTTATTATAAAAGTAACAAGATATTTCAAAAGTGTTTTCCGACCTACGCCTTCTAGGCTAGAAACTTTAGCTTTTACGTCCCGAATAAGCTGCTTTCGAGTAACTTCCGCATATATATATTTTACGGCTAACCGTCATCAGCGCATCTATTACAAAAGATCGCAAGGTTTTTACTAATATCGACCTTTAAGGTAACTAAGACGTGGCTATTATCCGTAATATCATTTACCTCTGACTAATACGTATAATAAATATAGGTAACCAGTGTTTTTTTTATTAATATACGTATTAATAAGAACCAAGTATTTAAAGTTTAGATTTCGAAATATTAAGTAAACTATAATACGGTTTTATGGTTTTGTAACTGTATTTAGGTACCTGTTCATAAGCCTTCAATTACTATATTAATATAAAGTATTTACAATTTACTTTTTATTAGTTACTTGAGCCGTAACACTATTATAGGTTTTATAACATACTTTTAGCCCGGTTTACACAGTATGGTCCAGCGTTTCTTTACCGGAACTACGATGTTTATAGGCGTTTAACTTATTGGAAACACTGTCAAAAAGGACTTTTCTAATACCTGCTTATTTTTAAATAATTTAAAAATAAACTTTTAATCGACTTTATAATATATTTGCCTTGGTAATATACCAGTAACCTATGTTATCTCATAATTATTACGGAACGTTTAAAAAATCTATTACCTTTGAGGTTATGATTATTATAAACGTTAAAATTTGTACGGAGCGGTTTTAAATTATTATTAGAAATTTTACTGATTTCCTAATATAATTGTTTGTAATCGAAGATTAAATTGAACCGAGAGGTTTTCAAAGCCATTTTACGACTCAATAGGGATAGAATAACGTTTAAATACTGCTTTTAACCCTAAAATCAACGTTGTAACCGAACGAGCTAATTAAAAGATTTCAACGTACCTACATTTTTTCGTTATTTATACTTAGATTAATTAAAGCCGCTTATTACCCAGTTTCTAATTGGTACAAAATAATAAAAATACGACTATTATCGTTATTGACCCGTTTTTATTATTTACGGTCATTATATCGACCTTATATAACCAGTATAACGTTTACTTATTTCAGCTACTAAATTATGCACGAAGGCCTAGAATTTCATCTATCGTATCCGCGATATTACAGAGTTCATATAACCGTAATACCGTTCATGTAATAATGTATAGAGGAAACTACTAATGATCAGCGTTCCCTTTCGGAACGTTTTCGACTTAATAACGACGTTTAACTTCTTTTTAGAAATCATGATCCGGATAATTTTTTCAAAAATTTCATTTAACTTAACGATAAGTATTGTATAACACGCATAGTTAATTTTCACGTTATTAAATTCGATATCCTAGGACGTATAAACCAAGTTTTCTGAGTTATTTTGGATCCGTATTCGAATAAACTATTACGCGACTTTTAACCATAAGTTATCGATATTATAAACATTGATGGCGAAACGGAGCCGGAATACCACGTTAAAAGTATTGTACGAATTCGAAATAAACCGTAAATTAGCCGCTTCTAGCGTAATACCCTATCTAAAAGACAGGTTTTAGTTAAATAAATAATTTACGTATACTTAACCTAAAATCTACGTTTAAGCTTTTTCGATATTGCGGCCTTTAACAATTTCTAATTATATTATAGGTCGGCTAAGTATAATAATGGGTCTTTATGCCTATTTCGTAAACTAGTTTAAACTATTATATTTAACGTTACGAAACGGCGTAAAAATTGCGACTTAAATTGTATATGGTATAAACATAACGAAACTTATATCAACAAAAAACCGAACTTATACCAAGTTATTTAAATATATCCTCGAAATTTCTATCCTTATCTTTACTTAATAACTTTTTACTCATTTTAACCTATTTGCCTAATTTTATATTAATACCACCTAAATATTTTTCGGTACGTTCAAAAACGGTGATAAATTACTTAAATATCCCAAGTTATTCTTTTTACCTGTTCGTCAGTCGATATTTTCACTTTTGTTTTTCAATACGTTAACTTATTTGAAAACCACGCTCTTTATTTAGGAGTTGTACGGCCCGTAGGCCGCCGGAACGAATAAGAGTAACGGGTATAAAGCTCGTTCTACCGCGAATATTGAACTTCTTTTATATAATACGCCTAACCCTTGAAGCTTTTTTTTACAGCGACAACCTATGTTATACACTTTTTAGCCGCTTGTTAACGTCTAAGACACGGTTTAAGACTACTTCAACTTACCTCGATCCTAAACATACAACGCTAAATAAACTTTAAATATTTTTCCACGGCCTTGTTCATATTGAAATTTGGGTTTAAAAGTGTTTACGAATTTCCGGCATTATGCTTTATAATACCGATAAAATAAAAACAATATCTGGCGCCGATATTTAGCCGTTCATTAACAACATCCTGTCAATTATACCAGTTTAACTTACCTTTAATTTTCAGGTAAAACTGTCGAAAATGATATGTTATATATTATATGTATTTAAAATATATTTATTCGCGTATTCTTACAGATATATATTAATAACCTTTAGGACGAGAATTATATATTTGTCAATATAGATAAAGCAAATTTATAGTAAATATATTTAATCTTTCAATATATTCATCCACTTCCGTTTGTAATTTTAGGTGTATTTTCAAAGTAGGGAATGATAATAATAATAATGAAAAGAACAAACACTAAAAGAAAAATTACTTCTTGATAAGGGCTTAATTTTACGTGCATGTAAAACCAGGTTCTATTTCAATACCAAAGAATAATTATAAAAAATAAAGTTTGGATTTTTAAGGGGGGGGAGCTACGGAATCATTTATAGGGGGGAGGACACCAACGGCGCCTTTTACGTGGTGCCAAATCAGTTTATGGCTTAAAACCTTTTACGCGATACTACTACATTCTAAACCTCTTGGAAGCAGTTATTTCTCACCTGTTACCCCGCCTTAATTCTCTAATATCTTTTATTACTTTCCACATACCGCCGTGTAGAAGAGGAAGGAGGAGGGGGGGGGGAGTCTAAAGGTAATGTTATAGACTAGTTCCCGGCTGATGTTTACCAGGGATTCAGCCCTGATAGTTGTTACGTTTTTATAGCGCTTTAGAGCTACTAGGAAGCCGTACGGGAGCATGCCTTCACACTTCACGTAACCGAATTGTAACATCTCTCTCAGCTTTATAGCAGTTCACTAATAGGGGTTTCTCTTCTATTTTTCATCAAGGTTTATAGACATAATCTGACCACCTTAAGCGACAGCTCCAGCCTTAGTCCCTTTACAGTAACTCTCTGTTAAATACTGGTTAAAAAACGTTTACGCCGGTTATAATATCATCTCCCTAATTATCTTAAACAAGCATATTGCTATTACCATCCCCCTTACAAATAATATCGTAATTACCAATACTACTAATGTATCTAACTTTATCATATCGAATATAACTATTATAGATTCGTTAATAATAAATGAAACAAGAAAAACCTACTTATTTCAATCTATAGGTATATACAAGGGAAATAACTCATAGATAAATTTTTTGAACAATCTTTTTTAAGGATAACAAATTTAACGACGGATTTCCATACCATATTAACATATTTAGTAAATAAAGCCTTATGATGTTAAAAAAAACGTAAAATCGTTTGCGAACCCTTGATTTAAAAATTGTAAACCAGACAAGAACAGCTTTCATCACGTTTAAGTCATAATAATATATGTAAACATTTCTATAAAAGCGTTGGAGTTATTATTACCGCCGTTGTTACTACGGAAATAATAAAGTTTTATAAAGATTTTCTTAAAGCCCTCTATGTATTTAGAAATAGTATACAAATAATTTTTCGTTTTGCTGATAAATTTTAGATTTTTACCTGGTTCAAGTAATATCGTAATATTTTACACAGAAAACCATAATTCAACGTCGAAAAATTTAACTATTTAGCCTTAAAGGGTTACGTTTAGTTTGTTAAAAGTTAATTTTATCGGGTACATCGTTCATGTCGTAGCTGAAATTGAAGGAATTCGGCTCGTTGTCGTTGTTAGGTAAATTGGAGCGGTCCTTGGTAAAAAAAAGACACGTTAATTACGTTATTTGTAAGCAACATGAAAATGGAACCCTTTTAGGGAAAAAGTTACTTCGAAAGCGTAAACGTATCTATAATAACTCTAGGCTATCGGATCATATTTATTGATGGAACTAATACAACAGCACTACGTCATTTTATATTTAAATCGTATTAACGAGAGGTTCAGTTCCACTTAACTAATTCCGTACGTAAATTTTCGGTAAATCGTTTATATGAGGTAGTTAAATAGTTATATTATATTGTCACGATGCTTTCAAGTTCTTTTCGTATATATACGTCGAGAAATTGCTTTAAAGTTAAAAGGTTTAGTTAAGAAAGGTCGAAGAATATAAATAAGATACTGTTAAGAAAATAATATCGAGAATTATAAATAAATGAATTAAATTAAAGCTATCACTTAAGGCGGTCGGATACTATTTATAATCCTCGATGAAAAAGGAGGAGAAAACCCTTGTTAAAAAACTACTATGAATCTAGAGAAAAGGGGGAGCCCGGTCACATGATAGGTGTAATGGTATGCTCCGGAGAGGAACCAGAGCATCGAAAGAGCATGGCAACCGCTAGGGTTATATCAATGGTAATTACTAGCTTAAATACTGGTCTATAACTAATGATAGAATAAATTACGTTCTGCTACTACTAGCAACATAAGAAAAATAATATTATTCTTATTAATTTAAGTTATATACTGTCGTATTTTATACAAAAAAAGAAAAAATTCAAGTATTACTAAATATATATAGTTAATAAGAAATAAATATCGATTATAACTTCCCAACGATTCCTAATATAAAGATCCAAAGTTTGGATACCTTTAGCATATCGAATTTTCGTCTAAATATATTTTCTTAAACCGTAATCGTCCTTAACTAGGTTATGAAAACGAAATGTACATTTAAGATATATGGTAATAGTACGGCTAACCTCCATAGCAAATCAGTCTTCGAAAACATTAATAATTTCGGCAAAGGTTCGAAAACACAACTTACCATAGTTGCATAAAATTAGCGCCGAATTCCACAAATAAACCTCTAATTTTTACAATAATCTTGAAAACATATTAACTAATTTGCTTTCTGCGCCGGGGTACATATCCGTGAATAAACTTAGCTGTTATCAGAAAAACCAAATATCTGTGAATACAAGGTTTTTACCTATAGTTATGATATCAAATTCCAATGAATCGTTGTATTCTATGTTAAAAACCCCACCTCTTCTTTCTTTAGGCACCTCCACCTTCAGAAAAACCAAATATCTGTGAATACAAGGTTTTTACCTATAGTTATGATACTAAATTCCAATGAATCAGTGTATTCTATGTTAAAAACCTCCACCCTAAAAAATACTATAAAAAAGGCTATAAATTCTTATTTTAGTTTTAGTCTTTGTATCAGCTGTTTTAGTGTTCATTGTCGTATTTTTGAAGGCCGTCAACAACCTATTCGTAAACTTAATCGTCATTTTCGCGATGGTGACGATTATTTTCGTAAAGAAGACGATCTTTTGTACCAGAAGAAGAGTTTTTATCAAGACAAGAAAAGTGGAAAGGTTAAGGCCAATTATAGTGAGGAGAATATCATTGTACAACAACTGGGGAAATAGTAACTCCCCTAATACTACTAACCTTAACGTGATTCTAAACTTAATTCATCACATTTAAAAATATGGCTATCTATAACTTTAAAGCATTTATCTATCACCGTAAAGAGTTGGTCTATTTGTCGATTAATATCGTCGGGAACACAAGCTGTAAGAGGCTTTCCGCTATTTCTACTACTGCCCAAAAAGGTAACATTCTTGGCAAAACCAGGCAAAAAACTTCCCTACATCATTTACACTGGTGTGTGGAATCGAATTAAGGCTAGAGAAAGAAGTGGGGTAAGAAATAGCTATTATGTTTCAAAAAAATTAAACTTAAGCTGATAGTGAAGGTTTCTGTTAACGTTTATTAGACTCGAATAAATTGCAACAGTATAAGAGAAAGTAACTAATCAGCTAATAACTCTTATATTGGTCTGCTCATTATATAAACCAATGGAAAATTTATCTGATAGTTTAAGAGGTAGGTAATTAATTAACAGTTGAAATGATAATATTTTTGGGAATACGTATTTTCAGCTACATTATGTACTTATTAGTCTTGCGTATTACAAAGTATAGTGGCAACAAAGCCTGATATCAACACAACCAGTTAATTACAACTACTATTTCATAGAACAGTATGGTGGTAATATAATTTTATGATAGTATCAAAGGATGAAGAAGCTAAGTCCAAGTATAATCTATAAAGTTTTCAGCAAAGGTATATACAATAACAAAAGAAAAAGCAGGTGTGGCATGGTATATCACCTAGGTCCAACACCTATAGATAAAGGAATGTATTATATAATTACCCATTATCACTTTAGAATTATATTATTGAAGTTTTTCGTGTTAAAAAGTGGATTTTAACAATTAATGGTATTCTACTTCGTTTCAATTGCTTATTTACCATTAGTTTAAAGATCTGTTTACGGTGGCAAGTAACCGTGAATTTAAACTTTCCAAAGTGGCACCTAGGTGATATTAGAGTTCTCTATCTCATACGTAAAGATATATGGACCACATACTGAAATAGTTTCATCATTTTCATAGATTTTTGAACTACAATTTCGTTATCTTTTGAATACGTTCACATAGTATTCTACCTATTAAAAACATATATTCGGTTTATTTCTTCATATATGAATCTTGGTTTCGCGAAAAGAAAAACCCGTATTAGCTTTCAATCCATTAAACTATTGGGTTTCTTCGTTCACGGTTTAGTTTTTTTTATTAGTTAAAACATATTTAGGGCTTTCATAAATGATCGTTTTCAAGGAATACTAAGGCCTTGGAAACCTATTTGAAATCAATTTTATTTCTTGAAACTAATGATTCCATAATTTGTTTTATTATCTAATGTATTGTAAAAACGCGAAGTTGATCTACTCATATAAGGTCGAAGAGAGGGTAGATTTAACATTGAAAATAGAGGAAAACGATAGAATTTCACGTAATATACGAATATCGAGCCTATTGATAAGTAAAGACTAGTATTCAACGAACTTTTAAAGGTATCTGTGTAAAACTTTACGTTTATACCATTCTAATTTGAGAAATATCTTATTTTCATGAACTAATTGAAATTTAGAGCGTGGATTTGGCCTAATGCTTTTTCAATTAAAAAAAACTGTTTTTAGGTTTCTGGTTAATATATTTCTATTATTGGAAATAAGCTTGTTACGTTTCTTAGTTGATGTTTTACCAAGTTAAAATGTTATTACAGGCTTTTGAAATACAAGGTAACTCAGCCTCATTTTGGTTGGCAAAACGCCTTCGTACCACGTTTTTAACAATATTTTCCTAATTATAGTTCTTACGTATTATAAATATACGAGGGTTCTTGTAAATTAAACTTTATGAAATACTATATTTACCTACCATCCTAATAGAAAGCTAATGTACGTATGTATCTATTTCAATATATATAATTTGGATGTTATTTATTTTCCTAGACGCTTTGATTTTCTTTTAGATGCCTTATCGAAGCTGATGACGCCAAGCGATAGGGATATTTTCATAAAAAAGAATCATTCTAATACAAATCCAATTTTTGATACCTATACCATTGTAGTCATTAACAAATTCAATTTTACTATTTATGTTGTAAAATTAAAAACGCCAGATAAAGTAAGTTTATACCTCTAGGCTGGTTACCAAGCAAATTTTACTTGTAAATTAATACTGTATAAGTTAAAGAAAAACAATGGCGTAGATGTCATTACAGCTTCAATGCTTGGGTATCATTATTGCATGGGCAATCATTTGTTATATAATCGAAACGCTGTTAGTAGCAATCGTTTAGTATTGCTGTTTTCCTTAATATAGGAATTTCGGCCAGTATTGTTGATAAACGACATCAAGTCGATTCCAAACGTATAATTACAACATTGAGTAGTCTTTACTTTCATTTGATCTAGAAATTGATTAGAATATATGAAAGGGATAGTAATTAATACGGTCAAGTGCAAAATAATTACTCGAAACCCAAAAGAATATTAGTAACAATATAGGTTTATAAGAACTTTATACATATAATTCCCAAGGATTTTATCGTAAGTTTATTATTATTATTTTCGTTTAGTATAATATAATGTTTATGAAAACGAAACAAGTTTAATGCTATTATGATATTTACATGTAAAATTATAAGAAGGGTATTCCTTTTTTTTTTTTCTTCGAGTATATAATTTACATAATTAGTGAATAGGTTGTCATATTGTATTATGATTTGTTATCATCCCTTTGATTACATCCTAAGTAAATGACTTTAGAACTTGATCCTAAATTTCTATAAGAATTCTAGTAAGGGTTATAAAAGAAAACTTTAAATCGAAGTAAATAATAATAATGGCGTATTATCTCCATATAAATAGTTAATTTAAAAGGAAAAAATAAATTTGTTAAATATTTGTAGGGCTTTAGATGTTGAAACGTTGTCGATTCGATTGGTCGAAGGAATAGTAGTATTATGTGGTCAGATGGTGGATGTATTGTTCCAGGTTTGGCAGACCGCTAGCCGGTCTACATAGTAATTTGTAAGGCCAATTGCTTGGCCCATTCCCTAGAGTAAATTGTAGGGTACTGCACTCGACTTATACACAATATAGTAAGTCTTCACAAAGCAATACACTTGCAGTACGGTTAACTTTACTGTCAGTAAAGTTGACCTATTACACTGCATGTAATACTATTTCAACACTGGCGGCTTTTTAGTTTGTACGCGCACGCTAGTGTAGCTAACCCATTTTTTTCGGTTACCACTGAATTGCCTCCTCATCAACTGGCCAGACCCCTATTAATTCCAGTTAACTTTCATATTAAATCGCACCCAATTGTATACAGATTACCCTTATTTGATCTTAATTAATTTGTCGTCTCGAGGTCCGAGTTTATTAATTCCTATGAAAAAAAAATTCGCCACAGGCTTTTGCAAGCCTTCGCTTTAACCATGCCACTCAAATAAATCACCATTATCAATCCCCTGGCAGTTTTCCAATCTTCCAGTATATACCTATCCGCCGTCTCGTCATTTAAGCTTTATGGGAAGCCTGTTAATGTAGCCTTCGATACGTAAAATTAGCCTGTTGCTATCTACAAACCCTTTTAGGGTTTTTTTTGGCGATGCCTTCGTTATAAAGTTGGTAGAATTATCCTTGATATCGATTTATTGAAGCTCCTTAATCTCCCTCCCCTCGTAATCTTTACGGAGTGCTATTACGTCGATTATCAGACGTTTTTCGCTGGTGGTTCCGAACTTTAAAAGGTATTTAAAAAGGCTCCTCGAGTCGGTACAAATTAATACTAGGATAGGGGGAATCTTTAGCTTTTTGGTAATAATATTAAGGGTTTTCCATAGTGTTATACCTATATTAAAGCCTACCATTATACGATAGGCCTCCAATGTTAACACGATTCATATAATCCTTTTACACTTCACGAAAGTTTAGTAAATTAGGTTAACGATAATACTGAACTGGTCCCTCTATTTGTCTTCGTTAACGAGGGTTATTAAGAAGCCAATTTGTAAAGACAAGTCGGTATTGTTTGTAAGGAACCTATCCGTAAAAATTATGAACTTGGCTTTTAACAGGTCGATTAAAACTATATTAATTCCGTGGTTTAGATTCCGTATTTGCTACTTAAATATTTTATTTAGCCTGTTAAAGTCCTTATTCGTTAGTTTTAATACTTGTACGATAATAGATAGGTCGTAAAAGGCTTTCAGTTAGTATAAGATAGCAATATAACTACCTCGAATACGTTGTTCTAAATACCGTTAAGCTTTAACCTCGATAATTCTGTTAATTATGGCTAAAACAGCGTCCTGACCCTTTTTTAAAAAGCTGAGGCCGGAATTAATAATAAGTATACGGATTAACGATATATTAAAGTTAAGTTAGCTGTCTTTTGTCAAAGTTGTTACTAGCTTATCACTCCAGAACTTGGAGTTTTTAGTCGCTTATAATTCCAATGTTATAAACCCAGCTGTTCCAACGAAGAGGGTATCGTTAATTTATATATCCATTACACCGAAGTCTCTTTTTTACATTACTAGTAAATAGGGATCGTATATTAAATAATTTATTGTTAAGCATAATTTAAAGTACGATTGATAAGTTAGGAACTCATGAACGCCTGTTTTAGCTAATTCGTATAATCGTTGAATATAACGTATCACCTTATTTATAGGGTATATGGTATGGAGTTCCTATAAAAGTTTTAGTAGTACGATCCGCTGTAAATCCGTTTATAACTACATATAGGCCTTTATTATATCACGGACATTAAGCGTAAATTTTCCCTTAGTTTTAGATAATCAACTTACTTCTGAAGCGATTATCAAGCGTTAGTTGATTTTTTAAATCGTTGGCAACTATGTAAGTATTTCGTCTTTAGCTTTATCACTATATCCTTAAGCGATTAGACGTAATTTTTCGTACGGCCGGCCCGTAGTTTTTCCTTTAACGTTGTAAATAATCCTCGACTTAAAGATCTTAATATTTGGGTTATAAAGTTTGAAATCGGTTTTCGGTACGAATTATACAACTCCTCTAATTAAGAAGCTGTTAATTTCGACCTTGTAGCTTTCTTTAAAATGTCTGCCGGAAGTTTTAATAATCTCTTATACCTGGAGCTTTAATGCTAAGTCTTTGTTATCCTTCTCTTTCCTTCTTATCTAAGTATTATTATAAATACATCCCGGTATATATTCCTCATATTTAACGTTTTTCTTTTTTAAAGGTCGTCCGTATCAGTAGCGTTTTTTTGGCTTGTTTATAATGGGTGGAGGAGGTTTGTATTAGCTTGGTCTCTTAACTTAAAGGTCTTTATATTGAAAGCCTTAATATAGGGTTTAACTTGGGTAGTTCGAAAGAATATAAAACCGTTAGTAGTTTTAATAATTATTTCAGAGTTCGAGATACTTGATATTTTATATGGGCCTTTTTATTTTCCCGGCTCCCGTTATACGAGGACTTTACTTTGTAATAGTAAAGTAAGTACGTCGATTATTATAGGGCCGTTTTTGGTGTTAAGGAACTTATTGACCTAGCAGCGTACCGATTCTCTTCGTAATTCCCTTAAATCTTTATTATAGGCCGTAGTACGTTTTTAAGTATTTTCTGAAGGCGGAGATTCACTCGTCAGGCGCAGGTACTCTCCAAATACCAACAGCTTTGGTACCAAGCCTTTAGGGCTCGCAGTGTCATTCAGGCCTTTTACTACTATTTGTAGGCGTACCTCCGGATCCGTAAAGCTTTTAATCTCCAACTTAAGTATATTATACGTTCGGAGAAATAAGGCTTATTCCCTTTTAACCTTCCTAATGCTCCAGTACGCCTTTATAAGTACCTGTTTACACTGAATACCTATTATCTTGGCATCTTCCTGAAATTTCGTCGCCGCAAAGTTGGTGTTAGTATCGTAGATGACGACGTTAGGTAGGCTCAGGTACGTGTTAATTTACAGTATCTTTAACGTTTTCTACGTATTCTTTGCCGAAAAAGATTTTAGGAATTTGGCTCCGTAAAAATGAGTTACAGAGTTAACAATATAAAAAACAGGTCTATTATTTGAATAAAACATATTAATTAATATATTGTGGTTAAATTTTTTATCATTTTTTAGTATAAACTTAAATCGTAGGGGGGCTTGGGTATATGTTGAACAGTAGTAGTAAAGTTTTTTAACAGCTTTTGTGGTAAAGTATTCCACATTTTTATTCTTTATAGACTTTAAGACTTTATATAACCTGTTAACAGTTAAATAGTCAAAGCGCCGGTATATTCAACGTATTTCCGACTTTATCAGGTTTAATATTATTGCTTCCGAGCTTTAAAGATAAAATTATAGGTGCCTTTACTTAAAAACGAGTGAAACCTTTAGCTGTTTTTAACCAATTTATCAGCGTTAACGTCAATATTAATGCCGAGAGACTTTATATCCTCAAAAAAAATAGGAAAGGGGTAGAGCACTAAAATATTCGGAATATAATTACGCTTATAATAGTTTAAACTACCGTTGTCCCTAGTAATAGTAGTTATTCGTTTAGGTTAAAGCTAACTTTGGCTTTACTAGCATCGTAACGGTTAATCTTAATAGTTATAATACTTTTTCTCCACAATATTATATACTGCGAATAGCCACCTATTAAATACCTTATTACCCTTATATTTAGTATAATACCTTAAAACGTATGGTCTTTGTAATGATCGCGAAGGTTAAGGTATAAAAGGGGTTAAAGGCTTGATTAGGGTAAAGGTAAGGGTTTTTACTACCTAAACGGTATAAAAAGTTGTAGTCGGCTAGTTATTAGGCTGTACCGAAAGTAGTATTTTTGTATTACTTAATTTACTTAGGGGCGTTAACGGTATCGATTAACTTATTGCTTTTAAAGTTTGAAATTTGATGCAGATAGTCTTCTTTAAAAGCAATGGGGTATGAGGCATAATATACTGCCTTTTTGTTATTGCGCTCGGTAAGAGGGTACCGAGTTAACTAGTAGCCAGACTTATTATAGATTTAACATTTTTTACCACTATTATGGCGATAATATTAACGGTTAATAGATTCACCTATAACTTGGCCTTATTAGCTTCAACGTAGTTATTTCCTTTAGTTTAAGGCCGAATTCGATTAGCCAAACCTTAGGCGTTATAGACGCTCGTATTTACGGTCGACGTAATTAACTACCGTAAAGTCTTTTTTATTTACATTTAGGAAGTTGCTGGTTTAGGAGTATATATTAAGCGAGTTTAATGTACGTATTATCATGGTGTTAAACGAGAAACGTAACTGGCTAAAAAAGCCTTCGCAGGTAATATTTGGGCGTTACAAAGCGTATTTGAATTCGCAACACCCGTAATTACTGCTCATACCTATTTACGAAGTATAGCTTCGTTAGCGTAGGCTTTTTACATTACTTTTTGGCATAGTATTAACTTATTATTGTTTGATTACATACATTTATCGGTGTTTCCTCCTCTTTCTTCTTAGCTATTATCGTTGTCCACCTTGTAGTAGCCTAATTTTTATAGTATTGCGTAAAGTGGAAGTTTTATTCGTAGTGGCTCTTTATATTATCGTAAAATTTGCGAAAAGTAATAGCTTAAGTTAAAAAGGTTAGGTAATAGTTTTTATCGTGCCTTATAAGGATTTCAGAAAATAGTATGTGAAAACTAAAAGAAAAAACCTTTATTTACTTATAAATATTTAAAAGGGGCATTATTTTAGTGTTGAGGAGGTTATCAAACTTTCTATTATATTTCTTTATGTCGTTCCAAATCTTAGCAAAATCCGTAAGAAGTTTGTAATTAATATTAACCATTTGGGTAGGTCTTAGAGGAAAGCTACAATAATCATCCTAACTGTCGTTGAGGTCTTAAACCCTGTTTTCATGTGAATTAAGGTATTTAGAAGAGTAATTTGAAAGATTGATATTGTAGTAATAAAAGATTATAGCCAAAAGAGGCATCCATAGGTGCACGCTACAGGTGAGGGCTTATAAGCCTTTTACTAAGAGCGTATTACTCTGGAATACCTCTTCTAAACCGCTCCACACATTGCCATCGGTTTGGAATAACCATTCTAGACCGCTCCATGTATAATGCACTTTGCGTCTTGTAAGAGTGTAGCCTGCAACGTAACACGTTACCATACACTCTGCAGGAGTGTACCCTGCAATACAGTACACTGTTACTTAGCCTATGTATATTATCTATAAGGGTATATAGTAATATTCACATAAGTTATCTTTTCTTCATTTATATAACATCTTGTAGTAATAGTGTGGTTGTAAAGATCCAAATTAGCAGTTTCTATAATGATAGTTTTATTACCGTATCAATTTGTAAATAGTTCAAATTAATAGTTTCTGTATTGATAGTATTGTTGCCATATTAATTGTAAAAGGTCCAAATTAGTAAGTTCGGCTGGGATTAATAAGGTTTAGCCGTGGTAGTGATTATAGTTCGGCTGGAATTAGTAAGGTTAAGCCGCGGTAGTGATTGTAGTTTGGCCTTGGTTAGTATAGTTAAATAGGGGTGATATGATTGGTGATGGCGTCTTTTGTGGTTTTTAATAGGCGTAACTTCGTAGGTGTTATAGGTGGTGATTGCGTAGAGGTAATTGCGTAATTACGTGTTGGGTTAATATAAAAAGATACATCGCTATTGGTTTAGGCAAAACTTTTTTTTTAAAAGCGCGTTGTTTTAGCTAATAGACGTCCCTATCTTAATTTAACTTTTATTTTATTTAATTAAACCAAGCCGCTTTAATGGGTAGGTCACTTGACCAATACCTATATATTAACCTTTTCTTCGAATAGATGCCACGTAAAAACAGGATAGTAAGGCGTCATTTGACGCGAGAGCGTCGGTACGCCGCCGCCACCGCCGCCGCCGCCGTCGCCGCTACCAATAGCCCGTCTTTATCGGGCAAAATCTCGTTAATAACGGCCACTTCGCCCGCCGCCACTACCCCACCTAGCCCTACCGCCGCCACCTCGTTTCTTTTCACCATCGTTGTTACCTTTCTAAGCTCTGCTGCCACTACCACCTCGCTTCTTTTCATCTCCGCTGCTACCACCCCCTTTCCCTCCTCTTCCTTCCATTTTCCTAGTTTTTAAAGGGAGGAGCAAAGAGCTTTTAAGGTTATAAACCTTATCTTTTCCCCACGAGTAAAGACCCTATTACCCATGGGGACCTTTTTATACTGTAAACGCAACTTGGTGTAGTTACGTTAGGGTTCGTATATTTTAAACCCGCTTATTTGTATATCTTTAATTTCCTTTTTCCTAAATAAAAAGCACGAGGCGAATTTACTCCACTGCCTCGAGATTCATATCGCCCGGCTATGCCACGAAACCTCTTTGACGCGTAAGGCGTTGGAGCGGCGCACTCGGGTTCGCAATTCCGAACCATTAATGAATACGCCTTGTATGTCATGTGTTGCATCCGCGGCCGCGGTCAAATCCGTTAACGATTATTACGAAAGCAGAGGTCATTTGGTTCGTTACCACTGTTACAAACGGACTGATAGCTTATATGCTCCCGTTTCGGTGATCTTGAAACCATGAACCGAGGCCGTATTACGCGCCAGCTGGCTTCATAGTAAGTTTCAACCAAACTCTAAAAATTTCCTTTCGTAAAAATATAACGTTTGGAGCGCTTCGAAAAATAATCGCAGTCGTAAATAACTAAAATAAGCCGATACTAATAAGTAGTGGCGTTAACCGGCGGTTCAGCGAGTCGGCAGCTGCCGTTACCGTTTAGAAACGAGGTCTACGCTATTATAATCCAGACAATGGTTGGGTCAGGAAACAGGTCAGTATGCAGCTGAGCCACAGAGAGCCTGTAGTCCAACACATCAGGCGGAGAACATCTCTTATGTAAGCAAGGTGACTAAGCAAGTTACGTGATGGATCAGTATGGATCAGTTACTGATCCAAGGTAAGGCTACATAGGATCATTAAGGATTAGCCACCGATCCAAGGTGAGGCAGTACTAGATCAGTGGGATCAGTGCAATGATCCAAACGATCCAGTACTGAAGATAGTATGAAGGCAATGGGATATAAGGACACGGTCAGCACCATAGATAGCATTTCCTTCATAGCTCTTCAGTTGTCAATCTAAGTATTCAGTCTATATACCTGAATAGCCTAACGGCTAGTAATCATTCTATAGCACGAACGAACATCTTCTTAATATTGCACCTTATTACCTCTGCTACCTTATTACTAACATAAACCCCCTGACACCTTCTATTTACTCACGGGTATTTAGCGTGATCATTACATACGTATAGACTATTTAGGCGAGTTTAACGACATTATCGTATATCACTGTAAATAGGGTGATTCCCTCTTTACGCCTTTGCTTAAAAGCATATCTTATAAGGCGTAGGGCTATATCCTCGCTGGCGTTGATGAAGTCGATAGCGGTAATAGCGGTGGCGCTAATATAAAGGGGGAGAGCGACGGAGAGGATAATGAGGACGCGACGATGTTACCCTCTCCCTTTAGTAATCGATAAATGCACTTCATGCCGAGCCGGCTTGCCCAGCCATAATATAATGCATTACATAGTAATGCAATGACTTTTTATAAAACAATGGTTTAAAAGTGAAAAATATAATTTTGAAATATATAAAATAAAAGAGGCATTATGCCAAAAGTAGTACGATATCGAAATTGAAATGAAGTAAGGCAAATAGTAAAATTCCTAATAGGGTAAAAGTAAGTAAAATAAAGGATAAAAGGACGTGAAATACGTTTTGGAGTTACTTTAAAAACGTAAAAATATGTTAGAAGCGGCGCGAAATGGTAAATCCAAGTAGAGGAGGAGGAAAAAATAGGGTCAAGATGTATAAAACAAAGAGAGGAAAAATTTAGGAGCGATACGAAATGGTAGATTCGAATAAAGGTAAAATCAGAGATCGGCGCGAATAGTGTAATACGAGCCGGTTTAAATTAGCAAAAAGTGGTGTAATAGCTTATTAGGGTTGTAAAACCTTTCCAATAACCTTAACAGTGTACTTATCGATATAAGTATTGTAAATGCACCATTCGATATATCTTTGGTTATCATATCTGTTAGGTTGGATTTCCCGTCGATTCACCTTGGTTTTTCGATTTTACGAAGTTAATATAAATCGCGTAAAGTCATAATGTCGATTATCAAACGTTTTTTGTTTGTAATACCTAATTTAACAAGGTATTTATAAAACGAAAAAAAGTTAGTATACACTATAAGAGGGATAAAGCGTAAACTAAGGTTAAAAATAATTATCCATACCATTATCGTTTTAATAATACCCGAATTGAAGCCTTTAATTATAACATAAATCTCGGAAGCCGGAACGTTCCTCATAACCCTTTTATACTTGGTAAAGCTCTAATAGATAATGTTTTTACGAAGCGTAAAGCTGTTTTGGGCCGATATTTCGCTACCAAAGATTAGGACTAAGTTTATTTGTAAACTGTAATCGCTATTATTGGCAAAAAAGTGGTTAATAGAAATAAATAGTTTTTTAATACGTATATCTAGCGGTATAAACTGAAAAACGCGTTTTAAATTATATATTTTCTATAGAGGACGTTTGTTAAGCGCCTTGCATATATAGTTTGTCGGAGCGATTTGGTATTACGCAACGACAGAAAAGTTAAATGCCGCCTCTGGTTATATTACAAAATCAACCAAAACGCCACGTACACGTTACCATTTGTATTCGTCAGCCAGTTTTACGCTATCCAAAACGATAAGGAAAACTTTATCCAACTTCTCTTTTTATATAAAGCTTAAAACGCTGTCCCAAAGAGTGATAGTGGCGCTATTAAAATCGATTATATGGTATTTCGTTAGGTACGTCTTTGGCTTCGCTTTTAAACCGGCCTTCAAAGGTTTTCTTTCTTTAAACGCGGAAAACAAGGCGTCATATAACGTTAAAGTATTGTTTGTTTATATACCCGTTAGTATAGAACCTTCCAAACAGGTTATTAATACTAATAAATACGTGTCGCAGGTAAAGTTAATTATTTAAAATTATTCCTTATAATAACTTTGGTAGGTATTATATTAGTAAACACCGGCTTTAACTAAGCCGTAAAGTGGTTTTATAATACGTAAAATCATTTCGGGCGGGTAATATCATTTAAAGATTTTTTGGCATATCGGCGTAGATTCGTCATTTAAGCCGCTCTTTAGATTGGATATATACTTATGTTATATCTCGAAGTTCGATATATAGGTTATACGGTTCGTTAAGGGAGGCCATGCGTATAAAAATCAGGCGGTAGCTAACTAGTTATAATATAGGTAATTAGGTTATCATATTCTCTTTTCTTTTGTCGTTATATTTTTTAATAACCAGGCGGGTTTTTTTTCTTAATGTTTACCGGTTGTTTTCTTTACCTAATAAATGAGGCGAGTTGGAAAAATTCTATGGGTACCGTAAATAGTCGGGTCGAAACGTTTAAAACTAAATATATCTTAGTCTATTAAAACTAAAATCTTTATTTAGATAAATTATTCGAATACGTTGCCTAAGGTAGTGATAATACCCTCGTAAAGAAGCTTTAATCTTAGCTCGCGGTTTTCCATTTCTTTTTACGTAATAAAGGAGTTTGTAGAAAAAATCCTAAGCTGTTTTTTAATTTTCGAGTCGAGGGGGCGCCCTCGGTGACAAGGTGTTAGTGGGGTTAATATAGGTGGGCCATTCGTATCTGGCGGAAGCGAGCCGGATACGTAATTCTGGGGGTGGGTTATATTTGAAAGCGGTTTAAATTCGTCGTCCTGAGGGCTATTTTATTAACTATTTTATCCGTTTTACGATTCCGGGCCGCCTTTTTCCATCTTCCACTCATATTCCCATGCTATTGTTTAACGAAACGAACTTATACCATCCGGAAAATTAACGAGCATATTATAACCTTTAAATCCATTAATCCTCCAAAGGCTACTTTATCCATCCTTCGTTTTCTAAACCAAAACTTCGAATTACAATAGTAGGTTGAAAACGCTAAATTTATACAGATCATTCCTTATAGCCAACGCTTTGGATATGCCGTTTCCAACCCGTAAAGAACGTAATACCTCCATGTCCTTCGCTACAATATTAGCCTTTTACACTATAAATAATAATGGTACAAAGTTTGTATAAATCTTTGGGTAGGAGTTAAAAACAAGGAATGTAGGGATAAGCCTACTTGGATCAAAAGTGTTATTAACGGCGCCAACCATTATCTGAAAGATAAATTCCTTAAAATTGGTACCCTTTAATTTCTTCGATGATACCGTATATACTCTTTTAAACGGCCTGTAATACCACTTACATCTTCCAATAACTTATAGGGCTTTTACTAAAATTTACTTATATTCTTTACCAGCTATCTAAGTCTTCGTACGCTACTTAATAAAATTAAAAGCCGTATTAGCTTCGTACGTAATTCAATTTAAAGGCTCGAGGTAAATTTTTAATCAACAGTTAACTAAAGCGTCCTAATAATTTATAGCGGAAACGCTTTGTATAAATTTAGCGGCCTAAAATAATGTTACTATATCGATAGCATAGAATACCAGTCAGTTATCTAGATATATAATATTAACAATCACTTCGTAATTGAAGCTCACGTCGTTTTAAAGACGGAACTTAAACCGTTATAGGGCCTATAAGTATAATTGGCACTTATGGAAAAAAAATTCGATGGTTTTAAGTACGTTCTTTCCTATATTTGTATGTCTTACGGCGTAAAGCAGGCGTACAAGGCGTTTTACAACCAAGTATCTTAATCGTCGGTATAAAATCCGTAATTCCTGCTATGTTATGTAAACAGCTTTAATTTTATGCATTTTCGGGAAACCCTATAAGTGGCGGAACTTAAGCCGGAGCGGTACGTATACGTTATTTAAGGTACGAATAAATTGATTAGTCGAATTCTGGACCTTAATTCCAAACTTGTTTATATTAGTTAATAAAAACAGAAATGGTTTTTTAAAATCTATTACGTGAAATGTCATCGGTCCGAAACGCGCATTTATAACGAACGTTCTGAGCGATAACGCTTTGCCTTTACTAAATATAACTTTTCCGTGTTTTTCCATTTCATTTAACTAAAACTTCGGGAACTTTATCATAAGCACGTCGAATTGTTTTTTCCAGACTTTTAAGATTTCGATTGCATTATTGTTATATATAATGCTTTAAAACCTATTTCTGTATTTGTTTAAAAACGTAAATCATGACGTTATATAGGCGTTAAATACTTTGTTTACGTACTGAAAGCCCATAATATATATAAATGAAACGTTTTATAGGCCGGCGAAAATACGTTAGGCAGTTTTATCGTTTTAGGTTAACAGGTAGGTATTACTATACTTAAGGTTGTTTTTTCTGGATATGTCTTTATAAAGGTAAGCATTAAATCCGTTATTTATACTTTCGTATTCGGCTACATATACTGTAAAATTTGTTTTTATTCCATCCTCAAATATATAGTCGGCCTAAAATTATCGTTCAATTCGAATTTTCTCGTAAACTCGGTGTTTAGTAAACTAGCAACCGACTCTGTCATATACGATACACCGCTTTTGTAAACCTACGGGGATTTTTATATATTTTCGTAAGTATTGCTATAGTCGCGATGCGTTTCTTTTATTTCCGAACGATTATCTTTATCCCTCATTATTAGGGTTTTTTTCCTTAATATCCATACTTTAAGCATTCGTTTTATTTTGGGTAAACTTTAAATCTTCGGTCCAAAACATCGTAAATAGTTTCGATGAGGTTTACTTTGGATAGTTAGCCTTTACCTTTAATCTTATCAATTAAAAATATTAATCCGAAGCTCGTTTATCGGCGTATAAAGGTCTTAAGCAATATTATAAATCTTATGTAAAAGGCTTCCAAATCCTTTTCTAGTTTAAAAAGTATAAGGTAAAAAACTGGGTTTCCTCGTAAAACTTTCTTTATTACTTAAATAAATAATTTATCACCCTTATAATCCAATTTAAAGGCTACCTGGTATTTCTGAAACTTAGCTAGTAAGGTGGTAAAAATCTTCTATAGTTTTTTATCGGCGGTTTCCTATCAATTCTTTACGGATTTCCAAGTCGTACTGGTCCAATCCTTATCGTAAAGTTCGTAATTGAATATTCATATAGAAGTAAGATTTCAAACGGTTATAATACTTTATAAATGTATTTACTTACGTAAAGTAATATATGTACCATTTTTTGGCCTACTCGAATAATATTCCGGGTAAAATAATGCAAAATTAAGACGGCTCAATATCTAGTCTTTTACATATATTAGGTATAATACGCATCTTATTATCGAATATATAGTATAGTTCGTCGTTGTAATTCTCGTCCCTATCCTAAAGCCTAACGAAGTTGATAAGCTTTATAAGATCGCTTTTATAAGTAGGAAAGCGATGCGATAAAAGGTTACGATAAGAGTCGTAATTAGCGGGTATTAATTCATAGGGCATGTATTGGCGTTTTAAACCACTCATCAATTTCTGAATCGGCCTGTTCTCTGTGTTTTAGCCGATCCATCTATGGTCGATCGGGCTATTTTCGGTATTTCGACCGCTCCCACCATAGCCGAGCAGGCTATTTCCAATATTCGGGGAATAATTTAGTATTTAGTTCTATTTCACAGTGTATACCAGTATAAAGATGTATTATACTTGTATAAATAAGGATTATAGTAGTTTTTATTCCTCGAGACTTTTACTATTCATTGAGGTATAAATATAAAGTTAAATCGTTTTACGCCTCATCCCTGTTGTTTTATCAATTATATTTTTTATTCCGTTCAGTAATACCCTTTTATAAATTCTGTTCAATACAAATCTTCATTTTCACAATCTAGTAATTCGAAAAATTGTGCTATTTCGAATGAAGCTTTTATAAAGCGGCTATCTTTACCTTATAAGGTATTAATACCTTTGGTTCACAGTTAAATTCATAAGGCTTTAATGATAAAGGTATTTACTATTTACCATATATCTAACATCCAGTTCCAAAAAAATTCATGTAAATTATCCAATAAGTTAAGTCCTTAGATTTTCTCCTTCCAGTAACGGAATATAATGGCCAAAATATATATATTTACCGTATATAGATCTAATCCCTCAACTAGCCAATCGATAGTATTATCCCAAAGGCTCAGGTCGATTTTGTATATAATAGCCTTTTTGATTCCCATATATTCGACCAGGAGATCGAAGTAAACGATAACTTCCTCCAGTGTTATTAGTCTTGGAGCCATAACTATAGGTATCTTGAGGCGGTTAAGTAATATACTAAAGCGGTGTAGATTGGTAACTTTATGTTATAGTTAAATTTGGGTACCTCTAGATTTCAAAGTTTAAGGTACTTAATTCCACTAACTGCAATATAAAGTAAATAAAATAATTAAAGTAGTTGGAATAAAGCTTACTAGCGCTTTCTAATATAAATAAATTTCAAATAAAACGTAAATAAAACGTAATTACAAAGTAGTCAAACGTTTTAAATTAGTTTTATTAACGTTTAGTAACGGAACGCTAACTAAATAGCTTGGAAAACTCAAATATTACGAATACTTAACTTAAAATATATAGGGCGAACATGGAAAAACTTAAAATATACAAGGCGAACGTAGAAAAGATAGGTAGGGCAAAAGGAGTGTAATTATATAATCCGGTGTTTAGTAATTAGTCTGAATTAGCGTGTCATAGCCGCTTTTGGTAAAACGAGCGGTTTAGTTAATTTTTACGTAACTGCTCTTACTAAAACGATCGGTTCAGATAGTGAGGTCGTAATCGCTTTTGGATTAAAGGAGCGGTTTAGATATTGTTTTCGTAACCGCTCCTATGTTTTACGAGTGGTATAAATTGTGTAAAATCGGATAGGTTCCAACTAAGGGTTCCGAAAATTGATGAATTTAGCCTAAGTAGCCTTGTATGTAATAGGACGCTCTTTAAGAAATGTCCGGGTACGTCAAAGCGCCAAATAAGGGTTAATAGTATTGTATTAAAGTTTTTTTTTTAAAGTTACTTAGTCTTTATAATCTTTGTATACGTCGGCGTATAATTCTTATAAAAAAGAATTATTAAAGTATGAATAGTTAGGACCGTTATAATATTCCGCTATAAGTATTTAACTTGTATCTGTCTCTTTTTTCCTAGGCTGTTTATAATCTATCGGGTCAGCTACTAATCAGTGTTGGTAAGGTCTAAAACCTTATTTTCACCTAAATTAAGGTATTCAAGAAAGGAATTAAAAAGATTAGTATTGTAGTAATAAAAGATGATAGTCAGAAGAAGCATCCAGAGGTACACACTATAGGTATGAGCTTATAAGCCCTTCACCCAGAACGTATCACTCTGGAATACCTCTTCTAGACCGCTCCATGCATTACCGTCGGTCTGGAATAACCATTCCAGACCGCTTCATGCATGATGCACTTTGCATCTTGCAAGAGTGCAGCCTACAGCGTAATATGTTACCGTATACTCTGCAGGAGTGCATCCGGCAATATAGTGCACTACTACTTGGCCTATGTATACTATCTATGAGGGTATATAGTAATATCCACACCAACTTTAAATAATGTTTCCTAATAATTTAAGCTTTAAAGCTTTCGAAATATGGTATTAAATGTAATTGCCAGTTGCTTAACTCGAGGGTTAAAGTCTTATAGTAGGGCCTATAGTAGGTTTTCGCACGTAGGTAAATTTAAAGGGGGGAGGTTTTTAAAGGGTTTAATGGTTAAATTACTAAAGGGCGATGTGTACTTAAAGGTTTTAGAAGGCTTAAAAATCCTGTTTAATCAGTTAGTGTAAAGCGTTAACGTTAATACTTTTGGCCGCGTTGGCGGCTGCTACTTCGCGTGCCCTGCCACCACTAAGTGTGTATTCTGCGTTATTACGTAGAAATACTAAACTACCGAACAAATTAATAGGTTCTATATCTCCAGCGCATAAAAGGCTTAACTTAGTTGAAAATAATAAAGGGAAGGTCCCCTGAATTGCGTATAAGGGCAGTAATATTCCTTAATATCCTTTTTTATACATAGTTTTTAAAAGTGTTCCTAAAGCTGAGCTAGATCGATAAGTTTTTATGCTAGCTTTGTAATACCCTTTAATAGTATATAGATTCCTTACCATTTAAGTTTTACCCTTAATTTTAACTTAACCCCTTTTCAGATTAAGGTTTATATATTAATTATCTAGTCGTTAAAAAGGTCATAAAAGTTGTCAAAGCGTTTTTAAGGTTATTAATATTATTATACTTACCGATATAATAGCCGACGAAGTTAATAAGGTGTTTTTCCGTTAATGTTTCGTTAATATTCTATTTTTAAAGGTTTTCGTCGTAAAACTTCGTAAAACAGGTTTGTAAAACGTTAATCCCTTTCTAAATCTTTTAAGTAGGTGTTATTTTAAGGTTTACGGCGATAAATAACTTGGTGGAGCGTATAGAGTCAGGGACTTAATGATTTTAGGCGTAAGAACTTGGTAATTTGGCGTAGAGTCGCATGTGAACCTGGCGATTTAGCGATCTCAGGCGTAAAGTCGCGCGACGTGGCTTTCTTGACGCGACTTGGTGTTTTCGCTTAAAGCAACGAACTTGACGTTCTTCGTAATATGGGGAGTGAAAAGAGTGAAGCAGGGCAAAGTTCTGGTATAAAGGGTAAGGTCGGAGGTCGTTGGTAGTGGTAGAAGTCGAAGGTTATTTGTTGTGGTTGTTTGGCGTAAGGACTTAGCCGTTTTTTTTTCTGCAGTAGTAGCACCCGCAGTAGTACTGACTTAGCCGTTTGCCAACTTGCCGAACTTTGAGACTTCTGGCAGTCAATCTCAACGTTTTTCTTTAAGAAGAATCCGTGAAGATTTCTTGGTATTTTTAGTAACAATACCGTCGCTAACTTCCAGATTGCCGTTATAAGACAGACGAATCCTAAAAGTCTTCTTTGTTTTCCTGCCGTTGTAGAACAGATATAGTACTAATAAAGGCTTTTCGTAAAAATATTTCCTCTACCCTAGCGATAATGTAAAGTGTAATAACCTGAAAGTAGCTTTTTTTTTTTTTACTTAGCTAATATGTGCTTCTTCTTTTACTTAGCTAATATGTGCTTAACCTAATAAGAATTGATTAGTATTGGTAGAGCTTTAGACGTTACAACGTTGTCGATTCGATTAGTCGAAGTAACAGTGGTATTGCGTGGTCAGATGATGGATGTATAGTTCCAGGTTTGGCAGATCGTTAGCTAGTCTACACAGTAATTTGTAGGGTCAATTGCTTGGCTCGTGCCCTAGAGTGAAGTGTAGGGTACTACACTCGACTTACACCCAATGCGGTAAGTCCACACAAAGGAATACACTTGCAGTACGGTCAACTTTACTGTCAGTAAAGTTGACCTACTGCACTGCAGGTAATACTATTCTAACATTAAATTAGCTTTGTGATATTATGTGGCGAATTACGTTGAATAACATGAAATTGACTATATTCCATAATTTAAATAGAATTTTAACAATGCCTATTTTTGGATAACTAATATAAGCTTTTACGAATTTCCTTTCGTTTTTAAGTTATAATATTTTGTTTATTATTTGATTATATTTATACTTAGTAAATGAATTAACATACTTTCTATACGGTAGTACCAAAAATAGAGATGCAATTAACGAGGAATATTATAGTTTCGAAGGCAAAGAATCTGGTTGAGAATCAGTTGAAAGTATAAGTCTTTTTATAATGAAAAAAAACTGATGCATCTTCGTCTAGAACCCTTTCTTATTATAGATGAAGTTGGCGAATTTTTCCTTACATTAAACTTCTTTTCAAACTTGAAAATTTATCTTATTGTTAATATCTTGTACCTAATAATTATTTGAAATAACAAAGTTTTCATACTTCTTACTTAAACTCCATATTAATTAAATACGATAACGATAAAAAGGAATAAAAAGTTAAAAGTATATTAAAGAAACAGATTGACCGTCGCCGCCGTCCGGGTTAACAAATTCAATATCTCGTAAAATCAAAAGTTTTCTCGTTAAATATAATAAATGGGTTAACCTTATTGATTTGGAGAATTGTAAGGACCTGATTAAAGAGTTTGAAAAAGCTTCGAAAGTAAAGTAGAATATATTTATAGTTTGTAAGTTAGTTTTGCAAGTTTTCATTCCAATAAGTATTGCTTTTCGTAAGTATATATTTTTAGAAGTAGCTGTTCTCATATGTTAAAAGAATTATTTTACGAGATATAATGGTAACATGCTCTTTTGTTACCGGGCATTTGTTGGACTTCAGTGAGATAAGTTGGGCCTGCTTTTGCCCTACCTTCTTTTTGTTATACTTTAACTGCTGCAAACTTTGCAACAGTCAGAAGTTGGACGTGTCATCTTTAATACTACACTTTAATTGCACCACACCTACACATAGTATCATTATATACATAAACTCCTATAAGCTCTATAATATTGTATCCAAATCAGAAATAACTAATAAAAAAAGTTTAATAATAAACTCAATCTCGCTTCAACAATCAAATAAGGTTAATGATATCGAGAAGATTTGGTAGATTAACGGCAAAGTTAACTCGAAGGACGTTATCATGAAGTTTATATCGAATAAAACACTGAAACGGTTTGTAAATAATAATAATGTAATCATTCAAGTTAAAAATACGATAATGAAATACCTAGTGGCACATAAGATAAGGTACATAAAAAGCAGATAAAAAGTGTATACATGGAAAGGAATCATATATACAATATGGATGGAGAGGATATATAAGGATTTAAGGCAAGATAACACAAAATTACAAAATCAATTACACGAATATAACATCAAAAACACCATATCGATTTTAATATACTTCTAACGACGTCATATATATACAATACGCCGACCGATAAATCAAAATATCACGGCATCAAAAACACGGAAGATATATATTAGAATTTCGCTGTAATTTCAAAATATCTGATATTATGTATCAAACAATATAATTGGAATTACATCAAGCAATAGTAATAACAAAAGCTGAAATAATTGAAAAGCGGACAGATTATAAATTAATTTCGAATGATAATTTCTACGGGTATATGCATTAAGTCTCAACTTTTGTGTAATGTATTTTACCGTCTGTTGAGATACACCTGGCAGGTATATATACAAATAGTAGATTAATGTTAGTATTTGAAAAAATCATTGGTAATAATTATTTAACAACAGTTTTTTTGCATTATCAAGTAAAATGTAATATATTTAACGGGTAACGTTACAAACAAAGCCGATTATAATATTATACTGAAGAAACTGATAAGATAAAATACGAAAATATTAGTATATTGAAAACAGTAGATTGAAGTGGTAAACAAATATCTATATATATATACCTTAGCTGTTAGTTCCTATATTCTATAGGATTTTGAGAATTCCATTTCAAGACTTTTCATAGTAATGTTTTATAAAGCCTGTCAATATAGCTAGTATTTATTAAACATTTTTATTCGATCTAATAAGTATAATATTTCATACTTCCGATGCGATACACAAAATTCTACATATTAAATAGCTATCTTAGGTTAAAAAAACCTTATATTGTTATTATAATGATACGATGTTAAAATAAAACTTCGATTTTAAAATAGGATCAACTTAAAACCTATTATATCTCCAATATCCATATATCTGAGTAGAATTTATTATAATTTGAAACGAGTTAGATTTTTCCATTACGTAGTTCTTGTTAACGTTAGACTTCATATGAAGGCACGTAAAATGTTAAACATTAAATTTTATAATCGCAATTTGTTTTGCACTCCTTCTTTTCACTCTTTCTTTTTAATGGTATCGTTGGCAATAATAATATACACACAAAAAAGTCACCAATGTTGGTACTAGTATATTGGGCAATTCATTATCAACTGTTCAGTGTTATATATATATGATTAATAAATCAAACTTATTTGATAGTAAATGAGGTAAAACCCAATTAACAGTTCCCTTAACTTTGAATAATCCACTTTATTATTGGTGTTATATCTATTATGTTAACGAACAATTCGAATCGATAACACAGCTACATAAAAATAAATAAAAATCGTATTTAATTAGGATGTGAGCAAAGCATTGATCCATAATAACTTAAGTGCGTACTAGCTAGCAGTCCGCCAAAATTAGAACCAACATTTACTTTTCACTCAATGCAATACTAAATGTTACTTCGACTACGATTCAAATCGACAACCGTTGCAACGACTGAAGTCCTACCAAGAAAAAGATTAAAATTAGGGGTCTACTAGTTATATAAGTATGGATTGAAGTTGTGTTTGGTGTTGCAGTCGGTTCCGGTATATTCCGGATCCGATGCCCCGCATTCAGTGTATCCCGGACCACTTGGTCCGGACTGGCTTGGATCCACAAGGATATATATAATACATTCATATAAGCTGCCTCAAATTAATACGCTATGCCACCTCGAACCTACAGTACAAGTCAAGTCCATCGGCTGATCCTTTCCCGTCCTTCCGTTCCGGTTCCCCTTCCGTCCAAGTATATCAGCAGGGGTATCTTCAGCCAGAACTCCTGTCCTGGGTAAGCAAGGGAAATACCCTGGTAGGAATCCGTTGTTTCTAAGCCTGAGCCTGTGTCTGACGACCTAAGGCCCAGCTTGTTGGCTCATCACTCATCCTACGGGTCCCCAGATGTGGAACACCGTCGCCACGGCTTTTCATCAACTTCATGCCCAACCGAACCCAACCGAAAACAGATGCAAGGAACACGCTCTCAATGAGTTGCAGACTCTTTTTGCTCCGATGCTGCGTGCCTTTCGCAAAATGCAAGAACGCCTTTCCCTGCAAGCACACAGAAGTCCACGCACTCCACTCCGTACTCTTCTCGAAGCCCCGCTAGCACACACCCACCTCCTAACATTACCTGTATCCACCCACATTCGAGGCTGTACCAGACATGTTCGAAACACCGCTGTTGCGTTTGCGGTGAAGACTAGGCCCCCGCGGCAGGGCGGTATTCAGCAGGGCGCTGCCAGTCGAGTACCGTTGCCCTCGTTCCTCAACTAGTCGCCCTGTATTATTGCTGCTATCTTTGTCTTCCTGTGGCTGCGGTCGATTGACCTGAAGAAAACGACGCCCACTAGGCATAGAGGGCGTCATTAGGCGAGATGAAACAGGTGAAGAAGTCGGCATACCAGACGTGATCATACGTGGTCGCAGCACCGAACCGGCAGGGTCTGATTCCTGAGCCATGGGGCGGCGCGCTATGCTGTCCCGGGTGGGAATACTGATCCTCAACCCGTTGCCAACTTCTGTCCTCGCGTTGCTGACTTCTGTAAATGCCCTCGATTGGGCTCGCGACTGCAGCTGAGGCTCCTCGTCGATGTTACTGACGCGGCCAATAGTCATCACGCGTCGAGGCGCAAATACGATAGACGACCTGCGGCCATTCTCCTGCTCCTCAGGCTCCTCGCTAGCCGTGCGCCGAGTCCTCAAAAGCGATGTCGTCCGCCCTTGGTCATCTGACTCCTCCGTCACTCCCCGCCGTGCTCTTGTCAACACAAGGGAGGACTGGCGTCCAGTCATAGTGTTGTCATCTGCATCACCGATGACACTGGCGGCATATCTCGGGTACGGCTCGTTGGACATGCCACCCATTCCCGTGAAGTTAAATGTAGCTCGTTTGTCCAGTCTAGTGACTCGAGGACTATTGTGACCCTCGATACTAGTTAAGGGTTCATCAGGTCCAGTGCCATTGAAGACCTTGATAGGTGGGCTGCGCGGCGCCTCGTCTCTACCACTTCGAGACGTGCCTCGGGTCTGTGGTCTTGAAGTGGACGCCGTCTTCCGGTCCGGCTCTCCTTCCTTCAGAGCGATGCACAGCTCCGTCAAACTTCGACAGATGCTATCTGCCTTCTTGCGAAGTTGGCGGTCCGTGACGGTGGTTGGCCCACCGACTCCTATAGTGCTCGCACCGCTCGAGATAGGGCCCGACTGGCCAGCCGTGCCTATCAATTGTGACAGCGACAAGGCATCGTTGGCCGCTGCCTCGATGGCGTCGTATATATCTGAGCTCACGAATGGCCTGGTCCTTGAAAGAATGGATTTGAGATTTGACTGCGTTTCCCTCTGCGAGGAGGCGAGACTGATCATCTCGGTCTGCGTACGTTTTGGGGAGCCTGACATTGTAGTAGCACCGGTGCCCGCCGTCGCTGGTCTCTCTTCGGTGGTCGTCGCGATCGCTGCGCCCGAGGTCTTGGGCAGCTTACCTGTCAACTCAAGCCGGTGAATCCGTGATTTCAGTTCGTCGAGCTCATCCCAGACTGTCGAAGGCGCAGCCGTGGAATTTGATGACTCGGATGCATCAGCAGATTGCCCATTGGTAGTCGGATGCGAGATGCCATTCTTTGTTGCTAACGGCGAGGCGTTGGAAGACTTTGGTGGCGCGCCAGGCTGTTTGACAGAGGGTGATCGAGCATGACCATCACCAGTCCTGGTGGGGGGACGCCGCGCGAATATGAAGTTTCTGTCCGCAGTGTTGTCAACCACACTCTGTGCCCGCGGCGTTATAGGAGACGGTTTCAGGCCCGGGACTCTGGAGGAGCCGCGCGAGGAATCCTGCTTCAAGGAGGGCCGGCCTATCGCACTATTCTGGTATACCGCGTCCCGATTACTTTGCTGCCCGGGCTGATTCTCTGGCGCTCGCCTTGCCGTACGGGATGTTGCCACTTGCTGGTCGGACAAACGTCGTGAATACGGGGGCGGTGACGGGGGATTTCGGATCGTACTCGTGTAAATTGACTGCGGTCGTGAGCGTGAAGGGTGCGTGGTGCGCACAACACGAGACTGCGGCTTGTCAGCTTCCATGTGGACGTTCAAGACACGCGCTACTGGAGGGCCATGGCGTTCGGTCAGAAGAGATGAAGGGATGGTCGTCCTCATCACAACAATGCAATGAACCGAGACATGGTTGCAATTAGGACGTATCCAAAGGGCATGATACCTGCGGGCCGAGCCTGCAGGCTTGTCAGGCACCCGAGCATCGCATTCAATGCAGCAAATGGGCTACCCGTAGTGGGACCGCAAATTGTAGGTGAACAAGGCGCTGGCCGTCGGGAAAACACCCTTCATAATGTGGTGCTCAAGGATAATGGGTTAGACAGGACTCACCACTATACTCTGTTCATCATCGCTGCCCTGATCTATATTACGGTGAGGATCGGAGGAAGAGCCGCCTTCCCGAGCAATGCTCATGAAGATGTCGGCCGTGTTGTTCTCACTCTCTGCAGCGTCGTCATCCGGATCCATGTTCGGGTAGGCGAGGTTTCGCGAACGGTCACTGGTGTAGCGGCCCTCGAGGGGGCGAAGTGAGTATTCTCTGGGGCTCCGGTCGCGGTTCACGTCTCCATCGTCGTAGTAGCGGGCCGTTAAGTGATTCATGTCAGGAGGGGAGCTCTTCCGCGAGCCGGACGAGCGAAATGCGCGGAGGGGAGGGATGCGGCCAGGAGCGGAGCCTGATTGTACGGGCCTGTGGGAGATAGGTGGTCGTGATACACTCGGGATCTGTCGGGGGAGTGCCTTGTTTTGTGCATCTGAAAGAGTGAGGTTTGCAGCGTTGGGTAGTATGACAGCGTGCTGGCTGTGGGCTAAATCGTTTGTCGCAGTGGCTGGCGAGGCCGAGGGCTTGCTGGCGCGCGAGGCAAGCGCAGATGGAGCGCCGGTCGAGTCCCACAAGACAATGCGGCGAGCTGGTGGATGCGAAGCAAGCGGCGAGCAGGTCCAGGATGAAATCTGACGGGCCTGTGGATGGCTGGCAGGCGTGTGATGGTGTGAGGAGTCTCTTCCAGTGCTGGATCGCGGGGCCAACAAGGACGAGCGGTTGGCGGGTGGGCCGTTAGTGGTGTCAGCAACGGTGTTGGCGTTTCTGCAAGGAATAGCAGACGGTCCACTGCTGACTGTAGCAGGCGTGGCAGTGGTGACAGATGCCAGGGCCGTGTGGTCTGGGCGGGGTTGCGACAGTGGTATGGACGTACTGTCTGGATGTTGGGGTTGAGGATGGGTGTCGTCGGGATGGCGCAGTGGCAGTGGTGATGATGGTTCAGAATTGGTGGCCAATGGTGCAGAGGTAAAGGCGGGAATCGGAGTTGGGGTGCTATCTCGGGTCGCTGTGGCATCAGGCCCGGCCCCTGTAGAGACAGGCTTGGCACTGGCAGGGGCTGCTGATGATGGTGAGACGCCGCCCGGGCGTTGGGGAAGCGGGCAGGCCTGGGCCTGTGCCTGTGTCTTTCCCGGCAGCGTGCAACAATGCTCGCGGCCAGCATTGACAGTGTTGCGGTCGTCTGCAGTTCGAGTCGGAGCCGGAGCCAGCTGGGTCTGTGCATGCCGCTGGTCGTCCATGCTGAGCTTGTTTTCAATGGCAGGTGCATTGGACAGCGAGTCCGACTTTGTCTGGGTGCGTGTGGAGGCGGAAGTGGAAGGGGAAGTGGAAGGGGAAGTGGAAGGGGAAGTGGAAATGGAAGTGGAACAGGAACTGGAAGCCATCATTGACATCGATCGCATGCGCCCTTCCCATCTGGCTGCTGTGTGTGGTCTGCAAGGTCTGCTCGCAGGTGTGTGCAAGATTCAAGATAGTCAGTTCCTCTACGCGAGATCCTGTTCCAGTTGAAAAGCCGAGAAGGGTCCTGTCTCATTTGACCATGGAAAGTCTCAGCCTCATGCTTGATGTTGCTCTCGTTGGACGGCTTGCACTGGAAGACTTCAGCAGGAGATGAGATTGGAGCTGCAGTTACCAAGTAAATCTGTGCATCATCGCTGTTCAACCGCAAGAAAAGCGAGTGCAAAGCATCTCTTCGCAATACACGTTGATCCACTTCCAAGCTTTCTGCCAATCCCGCAAATTAATGCATGGACCGTTGACGACCGTTGAAACTCAAAATGCAATACTCTCAGCCCGTGCCAAAAGTCTCCTCCAGATTACTAGTTATGCAACGACACATTAATGTTTCGCGTATCCAAAGGCCTAGTCAATACAGCGTCCTTGCTGACATAATCGGCGTTACAAGCAAACCCGTCAACGAAGGTCTATACTCGCCGCGCATTGGATTAGCACCAAATATCATTAATACATCGTTATTTTTTAATTAAACACTCCCACTATCCGCCCCCTGCAAATAAACACAATTGTTGAAATTCACATTTAAATAATCCAACATTTGGCCTATGAACCCTTGAAAAAAGTGATCATAATATTAGTAAAATTATCAAAAAAACTATAACGCTTTAACTTATTAATTAACATACGATACAATATTCCCACAACTTTATGTATAAGACGACCCGTAACTATTGAAATGAGAAAACAAAATATATTATTTTACAATTATTTAAACGATATTAAAACATTCTTAATGATATAATGAGTTATTACTTTTATTTGTTGAAAACTTTTATAAATTATTTATTGTGCTACTATTCCTATAGCGTTGTATACAAAGTAATATCAATTGCTTCGTACTGCAATATCAATTGCATTTGTATATAATATTAGTTTATTAGTAATTGTTGTAACTATTACATATATAGTACAGTTGACTGTATTATTCATTGTATATTTGCACATGCAACACAGTTAGTTTTATGTATTATAGTTGACTATACTATCAACGCTATCAATTTAAGTTTATGACGATTGTTTCATCGCTTTCATTACAGTTGATATTATTATTTTACGGGTTAATGTCAAGTAGTGTAATTGTTTTCCCAATCAATCTTAGCTGTTGTTTTTTCACCTGGCGGTTAAAAGGAGGAATGACTGTCTACTTATGTAAGAGGTATATATTAATAACATACTATAGATAAATATTTAGGAACTAGCCAGTAGTTCCTATAGTTGAGAGTAGAATTTCATCTATTCTACTTATGCTACACTTGTTACTTTAATTACAGTTCAAATCAATGATAGTAGCGCTACCTGAATACTTACTAACATTTATCTTAGAATGTTGCTGGTATATATCCCTAGTATGGGTAGACAGTAATCTTTTCTTTTAATCTTTAAGCAAAACAATAATAATAGTTGAAGTCAATTGGTAAGAAAATTATACCATTTAACATGAACCTGTAAGACAATAATATTAGATAGTGTTGGAACAGCAGTCAATTGCAGTACGGTCAATTTGATTTTATTGACTGCAAATTTATTGGAGTGTAGTGCCCGATTCAGTATAAAGTATAGGCCAAACACTTGCCCATACAAACTAGTGTACAAACCGGCTATTGGATAGAGTATAGGGTAAAGACAAAAGAGTTAGTATTGTAGTAGTGGTAGAAGAGGATAAGAGAAAAAGACTGAGTCAAAACCATGGGTCCAAACAATAACAAAGACTAACTCTATTGGCAAATGCACAAATGAACTAATTGCAGTGCCTTACCATGGTACAACAAATGCCGCCCACTCAAAAATAATAACAATGTCTTTATTGTCTGATAATATCTTCTCGTGAAAATACATTTTTGTAAATATGAAGTCTCGTGAGACTCAAGATTTAGTTCTCACTCAAATTTCGTTTAAAGTTCTTTACGAGTTCTCTATAATGTTTCAAATACATTAAAAGTTTACATTTATCAATTTTACTTTCAAAACCGTTCTATTTGACTAAGTATTATATTTAATAGGTAAAGCGATGTCGGCGGTTCAAGCGTTTGTCCAAAATATGTTTAATTTTCTAATTTTTAACATTAGGTTTATCGTTATCGTATGATATTGACGTAAAAGCTAAAGTTATTCCATAAAACAAATCCTCGTTTTTGTTGCAAGCCGGTGTTAGATATTGAATATTTGTAATAAGGTACACTCGTAAATTTTACGGGATATCTATTGGTAAGCCTTTGTCTTTATAATATAGTCGATTCGAATCGTGATTAGAGCAACTAGTGTATTGTATTGAAAGTAGTGATGTGTTACTTCTAAGTTTGGCAGACTGCTAGCCGGTCTGCATACTAATTTGTATGACTAATTGCTTGGCCCGTGCCCTAGTCTGAAGTAGGTACATACTGCACTTGACTTACAATCAACTTATAAACAATATAGTCAACTTACACTCAATACAATCAACTAACTGTCAATATAGTTGATTTGACTGTAGTGTAATTAACTGCTATTCCAACACTGGTGACTTTTGTTTTGTGCGCGTACGCCGGTATCGCAAACTAATTATTTGTGGTAATCCCTGAAATCCCTTCTAATTTCGTGAGCCAAATCCCCATCAATTCTAGTATATTTTACAACCAAATCAACTCCAATTACAACCCTTCGTTTCAAAGTTTCGTTTTCGACTTACTTAACTCCTATATATGATTTTTCACCACACATTTGCGCACATTACAGACCTATAATGCACTAATTACGTACATTTTTTCAGTAAGTCCGAGCATGCTTTTTTTGATATTACTATTGCAACTACTACCCTGACAGTCTTACAATTTGCCAGGGTATCCCTATTCCTCCACATTATATGTCTGGCAGTCCACGAGGCCCTCGATTCGTATAGTTTGTTACAGGCTAGTACCTCAGCTAGTGGTTGTCAAGGTTCTAGCCCTGGCGATTACCATACTCCTACGTCGCTCCTAAGCTGCTCCTAAGCATGCCCTCACCACGTGATTAACCATATAACCGAGCCACTCTTTATTGCTAGCTCTATAGCAGCTCCTTAGCAAGAACCTTTCTCTTTTTTTCCTTCTTATCGAGAATTATAAACAGTATTTAACTATCTTAAACAACAGATCTAACCCAGTTACCTTATATGTAATCTTTCATATATTATTTCCGATGGTATCCCAGCTGTTTTTCAATAGCTGTAACTTAGGATTATTTTTTCACATATTCTTAGCTTAGACCTCTAAGCTTGAAAGCAGTTCCTGAACACGCATATACAAAACCAACTCCAATATGCTATAACCGCATAATACGACGAATTGACTACTTAATATAAGCGGTTTACCAAGACTTTACAAACGGAGCTCGTCAAAATAAAACCAAGTAACTTGTAAATACATTTCACATATGAAACAATACAACACTAACACATTAGATATATTTATGAATATTATCCAGTAACTCGAAATTTCTATAAGTATGTTTACTTCCATTAAATAACATTTTACCTACAAGAAAGCTGTTTATATGCCACCTACACATAATACCAACGTAAATTCCATGCTGTATCCCATTAGGGGCTCCATTGAGTTACCTGATGATAATAACGATGCTTCAAACTTCTTCGATTTTGATTATAAATTCGAGAATGAATTTAATAACAATAATCGATAACAAATTAAACGTGAACTTTTATTAATCAATTAAATTTTCTGGTGTTGAATTAATTTTTTCGGTAAATAAGATTATTCTTCTAGATAAATTTTATAAGGAAAGAACATTAATTGGTATAAAGAAATATTATTTTGATGTTATTTTCAAATAGTCAAGAAAAATAATAAAAATCGCTATGCAAAGCTATTACGCCCATAGCGACGAGGATAATAATAATAATCCCAATACCCTAATGATAATACTATACCTATATGTTACAACCCTAAAGCGGCGAAAGCTATTATCACTCGATTTACGAATGAAAAATAAATGGTTTATAAACGATTGAATGTTTTTAACGTTTATAGAGCTTTATTAGCCGAGGTTAGCAGTATGTTTTGGAGGTTTATTATTAAGTTCGCTAACCTCGAAATAGTTATTAATAACATTTTAACTAAAACATTACTCCCTTTCGATACACTCAAAAGATATCAATAGTGGGTTACTTTGGTTAAATTTATTAATAAATAACTTTACAACCTTTGTACTTGATATAATAGTATTAGTGTCGGTTATACTGGCGGTATTAGTAACAGTAATATCGTTCGTAACGGAATTAATATTAGAGATATAACTGCACATGACAGCTAAAAGAAATATTACTGTAACGGATGTAAATGCCTTGAAAACAAGTATTAAACAACGTGTTACCTAGATTTATTAAGCCGAACTTTCATGTTATAAAAGCTATAGCTTATACCTAAAATACAACGCAAATAGAAATCGAATCTGAACTTATCTATCAAATTCCATCTAACGCTTAAAAGGCTTTAATACTAAGGCTAATACAGCAATTCACCTTATTTTTGTCGACGAACTTATCGATTTTTAAAAGTAAAAGATGTAACTTTCATATATGATCGTAAATAGAAATTATAGAGACTTGGATTTGGCTTTATAATTTAGTCACAACTTATAAATAACCTCTTGTTTATAGTATATTTACTTTTTCATTATGTTTAATTAATTATTAAATCAATAAATATTAATTACAAGTGTTATAACATTGTTAGTAAACAATTTATCTTTTATTATAATTACCTCGTATTTTTATTTTATTTTAATAAATTAACAAAGCTATTAAACACGTCTTTGTTCCCGATTAACAACTTATAGCCATTATAATTTATTTAAGTGTTAATCTCAAGAAATATCAATACTGTATTTTAGCTTATCCGATTTTCCATTCATAATAAGACGTCATTTTAGGTAAACTTTAAACGAAGCATAAATAGGTAATCTATGTTATTTCAGAATATTTTTCATTTTTTAAACGAGCAAGCAACTATTACGTATGAGAATGGGGGTTTATGCCGATGCTAATGTTTTTAAAGGGTATTAGTATCGTCATTTTTCACGTTATACTTCGATAAGTTTGTAGAAATCAAATTGTTACTAAACGATTTATATGTGTTTTTAAGGACATTAATAATATATTAAACTTAAAATGAACTGTTGACGTTGACAATGAACTCACGGATGTTTTTAAGGAGTTTATAGATTTATTGAACAAAACCCTCTGGGATAAGTTGGTTTTCTATCATATAAAAAACCACTATCATATTGTTTTTAATATAATAAACAGGGTTAATTTTTGAAAACCCTTTGGTGCTTATTATACGGTATGTTACAGGAAGGGTTTCTAGTGTCATGAGAACTATTAATTAAATTGTTAAATCAAAGTTTAGTTGGTGCGAATAACTTTTTAACAGGTACCCCTATATTTTTCGTGAAAAAAACTCGAGCGCGGTTTGAGTTTTTACGTCAATTACTAGAGATTTAACCTTATTATGAAAACTGACCGATATAAATTTTCTTTTATTAAAAAAGCGTTCGCTAACATTTTACAGGCTGAATGGTTTACCAAATTCAACGTTGAAACTATTTTTATAAGTTTTGTATTAAGGAAAGCGATGAGTAGAAAACTACTTTTCGTACTTGCTTCAAACTTTTCAAACAATTGGGTACCTTTTTCAGCTATTTTGGTATACCAGCTACTTTTTAATAATATATCAATAACTTGTTATACATATTTCTAGATATTTTGCATTCTATTTACCTTAACAATATTTTAGTATACTATTAGTAGGCTTTTATCGTTGCAACGTAGTCGATTCGAATCACTGTAGTCGAAGTAACTGTTGCTGCATTGAAATTAATTGTGATGAGTTGTAAGTTCTAAGTTTGGTAGACCGTTAGCCGGTCTGGACGCTAATTTGTATGGTCAAATGTTTTGCCTTCTACCTCACTTTGAAGTGGGCACCTACTGCACTACACTTGTAGTCAATCCTACAAACTATAGTTAATTTTCAGTTAGTATAATCAATTAACTTTAAGTATAGTTAACTTAACTGTATTGTATTTGACTACTATTCCAACACTGACAGCTTTTTGTTTTATGCCTTCACGTCAGTGTGGCTGGCCACCAATTGGTGGCAACTTTTAAAGTTCCTCCTTAATCTATAAGTCAAACCCCTGTTAATTTCAGTCAATTTGCACTGAAACTAACATTGATTGCGGTCCTTCATTTCATATCTCCGAACCCTCCGTTCCTAAACACCTGTGCATAGGTCTTTCGCTATAAACCTACGCGTATTACGTATTCCACCACTTATATATATTTTGCCAGTAGTTCCACCTACTGCCACCGCTGCTACCGTTACCATTAACAGAATTACCTTGGAAGTCTCCAAGTTTTCCAGGGCATCTATATTCCTCCATATCACGTGCTGAGAGGTTTATATAACCCTCGATTCGTACGGTCAATGTATTGCTGTCTACAAACCGTTTCAGGGTGTTATTAGACGTAGCCTTAGTTTTAACGTTAACAGGGTTATCTTTACCGTTAATCCACCAGAACTAATATATTTTACGGGCTTTGTATATCTCCTTTCAAGCTATTACGTCGATTATTAAACGTTTTTTATTAGTTGTACCCAACTTGAATAGGTATTTGTAAAGGCCCCAAAAGTCTACATATACTATTATAAGTATTGGAGACAATCCTAACTGTTTGGTAATAATCCTTAACGTACCGTTAGTTATCATACTGATATCAAAGCCTGTTATTATGCCGTATATATTCGATGTTAAAACGTTTTATATTATACATTTATACTTAACATATACTTAGTATATAAGGTTTCCGGTATTCATAAATTGACTTTTGGATCTTTTTCTGTTATAAAATATGATAAGGAATCCAATGTATAACATAAGGTTAGTATTATTAGCAAAACGAATATCTATAGAAATTATTTACTTCACCATTATTAAGTTTACTGGAATTATATTGATATCATTTTTAAACCTATTTATTTATCATTCAATCTTTTTGTTTAAACTGTTAAAATTGTTGTCTCGTAGTTTCTATGCCTATGTCGCAATAGATTGGACATACAATGTTTTAAGTTAGTATAATGTGACAATGTAAGCCATACAACTTTTTACTCCAAATATTGTTGTAATTTTATTTCATTGGCTTTGTTAATTATAGTTCAGCTCATATATTAACCATTTTAGTATAGGCTAATGTACGTATTATTGGTATTTTCAACTTAAACAATATAAATACGGATTAACGATCCAAGAAAATTAAGGTATGTACTCCAAACTAACTTTTCAATTAGCGTATACTTTTAAAGGCCTAAATTTTTGATAGTATGATATTTCTCCATTACTAACTCAATATTTCCAAAGAAAAGGATATCGTTAATTTATTTGATATGATGCCGATTTTTTTTCTCTACATAATTATTAAATATAGATCAAATATTAAAGTCTTTATATTTGGACTATTTTTAAAATATATCTGGTATATTAAAAACCAATGGATATCTATTTGATATAGTCCGTTTAAAGGTTTTATATAGCGTATTACAGTACCGGCTGTGAACTTTTCCCTGAATTTTTTGGTTAGTTTTAATAGTATAATCTATTAAAAATTGTTGATAGATTGCGTATACGTGTACGTTATATTACGGTTATCAAGTGTCAACTTACCGCTTACGCTAACGATTAAACTAATCATAATTGAGAAAATTAAATATTAGCTAATGTTCTTAATTATATACGGTTAAATGAGGATTTAGTCTTTACCTTCATTATCGTATCTTTAAGTAATTAGCTGTAACTTTTCATACGACTGATACATCGTCTTTTCGTGAACCTTGTAACTATTTTAGACTTAAAGATAGTAATGATTTACCCTTCAAATTATCTTAATGATACAAGTTAAATGACTCCTCGTATTAAAAAGCCGTTAATCTCTACCCAGTCACTTTTTTCAAAAATTTATATAACATATTAATAATATATTTAATACGTAATTTAAGGGAAAATTCTCCGTTAGTATTTTCTCTCTAAAACAATCACACTTTTATATATACCCTTATAGGTTTATAATCCTGTGTATATCCTCTTTTTCGGTAATTTCTCATGCTATCGTCGTTCCATTAATTTATCAACAATCGGTTTGGAAGGATTGTATTAACTCATATATTCGGCCGGATGATATTCGACGCAAAGATCTTTATCAGATCTGAAAGGTTTTTTTATACGGTTTAACTTGTATAATCTGGAACGTAACATATCTGTTGGTATTTTCAACTATTACGTTTAAGTTTGTGATACTTAAAATCTTATTTGACCTATCTTATTTACTTCATTTTCACCACGTAAAGACTTCACTTTTAAAAAATAGGTATAATATATTTGTTATCGATGGTCTATTTTTCAAGGTTTTATTGTATGACATAGTTTTTTTATTATTTTCTTTTAATTTTTTTTTTTTATATTTGGCGATAGTGGCGATTTAGTAGTCATACGTGGTTAAATCTTACATACTATCAGAGTTAGTATCCGGTCGTTAGGGACAATAACATTGTTGAAACCCTTTACCACTATTTGAAACAATTTTTTTAAACTTGTAAAGCCTTTAATTTCTAGGGTAAAGATATTACAAACTAGTTATAAGAGAGAGTAAGCCCTTTCAGCCTTCTTAATACCCTATTAGGTCCTACCGAAAACCCATTTATATTAAATATCCATCACTTTTATGTTAACTTCAATATTAATCGTAATAAAATTAATATTAGTGTTGGAAATTAGTACTTGTCATGGCCTTAGGTACGTATTAATTTACAAAGTACGTAATACCTCACATATTTTTTTTTCCGTAATAATTCTCAGGAAATTAACGCCATGAAACGCTGTGGAAAACTTCAAAACCTAAAGTATTAACTTTTCGTTTAAGTAAAATACGTTTGAAGAAAACTTAAAGTTAAAATTTCAATTTTCCTTTAATATGAATTTAAACCTTATAAGGGTTTGTAAATGTGTTTGGCAATAATGACAAAGCTTTTGTATTGTCTCTAATACTGTTAAATCTACATCTTTATAACTAGACGCCTTCAAGACCTTATAAAGCCTATTGATTACCGTATATTTAGACCAAAAATATAATTAACGAAGTTATAACTTAGATAAGTTTAATATTATTACTTTTGGTCTTTGGAGATAAAACTAAAGGTGATTTTATTTAAAGCTAAGTTGAATCCTTTAATCTTCTTTAATATTTACCAGTTTATTAGTTTAAAAGTTAATGTTAACACCGAGTTTTTTTATATTTTTAAAGTAAAACAGAAAAGGTTAAGAGATTTAAAGATGTAAAAGATAACAAGATTGATGACGGTAATAATAATCGTCGATTCTAGTAAAAAAAGCGGTTTTCTAAAGTTAAAGCTTACTTCATTCTTACTAATATCTATATAATTAAGTTTTGTAGTAGTATTAATGTTCTTTCAAAACGTAACTTATTACTAATAACTTCCTGTTAAGTATCAAATTGCTCTAGTATCTGGAATTATACTTTAAAAGACCTATTCCACATGATGGTTACAAATGGTAAATAGGTACATAGGGTCATGATCTTTGTTGTTATGGCAGCGACAGGGGTTTTTACCTATTATACGATATAAAAAATCGTAATCGATGAGTTATGAAGTTATTTTTAAACTCATACTAGTAATTTTATGCTAACAGATCAATTTAGGTTTATTTCGTTATCTGTAAATTTCTTCCCTATAAAATTTACGATGCGTAGGATGTAATCTTATTGAATATAAAAAAGAAGTGAATATAATATATTAACTGATTTTATTTATGTTCGGAAATAGTGTAATATATTGATTAATAACTTTATTTATCGTAAATCCAGCATTCTTTAGCATTTAAAGTAAACTTACTCAATTAATTAGAAAATCCTTTTCCTTATGTAGCGTATTGGGTACGGCCCTGATTCTGGGCTTTTTATTCATCATATCGGTTGAGCCTACCATACTTGCGATCGATATAGTACGCGTGGGAAATGTTTTTTTCATCGTCGCTAAATTTGGAAGTTTAAGGGTATATATTAGTCGAATTTGAGACCCGAGCTATAACGGTCGCAAACGAGGAACACAATTAGTTAAAAAGCCTTTGAAGGTGTTGTTAGGATATTGTAAGGCGTATTCGAACTCTATATAACCCGTAATAGCTCCCCGAACCTACTGGCGTAATATGTTTTTACTAGCTTTTATATTCTCTATTACTCATTAGTAAAGTATTAGCCTATTAAATATCTAATTAAAGAGGTCCATTTTACTTTCCGACTTTTTCATTGTAATATAATTTTAAGACCACTTGATAATGTTTCAGTTTATGTAGTATTAGACGAAATCAATATCATATTCAAAGTAACCTTTAACATTGTCGTAAATTTCTCAGAAAAAGGAGTAATTCGTTAAGTATCGAAGGTAGTAGTTTTTGGTTTGGCTGGTGAGGATATTGGAAAATAATGAGTGAAAGTTTTGCGGTTTAATTCTTATCTGGCAACGAATGTCAAAAAACGGGAGTAACTTAACGTTGAGAAGATAGTATGGCTTACCGTTTTACTTTTTCTTTCTTCATCAAATTTTAATAAACATAGTGATTGCTACGTAATCCGTATTTATTATAGGAATATTTTAAAGGAGAAAAGTGATTTATTTGTCGTAGGGGCTTTTTGAATCCCTTGACTGGTATTGGGGAAAATGTTGGTATTGGTAGGTAGGGTAATTACCTTTGGTTAAGTTTCGAATAAAAAGGTTAATAGTCGTACCTATAATAGGCTCTCGCATGAAGTCGATCCTTTTTCGATTTAGCTGTTAAAATTGAACGTGTTAAGGGGCCTAGGGGAAAGAAATTTTATGGTTTTAGTAGAGAACTTAGTAGTAATCCTCTTAGTATTGAAGGGCTCAACGAGGTCTTTACTTATTTCACTGATAGATTTTATGGCTTGCCTAACGTGAGTTAATTCATTTTTCACGGTTTATAATATTGGTCCAATAATTTTGGCGAAAAGATTTAAGGAAATTACCTATACTTAAGTAGGTTTTCGCGAATGCGTATAAGGGCGTTAAGGGATATTGTTGTTAGCAATACCTTAACTTTTAGCCTTAACTTATTGAAGTTTTTTATCTGTTGCATATTCGTAGAGTACGTTTATGAAATTATCTTCCTTCCTTCTTTTCGTAAGGAGATTAACTCTTCGATTGTAAAACTTGGTCTTCGTTTTTATCTCGATTTATTTGGGTTTTTTTCTTAATATGTTTGAGGTTTATTTCCGAAAACATTTTTAAAAGTCGTTCAGTGCTTGGATTTTTTGAAAGGTTCTGACAGGGTTTGAATCGATGATTAAACGTCCGACTACTTTAATAAAGTGTTAGGTACTTAAGTTTTTATCAGCGTTTGTGTATTAAAGGTTTTCGTTGTAGTGTTTTTCAAAGATACCGTTAAAGACCTTGACTGATTTTTTGGAAGGGTTGGTAATATTATTAATTTAAATGCGTTTTGAAGCTATCGTGACAAAGATTTGAAAGGTGTAGGAGTCAAAAAAGTGGTATAAAGGGGTGGGTGGCAGATTCATTATTAAAGTAAGTATTTATGGTTGAAAGTCGTGAGACTTATTCGTTTGTGCTTTAAAATTTACAGTAGTAGTACCAGAAATAGTAGTAACCATAATAGCATTGATTTGATCGTTTTCCAATTTAAAAATTTAGTAATTTTTGAAACTTTTGGACAGTTAATTTTTAACGTTTCCAAGACCAGTTGAAGAAATATTTATTGGCGTTTTTAATGGCGATACCAATGCCTGCTCCTAAATTTCCGCGAAAATGATACAATTAAGAGGCCTTCTTCACGTACTTCCGAGAAAACGACAAAATACCATAGGGGTGTTTCGCAACAACCTTTTCTTTACTTTACCCAAATAAAGCATAACAACCGAAAAATAGCTTCTTTTTTTTACTTAGATTATCTATTCTTAAATTAACAAGCATTTATTAGTGTTGGTAAGCCTTTATCGTCGCAACATAGTCGATTCGAATTACTCTAGTCGAAGTAAATAGTGCGGTATTGAAATTGTTTGTGATGAGTTGTAAGTTCTAAGTTTGGCAGAACGCTAGCCGGTTTACACACCAATTTTTATGGACAAATTTTTTGGCTCATGCCCTACTTTGAAGTGGGCACCTACTGCACTACACCTGAATTCAACCCCACAAACTGTAGTCAATTTACAGTCAACACAATCAACTAACTGTAAGTATAGTTGAAATAACTGTACTGAATTTGACTGATATTTCAATATATACTTTAATAATACTATTATCGATTATAACATCAAAGTTGAATAGATATTAAACTGTTACGAAATTGAGATACTGAATTTCAATATTTCTAAATAGAAATTAAACGTTCATAAAACCAAGTATTTGAAATTTATTATTGAAATCGAGGTCGAAGTACCTATAGGATCTTAGGAGATATATGTTATCTAGGAATGAACTACTTCTACAATTGTATCAAATATATAAGGTTCTTTTTAATTCTCTAATTTTTGCTATTGATTCATTTGGGGGTACTCTATAATACCCGGCTCTTTAATCAAATGAACTAGAAAATAAATCGATTTTTGTTAGCAATCTAAGCCAAGAACTACGTTTGAATAACTTAAATTTTCTTTTTTCGTAAAACCCGTTTTCGTTTAATAAGACTCTGAGTAATTTTCTTTTTAAAATCCGACCATTTCCGATAAGCCTTGTAAGTTTGTTTAGTTTAACATGATGATTACGGTGTGTTCAACCTAGTATCATATTACTCTTTGAGTTTGTTACCCACCGAGTGTAATTACGAAATTTACGACAAAGAATTTCTGGGGATTATAAGTTTTGTAGAAACATAGAATATGGAGCTTCGTGGTATAGCTTACCTATTTAATATTTTTACGAATCATAAAAACTTGGAATGTGTAATGATAATACGATGCCTTTTTAAATGGCAGATTCTTTAATGAAAAAGTTCTCCCCAGTTTTATTTAAGGTTGATTTATAACGAAAGAGCCAATTATATTCTATCTAATATATTATTACAATGGGATTGAAATATCCTTAAAAAATTTAATCCTTAGGGTTTAGGCCGAAAATTTCAGTTTCTTTACCATAAATTGATTTCTTTTGAGTTTCTCACAAGCTCGCGTGTTTTTCGACTTACTATTACCGGCGAATATATCTTTGAAAACAACTAATTCTTTACCAACACCAACCTTTAAATTAATTAAAACACCGTTGTTACTGGAAACGTTACTTACTTTCGTTTGGTTCGTATAATACGAATTGAGAATTGCAGGTTTTCTATCGATATTCATATTAACGAAGACCAAGCACTCAAGCTTTTCATTTTGGAAAATATAATACAAAATAATAGCTTTTTGCGTTTCTGCAACCGTATTTATTTCCCTATCTACGAATCGCTTTCTACTGTATTACTTCAAGTTACGTACGATTTGTTTATTACTAGCAACCTGAGTCATGACTACAATATTATTATATTCTCCAAACCATAAATTTGGCCCGGATTACAACATAAAGTCTGAAGTTTTTATTGTCATTTTAATATTCATAGGCGGATATTCTATTAGCGATATTGCTGAAAGATTTTTTTTTTTTTTTTTTGAATTTTTATTGGTTTTCAAACGGCTTTAAACAAGTTATTCGTTAACATTACATTGAATCTCCTTCAAAAGAGAATTAACTTAGGTTACCTTATGGTTATCATGGATCATGAAAAAAAAAACCGTTACCCTGAAAACCAATATAAATTATGAATGTTAAAATTTATACGAAACGGTTTTAAAGCTATTATTAACGATTTTATGAATTATTTCGCAGTATCGTTAGCAATCGGGGTTCAAATTGTATAAATGGGTTTTGAAAACGCCTTCACGACTTAATAAGGTTGGAGTAATGACTGAATATCACATTTCACCTTAAAATAGATAGTGTTATTAAATGTGCTATTTATGAAGTTTTAACGTACTTATATTTATTTGTCATTTCTATTGAACTCAACTCAATCCGCTTATAACTTGGTTATTGATTAGCTTCAAATAATAAAAACATCATTATGATAGTTATTAACCTATTTTTATAACGCATAATTTTTATGTCAACTTTATATAACATATTTAAGGTTCAATTATCTCTGTCACAAAGTCTTTCATTGATGTTAAGGATTTCCTTTAACGTATTTTTGATGTTACAAAATTCGTATAAGTCGTAATAACAATTAAGTAATAACGAATAACTAAAGCCGTTCATAAGTATCGTTTTTTTCTCTCGAGTGGTTTTAAGTTAAAGAAATTATTTCACTTTTTTCGAAATAAATACAAAACGGAATATTTTATAAGAAGTTGGATTGATTTTCTGAAGAATATCGTATAATATGTATTATAGATTCCTACCTTTTCGAATTGAATACTCTGCATAACAAAGACTCCTGTTTTTATATTAATTAATTTATCTGAATTGGTACCAACCTACTCCCAAACTAATAAAATCTTAATTAATTACTATTTGTCATCGAAGTTATTAACGAAGATAACAAAATTTAGCTTAAGTATTACGTAGAAAGTATCTTGTAAATTTTAATTAAACTTTAAGTAAATTGTTTTCAAATCGGAATCTTTTTGTAATGATAGGTATTCATTAAATAGATTGGTTATATCTGCTTTACTTGGAAATCGTTTTCGAATTCTCGTAATATGACGGCTTTCGCTACCTTTTAATTCCGTTACAACTTGGTGTAAAATTATAATTAATCATTAGTTTATGAAGCTATTTTGAAGGTTTTACTTGATTAATACCGAATATAACATAGGTATGTTCATTCTTTTTACGATTATTATTACCGCCAAACTACTTAACTATATCTGTGTATTGGCAATACAGTTATCAAAATGCAGCTATAAGCCTTTATCCGCTAACAACCTATACATATATTAATTAACTTACCCAAATTTCCTTCGATATTTTTAATGATCATAACAAGTTTTTTTTTCTACATTTGATTTCGTCCTATAACTATTCGTTAACTGTTACATTGATATTTTACACTAAAATTCTTTATTTATCTAACGTTTAAGCTTTTCATTCAAAAATATATAATACAAAAACTGCTTAAACGGATTAATGTTGACGGAATAGAATCACCAACATTAAATATATCAATATTATGCTATGTAATACATCAAACTCTTATAGCTATTTTCGTGGCGATCAATTAGGTTTATACTTTATCTAATTGTTTATGAGTAAGAAAGGAGCAATTCAAAAACTAAGCCTCTTGATTTGTTTTTGAATGTTAAATGCTAAATAAACCATAAATAATTTCTTATAACCTTATTTATATACATATCAAAATTCAAAGGGGTATGAATATAACCAGAAATTCGGCTCATTGTTCCAACCATATAAAGTTAGCATCACGAGCCAATATTGAGTTGTTTATTAGCTGATTACAATTTACTATAATACGTTTTACACTTACAGTTAATTAATTATCAAAATTTTCAAAAATGGTACGTTGTAAGATAAGTATAACCGAAAAATATTTGTTGACATATACTGGTTAGATACGCCTTAATAAACCTTGTGTGAGGGAATGATTTATTCGTTGATAGGAGTAAGGTAATTTCGAAGCAGCAGAATTTAAGTTACAAATAACTTTATCAATTATCGTATCTAGCTTTGCGGTCATTTTTACAACCGAGGAAAAAAAATTAAGTGTAATAGAGCTCATAGGGTGGAATAAATATTAAAACGTGATTAAAAATTATTTTAAAAAGAAAATTTTACGTTTTTGGCTTTACAAAGGAGAATATTTATAGGTAGGAGGAACGATATCAATGGAATCAATGCTGGTACCTTCTACAATGTGCCAAAACGCTTTATATCAGGAGGGAACCTTTTACGATGTGTTAAAACACGTTACAATAAAAGGGCATATTTTATACTATGCTACAACAGTTTACGTCGTTTGTAAATAGGTAATCTGCTGCTAAAAACCAGGTCAATGTATTCCGGTACCTTTTATAAAGTATTAAGGCGTTTTACAACCAATTGGAATTTTTAAAGCTACTAGAGAAACAATTACCGTAAGCTGAGGGTAATGTTACATATTAGTACTTGCACTAGGAGTTGTCAGAGATTTAACTCTAACGATTACCATATTTTTACGTTGCTCACAAGCTACTCCTAAGTAGGTCTTCATTACGTAATCAACCACATAACTGAGTCACTCCTTATTGCTAGGTCCATAGTAACTTCTCAATAGGGAACTCTCTTTTTCTTCCTTCTCATTAAGAACTATAAATAGTATCCGATTACTTTGAACGATAGCTTTAGACCAGTGACTTCACACAGTTAATCTATTATTCTTTAAAAACCTTCCTAGAGTGTTATTAAACTGGGCTTTAATTATGATATTGGCGGGATTGTTTTTTCCATTAATTTGATTGAATTTATTGATTTCACATACCTCTTCTATCTTTTTTAAGTTATTACGTTTATTTTCAAACGTTCGTCATTAGTGATACATAGTTTTAAAATGAAATTATAAAAGTTCCGGCACTAATTTTATACGATTATAGATATCTAAGGTAATTTAAGTTGTTTGGTCTTAATTTTGAAGGTTTCCACGATTACTGTATCGATATTACAACTTATTATTATATTATAAACTTCCGATATTAATATTCCTAATTTTATATGTTTATACTTAACGGACATATAATGTGGGATGTTACCAGAAATTGTAAATTTCCCATCAAAACTGTCTTCCCTAAAGAATTTTATAAGGAATTAAACATATGATGCAAGGTAAATATTATTCGAAAAAACACTATTTGCGAAAATTATCAACTTGGCTATCATTAAGTTTACCTGTTGGTAGGCCTTAGACGTTGCAACATTATCGATTCGATTGGTCGAAGTAACAGTAGTATTGCGTGGTCAGATGGTGGATGTATTGTTCTAGGTTTGGCAGACTGCTAGCCGGTCTGCACTGTAATTTATATGGCCAATTGCTTGGCCCGTTCCCTAGAGTAAAGTGCAGGGTACTGCACTCGACTTACAACCAATACAGTAAGTCTATACAAAGTAATACACTCGCAGTACAGTCAACTTTACTATAAGTAAAGTTGACCTACTGCACTGCATGTAATATTATTCCAATATTATCAATATAATATTAATACTTTATTCGAATCATTCATTTGCCATTCAATATGTTTGTTTAATTTATTGAAGATTTTATCATGTGGATTTTGAATTTGTACTGTAATGGATAGATTGTAGGATTCTTCCGGTTAGTATAACATGACGATGTTGGTCATTCGATATTTTAATTCGAAGTATCGTTGTAGTTTTGCTTCATTGGGTTTGTCGATATTCGATAAGCTCGTAACTTACCTTTTTGGCGTAAGTTAAGGTATATGTTATGGGCATCGTTAATACTATAAATATAGATTAACGATCGGTTAAAGTTGAATTTTGTATATTTAATCATCATTTTAATCGAATTTCACTTCTAAAAGCCTAACTTCTCTATAACACGTTATTTAACTGTTATAAAACTAACGTTTCCGAGAAAAAGTATATTGTTAGTTCATATATTAACGGTTTTGAAGTCTTGAACTTATATAATCAATTAATACAGTTTCAACTTCAACGTTCTTACAACCACTATATTTCTAAAATACGTTTAATAGGTCAAAAACTAACAAACACCAATTTTTACTCATTTGTAACGAAGTTTAATATATCGTGTTACGTTCCTAACAGAAACTTGTTTTTTAATTTGTTTGCTAGTTTTCACAATATAATTTGTTGAAGATTCCCAATAGACCACATATACATTGACGTCATATCATTGCTATTAACGGTAAACATACCGCTTTTTTGGAATATAAACTAATAGCAATTGATACAATGAAACACTGGTTAATCTTTTGTGTTGTAGGCGATTAAGTTATAATGTAGCTGTTACTTGAATGATCATATTTATAAGATATTAACCCTGACTTTCAATACAGCTAGTCTTTAGTTTTACTCTTAACTTTACCTCAATTTCTATCAAAAGGGTCAAAGCGCTGGCTTAACTACAATTAACAAGATTAACGTAGCTAAGATCTAAAGATATCTGGAGCAACGCATCCGTAACAGTTATATCGCTACCCTATGCAAACTGAAGTCTTATTACGATCTATCGATTACGGTATAAACGCAAAACCTAACGGATAAAGACTTTAATAGACTAAAATGAGGCTAGAATGGCAGATAATAAATATGTATTGGGGAATTAATATGATTTTGATTATCTTATCGAAAACTAAGTTAATGATTTTCCCAAACAATTTTGTTACGAGTAACACAAACTTGTCATCACAAATCGATTTCCTTATAACGATCGTTCATAAAAATAAGTTACAAAAATTCAGTTCAACATTACCGGATATCTAATATATTAAACCTCCATTAAACTCCAAAGACTTGCTTGAAACATGTTAAATTGAAAGGTTCACAATATAATGGCCGGATTTGATACAGGTATAGCGATGTGAGAAACCATTAATATCGTCACCATATAACTTGAAATTCCCCTCATCCCGATCATAATTCATACCAATTCGAGAAATCTATTCGAATACCTCTTACAACTCGAACCTAACAACTGGAAACACCTGATAATCGACGTAATAGCACTTCGTAAAACCCACGAAAATAGGGAAAAAAAGAAATTCAGACAGATTTTTAAGAAAAATTACCCGACTAATGCAATAACAAAATCAACGTCAAATAAGGTCTTTAAAAAGTGTGCAAATAGCAATGGGCTGACCATACAGATCGAAGGTTACGTTGATAGGCTACCTAGCAAAGTCAAGTAACGTGCCGGCAAACAGGGGTATCCTGGCAAACTGGAAAACTACCATGGAATTGGGGCCAGCGACTTGATTGATTGACACGATGAAGTTGGAGGTTTGCATCAGTTTCTAGCGAAAAAAAAACTTGTTTGTAGGAATTGGTAAAGTCAAAACTCGGAACCGTGGGGCACTTGGATTCAATTTGGCTGTGGAATTGGCAGGGATCTGGCTGGTTGACGAGGAGGTATTTCAGTGGTAACCGAAAACGATTAGTCGACTACACTAGCATACGCGACAAAACAAAAAGCCGCCAGTATTATAATAGTAGTAATCGCAATGCAGTTAGTCAACTTTACTGTAAATAAAGTTAACTGTACTAAATACAAGTTAAGTGTCTTGTTTTGTAGATTTACTATAAAGTTAAGTATAGTATGCGCTCACATTACACTAGGGCACGAGCCAAGTAATTGGCTATACAAATTAGTGTGCAGACTGGCTAGCGGTCTGCCAAACCTAGAACAATACATCCGCCATTTGACCACGCAATAATACTGTTACTTCGACCAATTCGAATCGACAATGTTGCAACATCTAAAGTCCTACCAATAGTTTTTATAATTATGACAACAATAGAGGTCTTTGCTTGTTATGCGGTACAAAATGACGTGTACAGCTAGTTATTACGTTACTTTAGGGTTGGGGTTGACATCTTTTTGCCAGCCAACCATCTTAGGTTTGTTTTTCTTATTTAATACCTCTATACCTTCAAAATTTATAACGCGTATAAAACATTTTGTATTCAAAATGAAAAGTTATTTAGTGTAATATTCCACTTGTTTTGATGCTTATTCGATAATAGTCTAACGTGTTAATTAATTACTTTATTTATTAAAAATTCAATATTTTTGATATTTTAGAGAAATTTAGCTCGTCAATTTAAAAAATTTGTAAACAAGGAATATATTCTTCCTTACGTATGTTGCTATTTAGGCTTCTGAGTCAAGGTTTTTTATTGATTGTATTATTTGGGTTTACTATTGGAACAGCAGTCAATTTCAGTATAGTTAGGCCAACTATACTGATATTAAATTGATTATACTAATTGCAAATTGACTGTATTTTTTGTGGGAGTAAGTGTATTGAACGCAAGTCAAGTGCAGTATATACCCACTTCAAGTTAGGGCACGAGCCGAGAAATTGGTTATACAAATTAGTGTACAGACTGACTATAGATCCACCAAACTTAGCAGTAACATATCATCACTTTCAATGTAATAAACCAGTTATTTTGACCAGAGATTGGAATCGACTATATTGCAACAATAATAGCCTACCAATACTGATCAATGCTTATTAGGTTAAGCATAGATAATTTAGGTAAAAGAAAAGGCTATTTTCTCGTTACGCTTTGAAATTGCGTAAATTAGAGGAAAGACTCTTGTAAAGAGCCCTTTTAGTTATACCTACTTTTTACCAAGGATAAAAAGTAAAACTTTTCAGTTTACTAATATTCATAGGCACTTAAAAGTAGCGGTGGTATCGCCATCATTGAAAATACCGATAAATCTTTATTAAACAAGTCTTGAAAGCGTTGAGATTAACCGCCTAAAAGTCTCAAGATCGTTAATTTATCAAATTTTCCAAACGCTTGAGTCACTATTACTATCGATATTACTATCAAATATTTAGAATATTGAAAAAAACAAAGTTCTATAACCTTTGATTAAAAATATTAACTTTAACGACAAATAACCTATATCTTACCCTCCTACATCAAACATTTCCCCTTATGATACTGTAATCTTACCCTTAAAATGGATACCAAAAACACTAAAATCGACATCATCCCCGATCCTATCAAAAAAAATGCAATTAAAAGCCTCAAAATTACCTCGATCAAACAATTTAATAACGACTCATAGCTTACAAAGATTAACGAAGATTTTATCCATAAAAACCTAACTAATTAGGTTATACACTTTGTTCTAAACGTTGATTGCAACGATTAGAACTTTGGTATTGAAACTTTACTCGATTTCACCGAGCTATTTTTAAAATTGAATTCTTAATATATAAAAAAGGACAAAATATCGGTTAAGTTTAAGTTAAATTCCGATTTACCTAAAAAAGGAATCTTACTACCATTAAAGTTGAAAAATGAAGGTAATTTGATTGAAACACTATACGAATGTGCTACTGATAAGGATTTTGAACGAATATATGAAAATAAAGACAAAGCTATCATTAACGACAATATGTTTCAACGACTAAAGAATTATTTACAAAGTTACGCCCAAACTTCAATAAATTCTTTAAACCCTCCTACCTAAAAGCATTAACGCACCAGTGTCTAAATCCATAAGGAATCAATTATCTTAGGCATAACAAGTTTTTAGACTTACATCTACCTTGAATTCTATTAATCAATTGAATAAATACTACGAAAAACCCTTAACACCAATAAAACTATTACCAAGTTCCCTAAAATAATCCTTAAATTCCCTAAAACGTTCAGTTTTGATGAGTATATAAGGAAGAAGCGGATTTACATAAGAGTTTATTATAAATACAACTATTGTCTTTGTTATTTAAAACTATGCTAAAGATAAATATGTTATCTTTTAAATACTATTACCAACCTTAATATTACTGATTGAAAAATCTAAAGGGGTTTTAAGACAATTACATCATTTTCTCCCTCGAAATATTTCCATAATGGATACGAATATGGCGGAAATTACAATATTTGTTACAATCTAAAGAGAAAAGAAAAAGTATAACGGTAAGCTATATAACTATCTTTCTCGACACATTTATGGAAAGCCTCTATATTTGTTAGTGCTGCTACCAGACATACGTATGATACCTTTACATAGGCAGCGAAAAAAAATCCAACGGACTCCTCTATAGCCAACGCTAAAGGGGCTAAACCGACTACGCGCGCTCTCAACGCGCCTACAAAGACAGCTCGACCTTTGCAAAATACTTAAAGGCTTTTAGTACAAGCGTTAGATAACTGGACTTCCTCTAGCGGAAAAAAACGCTGCTATGTACCGCACTTAACGTTTTAACGTCAGGTCTTTTTACAAGGTACTCGATGTGTAAAAACGCGATTTCAAAGTTTGTGAATCTACTTACAAAGCCTACAAACAGGTTATAAATACCTTCTTTATACTTTTTAACGGATCTAACTTTACTTAATAGCGAGCGTTAATACTATGTATCGCAACGCACGCTACCAACCGCCTCATAAATAGGAACCTAGGAATACAAAAAAACGGTTTGTAACTGTATCTAAGAATAAGCCTATGCATCCCCCTTTCACCCCTCCTATACAAATCGATCAAACGCGAAAATCCCCCCGAAAAACCTTTTGTACGCTTTTTCCTAACACATATATAACGGCTCCAACTTAACCGGCGGCCCCAATAAACGGGAGCTTCAAGCCTTTTATTACAACGAACTCGATTGCTACCTAAATTACAACAACGGGCCGTAATAAAACGCCGGTTCTTCTAACTTTGCAAGAAGCTCTTACGTAAAAAAAAAATCGTTAGAATACCCCTTACAACCACTGGCAACATCACCTCGCATTATGAATTAAATTTTTAAAAACAACGAAGGAGGAGGACTTACGGGTCCTTATTAAAGTCCCCGTAAGTTTAAAATGAAACATTCAAAGGTTTTCCCTCCGATACGCTTTCGTCAAACGGGTATAGGTAAACCCGTTCATTAGCAAATCAATAAATAAAACCCTTACGGAATTCGTGAAATATTACGTTAATATCTGGGTATAAAATAAACTCTTTTTTCGAAAAAATCACACCGATTTAACTTCATTTATTCAAAACAACTTTTGATATATTATATTAGATTTGGTATATATACGAGGTCAAAAGGATACTTTGTATTATTTAAACCCCTTTTTTGAAATACTGATTAATGTCCTAGAAGTAATGAAAAAAAATATTACTATTTAAATTGAAATTTCGTTAATCGAAGTCTACCTATCGATATGCGAATAGAATGTCCATACAAACTTAAAGACTTGGATTATCTTTTCCTTTATATTTATTATATTTTTCCACCCTTTCATTATTTTCTCAAAATTATGAGCGATGAAGAAACGGTATTGACCCCAATTTTATAGCGATAAATACTTATAATAATATATTAATAACCGTTACCTTTGCTTAATCCGTTACCTTAATTACTCGGTTCCGATAAAGGATTACGCTCTTAGAGCATGTTTAGCGACCCATGAATGTTATAATTGTTACGGGCCTTTTTCCTTTGCTTACGATAATTACCCGGCGGCCCTTAAGCAAAAAGGCAAAAAATACATTCGAATCTTGAAACACCGACTGAAAAAGAACTCCTCGACAAAACCTAATACAATACAAAAATAACAACGAAAGCCTTGGCAAAAGACGCCTCTATCATCTTCAAACCTACGGAAACTATTATCCGTATAACCAAAAGAAATGGAAAAATAAAGTCTTATTACACTAATATACGATAATAGTTTTCTAGTAAAAATGTTGTACGACTCATACTCCCTATATATTCCACCAGAATTAGGGGTTATGTAATTTCGCATATTAGAGTTATCACGTTACATAACCTTTTCCACCCAAACCCTTCTTTATAAAGGGTAGCTGGGATTAACATCGTTCCAGAAAGGGTCGTTACATGTAACTTTAAAAATAAAACCTCTTACTTGTTATTATAGGAATTATAGTCCCTAAGGTATACGAAGAATCTTCCATATCGGTTAAACCTAGCCCTCGCTTTACAAATACACCGATTACAAGGCCTAAATCAAATGCGTTTAGACATAAGGCTTTTAAAATTATAAAAATAAGCTTGAATTTTTTAAGTATTTAATAACTAAGATCTAATCCATTTCAATAGCTATAACTAAAACTTTATATAATAAAAGTCCCCTGATATTAAATTCGGCTAATAATATCTGAATTTGAATTCCAGTAGCTCCCTAATACCCCCCTTATAAAATTAAACTCGATAGTTTTTACAAATTTTAAAAAAATATCGAATAACGATTTTATTAAATATTCGGTTTGAACTAACTGGAACGTTTCAGAATACGCAATACATTTACTCAGTATATATATGAAAAGAATTGGCATTTCTAAACGCCGAAAAAGAATACATAATTTATGATTATTTAGGTAAACATTAGTAAGATTACTACCGAATATCAAACCTTACTGATAAATTGAACGAATAAAAACTTAAATATCATTAACGTATAGGGATCGTAATACGACAAGAAAAATAACGGATTAAGGTTTGTATAACGTTACCCAGCATACGATATCTTTTTATTAATTCAAATTAGGAAGGTTCCGCCCCTATGTAAAAAGGTCGATGCGAGTTACTTTTAAAAACTCGGCCTCGGGTATGTACGTATTTTGGAAAAGATGCCTCCTTCACCACCATAAATTGAAAGCCAAATTCCGAAAAAGGTTTTTTATCATTGCGCATTAAATGGATCGATATTATTAATATATACCAGAATTAATTTACGAATGAGACTTCAACGGAAATTTACAATTAAACATCTGAATTTTAAGAATCATCGGTAGGAACTTAAACCTCGTATATAAACAGTTGAAACTAACTTTAAGTAACGTGCGCGAAAATTATACCCTTGACACTTAAACCCGTGCAACTAATATAAACTTCAACGACAAGGGAAAAATCCCTATATATTGTCTAAAAAAATATTCTTAATCTTATTTTCACTAATATCGCTGGGGCTATGACGATAATACAACTTAATTTTAGCAACGGGTTTCAATTATAAGGTTTTACTAACGACTTTCTAAATGCATGAGTCCTACTTCCCTTTAATTTCGCGGGTTCAGATACTGAAAACCAGTTTAACAAAGTTTAAGGACCTAATTACCGTAGAAATAGCCTTCCTACTACATGCTTCTAACATCAAGAATGAAACTAAAATATGCATATAAACAAATTTCTTCGTCTGATTATACTTTAACGCCCTATACATGGTCGGAAAACCCTTTATAACACGTATTAAGGTCTCGAAATATTAAATCCTTAAATTAACTCAGATTTATGATTATATAAGGAAAACCAACAAAGACTGATTATATAAGGTAAGGTGTATAAAACATAAAAACTTCCCAATCTAAGTGTAATATGTATATACCGGTTAATATGAAGAATGAATTAAACCAAACTATCGACCTCGCGGAAATATATAATATTATTAGCTAATATAAATATTCGTTATTACTACAAGCTTATTTACTTAAAGCAAGGGTTTGCCTTGTTTTTAATATCAATTAATAAGCTTAAATCCTTCGAAACTATATTCTTAACAAGTTTTTAATTACCAACGATATCGACAACGACCTCTTGAATAATTAGGACGGTTCTGAATATATTTTTTCGTAAAAGTCCGATATTTTTGACAAAGCGGACGGGCGTAATACTATCGGAGTTCGTAATATATCCGCTGCGCCTAACTATATAATAGTTCATTTACTTAAATCTTGTTAAGACTTTATCGCAGGGTCTTTTCACCTCTTTTATAATAAATACCTTCATTTAGAATTTTTTTCGTAAGTATGGCGATAGTTGAAGGTCTTCATAATATTAAAGTTAGGCAATCGACACCTATTATAACCATGTTTATAAAAGCCGATCATTCTAATCCCAGTGTATTTTTTTGAGGTTAAAACATATTGTAATCCGGCGAATATCCTGGTTTTTTGATAATTAAAGGCTTTATTAACGCCTAACACAAAGAAAAAAACACCTAAACATTTCTCCATAAACCTCATTACATCCCTTATTTACGACATCGAATCCTTTCTTACAGATAACAAGATCGTATTAATCTTATTTTGATACGTTTAAGAGGAATTCGATACCTTACTATGTAACCTCCAAATTCAACAGATAAAAAGCCTAAAACTTTATAGTAATTCATTTAGTTTTGTCAAAATCTTTTTAACTTGTAAAATAATAAGCGTTTAATTCTAAATAACCATCATAAGATTTTCTAACTTTAACTACGGCACCTTATAGGACTTTCCTTTCTCCCAATTTTGGATATTACTATATATCTCTATAGTTAGTAAGCGGACACGCTGCAAATTGCACTTTTGTAGAGTTCACGGTAACATGCTACTCTGCAAAGTGTATTCCTGCAGAGTGTATAATAGCGTACCACTGCTTAGAAGTGGAATTTGCAGAGTGCATGGTAGCGTACCACTTCCTAAAAGAGAGATTAGCAGAATGTATAGTTGTTGAAGGTGCTACACAAGAATATATTATATGGGTTTGTAGATTCAAGTATTCTAGAATCTACCTGGAGAACTTGATATATAATCAAGCATATTCTCATAAGGATCTCGATTAGGATCGAGACTTCTTTACTGGTCAATACTAGTTTCTCCGTGCTAGTAAATACTATCACAGGTAGCATCTCCGTGCTGATTCTTTGTATTAGTTAATACTAGTACTCGTACTAGTGAAACACTAGTGTTGGTGGAGATATATATAACTTCGGTGAATTTTTTATCCTTTGCTGTTAAGGTTTTTAGTAATTGAAGTTTGTACCAAGTACTGACTGGGCTTGTTGGCCTTGTTATTAAGTTGTATACCATGTGATTGTACCTATTGTATATTTTAATACACTGCTTTAAGAGGTATTGTTTAATTAAAAAGGGAGAAGAAAATAAAAAGAAGTAAAAAAATAAAAGGTAAATGGTAAAGTGAATGAAGTGTAGTACGAAGAAAAGAAAAATCCGTAGATGTAAAAGGCAAGAAGACCGGTATAGTCTGATTTGAACCGATGACCTTTATAGTATCCATTTTGTTAATATCTTAAGTTTGTACAAAAATTACTCCACTATTACAGACCTGTAATACGATTGGGTGATTTAAAGTATCGAGCTTTATGAACCATTAATTTAATCTGAATCTAGGTTAACTAAGATAAACCATTACATTATTGATTTTTGTTTTTGACCTTGGTAATATCTTTATTAACCTATTATCTAATTATTTATTAGTAGGAATCCACTTGACTTGTATTGTGCCACGTTTTACTTTATCCCTTATAAAATATTTTCAATGGGTATGTGTTGAGTGTGTTGGTGATACTCTGGGTTCCTAAACAACTTGATAGCTTTATTATTATTATAGTATATAGTGAAGATAATAGGAATACATAGATTTATGAATAATTTCCTTATTTAAAGGGTATTTTGAGTGACTCTTATTACTGCTACACCTTTAGTATCTATAGAAGAGAGTTATACTTTGGATCCCCTTTTGGATACTTAGTTGACCGTGTTGTTGACGATTTGAACTGTGTATCTCTAAGTAGACTTTCCAGTAGCCTTGTCCCTCTTTTAGTCGGAATTGTATTAGCCGTTGATTTGAAGTCTTCGTGTATCTTTATGGTGATTTTTTCTGGAGTTTGTGGCGTTTTAATGCGAACGCGAACTTATTAAAAGTTCTTTACTATTTACTTGTGGTCCGTGGTTTTTGTACTATTTGAAGTATTTGAAGGCGTAGCTAACAATTGTAATAGTTTTATATGAAATATTATGGCAAAATCGTGAAAGTACTAATATAAAGAAGGCGATATCCGGCTTAGTTTAGCATATTATATAGCCAAAAACCTTTATATCTAACTAATGTTTTTTGGTTTGTAAAATATCAGTTTGATTTTCATGTGGTATAGTATAGACGAGGTATCCAGTTATAATAAGGATGTAGGCTGGACGTTTCCTTAGTTCCTTAGCTCTTTAATTAAATACCTTTGGGATGTACGTATCTTATGTTAAGATAATAGTACGTGTGTTCCTGTTCCTTAAGATACGTATTCCTAGGAAGTGTTTTGCCTGTCTTAGGTCCTTGTATTTGAAGTGCTTTCAAATATCTATTTTAAAGGTTTTGATAGAGTTTGAGTTAGTGTCTATTATTAGAAAGTCATTAACGTAAAAGTATATAATAAGTTAATAGAGGTAGTTAATGTATACCGCATAATTAAAGCTTAACTTTTTGAGATTAAAAGTATTCAATAACTCCCTTAACCCTTTAAACTATTTTCTTTAAGCTTGTTTAAGTTTGTAGGGTGAAATAAGTAGCTAAAATACTTGTTCGACTGTATTATTGAAACCTATAATATTTTTATCTGGATATATCAAAAAGAGTTCCCTAATAGTATCTGGAATCTTTATTTATACCTGTTCTTTAAGTTCCCCATTGAGTAAAGCCGAGTGGATATCGATTTGGTCGATATCATATCCGTAAGAAGTAATAAATATAATAAGGATTCTCTACGTGGAATACTTTACTATGATAGCAAAGGTTTTAGTATAGTTAATACTATACCCTTTTTCAAAATTCTCGAATTACGATCCTAACCTTATAATTTTCAATTTAACCTTTGAAATTAGTTTTAACCTTGGTTACGCTTTTATGGTTAGGATGTGGCGTGTGATATTCCTTTTAATAACCTTAAATATTTTAAAGGATAACAGACTCTGTATTTCATTGTGAAGGGATTTTCCCCAGTATTTTACATCTAAGCCTTTTAAAGCTTCCTTTATAGTTAGCTTTTTATCTAGTTTATTAACTGAAAACACAAATTCAATTATATTTTAATTAACAATTATATTTGCTTACAGACTTGCTGGTAAGCTGTTTGCTGTTTTTTTGTGTTGTTTGGCGAATACTCCTTTTTAGTCTGAAGGTTGGAGCTTCCGTTGTAGTGTTATAAGTAATATCAACCTTAATATATTTGATATTTTCTTCCTCTACAACTGCTTTAAGAGATCCCGTGATAGTGATTTTAAAGACCATTATATTAAAAGTGTTAACAGTTTTCCCAGTCGAGTTCTCTGGCCGGTATGGTAAGAAGAACTTAAATATATGCCAGGGCTTGATAATATTAGAAAACTGCTATAAAATAAGTATTCCCTTTTCTCCTGTTGGATTAGTTTTTTAACACTTTACTCGTTTTGCAAAGGGTATTTGAATGATAACGGTAGAGATGGAAACAAAGGTAAGGTTAATGTTGGGTTTGTGACCGTTATATACCTTTACTTTATCTTGAAGACCTTTATAGGGCGTGGTATACTGGATCCTACGCCTGTTGTTAACCGTTAAGTTGGCTATGAAAACTGTTATTTGGAATATATAGGGCTATAAATAGTGTAGCATTTTTCTGGTAATAGTTTAGGTCCTTATCTTTTCCAAAATCACTCTATTAAAGCATTTGAAAATAATATTTTCTTTAGGGATGTATAGAGAAGAAAACATTAGGGTAAAAGCGTAGTCAATAAATATTTTTAACTAAATAAATAATAGATACGTTACTTTCGTCGAGGATTCAAAAATCAATTGTATACCTTATAATTATGATTATTTCGTTTAATATACGAAAAACGGCTTTTAATCTCTTACCATGGAATATAATGGTTGTATCCTAAACTCCGTAACTATATTTGACCTTTGTAGTTATTAGGTTACGCCGTTCACCTTTTAGGCTAGTAGTGGTTTCCAGGAAGCTGTTAAGAGTTTAAATAGACTTACATTTTTTTTAGAGTACCGTATTGAAAACTCAGTTGTTAATAGGTGCTTTTGAAAAGTTTACAAGGGGTATTAATAAGTTCGAAACTCTTGATTTCCTATTTTTTAATTCGTTTAATGACTAGAGTAATAATTTTACTAAATTTAGGCTAGTATAACTAAACATGGTATTCCAGAAAGAAGTATCGAAGGAAATAGTGGAAGTTGTGGTAATTTTATTATAATGGAATTGTTGCGTAGCTTGAATAATGGTGTTGTTACTGGTTGTCATAGTATTTTTTTGGTTTTAAAGTTAACTAACGATAAGTTTTTGATTTTCATACCTACTTTATGAAGCTTTGATAGTTGAATGAGTTTTATAATAGACCTAGGGTAATAGAAACAGTTGTGGAAAGTTAGAGTATTGTAATTGTGACTTTTTTAAAAACTTAACCGATATCTAAACTATTTCTTTACTAGTAGACTAAATAACACCTCCCTTTATTCGTAATCCGGGGTAGTTTTCGCCTTGTATTTTGAGATGTAAGAACTATTCCTCGTTATTAAAAAAATGGTAAGATAAGCCTGAATTAGATTTAATGGAATCTTGAGACTAGAGTTTATTAAATGTAAAATAATGTTGTGATATGAAAGAAAGAAGAAGAAACTTAAAATTTAACGTTAAGTTTTGAAGACTTGACGTTGAAAGTGGGTCTTATATTGCGGCAATACCCGCGTCTGGTATAGCCTCTAATTAGTCGTTTTTATTGATTAACATAAAAAGTGGAGCCCTTAACGTTAAAAGTGGATACTCTAAATCGGTATACTTGTATAAGATATGGACTTTAATTGGCTAAAATTCTCTAATATAGAATCATGTATAGGATTTTCTATAGTTAACTGCGTAATTGATGAAAACAGTACTATAAAGTTATAATGCTATAAGTAGCGGAAGTCTTTTACTTTATTATTTTCAATAGTAATAGCTTCTGTTTTTTCTTCCTTGCTAATAGATTTATCAGTATTGAAAAGCCGGAGATTTGGATATAATACCCAATAAACCTGTGTTGAATAGCCTTTATAAGATCCTATAAGGCAGTTTTTCTTAAACTGACAAATACGTTGGTTATGGATAACAGGTGGCTTACTCTTCGGTTTTTTTGAAGGATAGAATTCAACGTTTTTTCCCTCTTTCAATCCTGCTTTCTTCTTGAAAGTTCAATTGTATTTTACGTAGTAATAAAGGAGCGTCTTTCCTTAATTTACTTCGTATGCGGATTATCGAAACTAAATATTTGTGTTCAGTATAAGTTAAAAACTGTAGGTAATACTCAATATCATTAGCCTAACAACCTTAATAGATTAAGATTCTTTTAGTATTTTCAAACGTCATTATAAACAGAGTTAAGACAAAATATTGTAAAGGGTGAGGGAAATAAATTTTCAAGAAGTTTTTGGTAATGGATCGATGTGGTGTTTTAATATATGCCCTTTAAATTTAATAAGACTTTACACGATTCTTTAATTTCTACTATAACTGTTAAAGGATATAACATAATAGAATAAGTCATTATTTTGAAGGTCCTGATTTGGATACGGATAGTTTTGTAAGTCTTCGTAAGATTATAATCAATAGGCGTAAATAAATAAATGTAGTTTATTTTCGTGAACACTGTATTTATCTTAATTTTGAAAATACTATTTAAGATTTCAAATTACTTATTGATAATAGCATCGCCTTTGATACATTTTAGCTAAGCATCAATGTTTGTTAAGGTTAAAGTTTTGAAATATTTTAGTAATTGTAGCTTAAGCTTTGTAAATTATCCTTTTAAAATGGTAAAAAAGGGGTTTATGATGTTTTTTCCCTCTTTCTTTGCTAGTGTGATGGTATATATCGATTTGAGTAGTTCCTATTTATTTAGTCGTTTTAGGTATTTTTAAAGTTTAGCTAACAGTTTTTTGTATACGTCGATAGGTAACTTAAGTCTTGCTGATTTTGGAAAACTAGTAGTTTTAGCCCTAACTTTTTCTTCCTGATTAGAAAGATCATTAGCATTAATAGCTTCAATTTCTTATTCAGCTTCAGCCCTACGGTTATTACAAGATTCCTTTATTCCTTTCTTTAACTGAGTTTTAGAGTCCAAAGCCTTTAAAGCAATAGGAGTAGCCTTAAAGCCTAAAAATCGAAATGATGGGAACTCAGCTGAAGCATAGGGACTAAAAGAAGTAATAGTCCTCTGTTGAAGAGGACCATCATTACTAGTACTTCCATAGGAAAGCCCTGGTAGCAGAAAAAAACCGCGTTTTAAAGATGCTAATGGGGTATTCTCAAAGGTATCGGATGGTTTAAAAGAAGTGAACATTTTGATTTTTGTAGAAGAAAGTAACTGATTTAATGAACAGTAGGGTATAATTTTACCAATAATATATTAAAGGTATTATACAAGATTATATTATATAGGCTTATAAATTTAAATATTTTATAATGTATATGGAGAACTTGATATATAATTAAACATATCCTCATAAGGATCCCGATCAGGATCGAAACTCCTTTACTAGTCAATACTAGTATATGCTAGTAAATACTAGTTCCTCCGTGCTAGTAAATACTAGCCCAGACAGCGTCTCTGTGCTGATCCTCCGTACTAGTCAATACTAGTTCTCGCACTAGTAAAACAATAGTGCTGGTGTAGATATCTACAACTGCGGTGAATTCTTCATCCTTTGGTGTAGAAGTGCTTAGTACTTGAAGTTTGTACCAAGTACTGACTTACCCTGTTGGCCTTGCTGTTGAGTTGTGTGCTATGTGACTGTACCTATTGTATATTTCAACAATAGTAAAATGTTACTGCTTGTGTGAGAGGTTATAAGCTCTCATCTATGGCGTGCACTCTCTGGATGTCTTTTCTCTCTTCTATTTATCTTACTGCTTCGAATGCAAACACTAATCTTTACAATTACTCTTTAAAAGTACCTGGTATAATAGAGACTTTACCGATACTAATCAGTAGCCAACTCGGTCAACTATAAACCGCTTAGTAAATAAAAGATAAAATTAAGTTAAATATCTATAATGAGATACTGTAGCGGTCCTACTATCTGTACTTTAACACTACGACTTACAAAAACCATACGGGAGTATAGAAATACACGGGTACGCCTTTGAAAACGGTGCGTAAAAAGTCTGTAAAATTAGAAGTTACTTTGAAAAGGATAACTTTAATACGATATTATTAACTCGGTTGGTGTATTGTCTAATAAAAGCCCCGTTACATTATCCGTTAATTTGTTTTAGCGTTCTAGATGTACCCAGATACTTTTCGAAAAGCGTTCTATCATGTATTATACCACATAAGCCAAAAACCACTAAATTTCGAAACCCTTTATTAAACCCCATTCGATTTAAACATAACATCCAAACTGTTTGTACGCTTCGGGAACGATTAAAATATAGTATTCCAACCGCTTATAAATCTTAAGGGCGGCTAAAATAAAGCATCTAAATCGCTTATAAAACTTAAAATCAACCAAGATATAATACCAGAATCGTCCACTAAAAGTATACCGTAAGCCGAATTTATACACCGAGCCTTATACAACACCTCCTTTAAACATTGATTTTTCTCATTCCCATTTTACCCCGTTCGTTTCCCTCTGTTTGACTTCCCTTGTTCGCCCTAAAACACACTGTTTATTTAATTTTATTACTTACGAAGCTTAAGTTTACTAGATTCTTAACTAATATAGTATTTGTAAAACTCTAATAGCTAATTTGGGACACCCAACTAACCTATAATTATGTAACATTTGCATTTCATTTAAACTTTGTTGAAGTTAAAAAAAATCAAAGCTTTACTTTACACGTTTTACTGTATTTCATTCGTTTTCATTTTACGTATTATGCGCTTTTATTTAGACTGAACCTTTTTAAACACTGTATTCCAAGCGTACCCAAATCTCATCTACTAAACAAAACCAACTTTTACACTGCTCCAACATTTCTGGTATACGTATAAATCATCCTCTCAATCACTTTTCACACTTCGTATTTTTATAAATATATCTCTAATATTGACAACCCTCAATGAATCTGGCGAAAATATAAATTATTTATTTAAAAAAATATTGTTTCGTAAAAGAATTCTTAAGCACTTGAACCTTAACTTGTAGGATAATTCGATCGAAGCTTTAGTGGATAATTTAAACCTTTTTGCGGCGAATACGTATATTATAAACATCATTTTCAACTCTTATAACGGACACGTTAAATGATTCGATTCATTTAATAATTTCAGGGAAGATTTTGCGGACTAGACGTTAAAGATATAACGTATAATAAACGGTATAATCTTGAAAATACTACGTAAATAACTACAACGTAGAAATATTAATACGACCGGGGACAACAATATCCGTATTGCCAATGCATTATCTACAACGGCCCAGCTTACTTGAATACTAAAATGGACGGTGATAAAGTGATAAACGTGAAATTCGTAAAGGGATACTAGTTGAAAAAGCGCCAGAACCGGCTACTAAAAATAACGGATACGAAACGAGAAAAAAATCCGCACAAACACGGATTAAAAAGTTTAGTAAGACTAAATATACGTCGCGAAGTGAAGATGGGGTTAGAGTAATTAACAAAAAAGAAGAAAGAGCTATAAAGATTATCTACGACTCGAGTTGAATATGGAACTTTACCAAAACGCACTTTTAAATAAAAACAGAGACAAAACTATTCCCTATTTATAATGAATAATCCGATTTACCGAAATAAAAGCTGCCCGGACAAAGAAAACGGACCGCCCGAAGACGTGATAAGCGGCGTAAAACAATAATACGAATCTTATGTACCAATACCTATTAACTATGACCTTTATCATAACCTGCTACCATACTGCTTTACAACTACTATAAACAACCTAATAAAGCTTATCAACTTCAACAGACTATAGGATAAAGAAAAAAATTATAGTAATGAACTATACGACGTACTCGATAATAAAATACGTGTAATGATAAATAAGTGTAAAAGACTAGATATTAAGCCGTTATAGTTTCATATTATATTATCCGGTATATTGTTAAGGTAAACTGAAAAGTGGTATATGCACCACTTTACGTGGATTAATACATTTACGAAGTGTTATAATCGCTAAAATATACATTTTAACACGAAAATAAACCACGAATTATACTATAGGAATTCAATTAATATTATTTAGATATTTTGAATATCCCAGCGTAAAAACGTTGATTAAAACCTATACGAAGTGTTTACCGCCTCATTAGCCAAGTTTTAAAAGTGCTGGGCAGCCTTTCAACTGAAATATAAAGAAGATAAACTATTTATATAAACAGTTATAAAAATGTACCGCGGAAACCCAAACTTCGACCTTATACTATTTAAGTTATAAAAAGACTTGGAAGCTTTTATAAAAGTTGTGAAAATTCGTTTAAAACCTCGATATACAGACAAGTTTCGAATAAGTATTTATTACCGAGAAAGACAAATTTGAAAGCTAAATCATTCAAGTAAATTTTGTCGAAACAATCTAACATATCCTGAATCGACGATTCAAAATATACCCGAAATAAAATAAACGCCCTAAATACGGTGGAAGGAACGAGAAACACTAAGGGAAAAGCCCTAGAAACCGAGGATAAAGCAACTACTAACGAAGACAACTTTATAACTAAAGGAACTCACAAGGTACATGAAAATACCTACGGAAAAATATACAAAGCTTTACAGGTTTCCATAAATACTATATTATATACGGAAAAATCGGTTATTAGTCAACCAACCACCTAGTACATGAGTAAATTCGGACCAAATACCAATTTTGAGCCTATTAACCACCTGAAAACCAGACGAAAGCGTAAAGGACAACTTTAACGTTTACCCTTACGAATACACCTTCAAAAAGGAAGGCTTTAAAGAGGATCAAACTTATTTAATAGCTTAAAATAGGGAACCCGACCAGCGTATTTTTGCAAGTCTGTAAAATACCTAGTTTTTATATATTATAAGGTTGGATTACGAAAGCAAAGTGCCAAATATATATACAACGTCACAATTTACACTTTGTAACAGGTACAATAACCGATTTAAGGGTATTATGCCAGATAACAGCGTAGTTAAAATATCAACCATCGAAAAGCAATAATTCGACACGTTTGCGGTGAAGTTTCCGAAATCTCAACTCGACCGAATAAACAAATATCGGGAAGTTCTATTAGACAAAGGCAAAGCATTATCGTTTAATATAGTCGTTATGAATATTCCATTCGGAACGATTGAGTTTTATGTAATAAATTTTAAATCAACGTTTTAATTATCGTTAGCTAATATAAATAAACTTGGAATTCAGGTTAGGAATACGACTAATGAACTTGTCCGCGTTTCGGATAGTATACCCATGTCTCTCCACCTCAAATTTTAAGACCTATGGTTTTTCTTCGAAACACGTATAATTAAAATCATTTAATTAACGTAGTTGTAACTAAGGATATTATGCTGCCGGTTCGGATACCTAGAAATAAAGTGCCTTTAACGGATATTTTACGCTACAGGGTATATTAATATAGGTGAGAAAACGTTCAAATTTATCAAAAAGAGTTGCTAGGAGTACCCGCTGCACTTACAAGCCTTACCACGATTTAAATTTCTCTTTCAAAACGATATAGACTTTAACTACAAGATGATTCTAAATATGATATACTTTAAAGGCTAACTAGTAGTATAAATTATCGATGTAATAGTTTTTTTTAAGCTGCGAAATTTATGCGGAGCGTTTTCGTTACGAATTACTGGTGTATTTTAATTAATTGTTAGTTTACCCTCTGTTTATAACCTTTAAACTAAATTACTCACGATGTAGGTATAGCTTTCGACTCAAACAAAAAGCATATTAAGGCTAATATATTCGGAAGTAAGTATAAATGAATACCGATGGAAATACCGTAAGTTATTTGAAAGTATAAAGGATGTTATAAACCGTTTAAAAAAACGTATATAGTACTATCCAAAAAACTGGAAGGTGCTAGTTTTAAAGAATTAACCCTGTAAATTGTGGCTAGCACCGTAAATAACATATCCGGCCTGGATAGACTTATTTTATCACTATTTGTTTTCGGTGCTTACCCCAAAATCCATATAAATTTAATATTATAGCTTGCTACGATGTTAAGGGAAAATGCCGTAACAAAAATCATGAAAATATTGCGTTCTCGACGGGATAGAAACAATATTTAGGAAGTATTTGTTACAATAAACGACTTAAGTAAAACTGGAATTTTTGATTTTCTATTACAATCTGAAGACTTAGTCTAAAAACTGAAAGACGAATGGATTAAACCTTGAAAAATGAACTGATTTAGAATGTACAATGTATTTGTAAATTTACCAAATGGAATGTGTTTATTTCGCTAGATAATAATACGGAAATGTAAAGTGGAAAAGTTGAATGAGAGCGGCCCGAAATTGTAATATAAAGAATAATACCCATTGAACTACTGACAAAATAACGAATCCAAATCGCCCCCAAAACTTATATACCCCTTAGATAACCCTTTACTACCTTTACCACCCCTAGAGACCGGTCAGACCATATTAATAAAAGCAATGCCACGTTGCTAAGGGTGCCCGCTCAGCTTTAAAACCAAAAGACGCTTTAAAACCTTTGTTACGAATTCCTTTATTACATATAAAGGAACGGTAAACCGTAAGATAAGCTTAAAACTTCACTGAAGAAGAATCATTACCATCCCAGGTACCCCGTTTAATTATTTTATCTAAACGGAAATTTCTGCTTTAATTAAAGAAGGTGTTTTTCGCTTCGCAAAGTTTAGACTAACAATTTATAACTCTTATAAATTTTTTCCATACGCCTGGTTTACGAGGTAAAAGATAAGGCTAGAAAGCCTTATAAAAAGACGACTTATAGTTAAAGAGTATAATTACATCGGTAAAAAGAATATTATAACTTTATCGCCCACTTTACAACAAACAAGTTATCGTTTAATTATAATATTTGCTGCCTCCTTCAACACCCTTTATAGCCTTTATATTAAGCTTTGTAACATTATTAAAATTTATATATAATCAAAGGAGAGGTTTGAACAGTGTACTTACACCTATATACCTACGGATTTTCGAAAACACTATTTATCCAAAACGATTTTAAGTATTATAGAATAGCTTTATGGATTTTGTTAAATCTGATATATACTTATATAATATCTATTAAAGGAATTATAAGAAACGACTTCAAATGGCTGAATCGACTTTTGATCCGTACCTATTAGTTTTAAGAATACGCTTTAAAAGCCTTACACTTATAGGTATATAAAAGGATAATAAGTTAACGTTACGTTACGTGTTGTTTTCTCTAGTTCAAGAAAGGAATATTTTCAAAGCCGTCATAAAAGAAAAACTCAATACATATCTAACGGAAGACCGCATAATTGATTTTAACAGCGTAACAATTGCTTTTCGGAACGGTATTATACACCTTATGTGAAAGAGGCAATTAAATAAAGTTCTACTTATTAACTTGAATAGCGCAAAACGAGCTGACGAATAAATATGTTAGCGTATACGCGGTACATAGGTCGCCTTATTGATATAACCAGAGGCGGTATTTAACTTCTCGTTTGTTACGCATGACTAAACCGACCGTTTATAGAACGTATATAAGGCGTTGAATAAACGATTTACGTGGTAATCATATAATTTAAAGCGCGATTTACAATTTGTACCGATCGATAAACGTATTACTAAGTTTTTTATTTGTACTAACAACTTCTTGATCAAAAATACCAATTATTTCTCGCAAATTAAATTAGTTTTTATTTTTAACAACTAAATACAGACTCAAAAAGAATTTACCCTTCGTAACAATATTATTTATTAAAATTTAATGAAGTGTAAGCAAATTATATGAAAATTTTTGGCCTTGGAAATCTATGGTATAATTGGAGGTTTTAACTTCGGAATCACCATAGCCATAATGGTTCGAACAATCGTTTTAAATATTAATTCAAAAACCCTCCCTTTTTTCATTTTCACTAGATTTATTTTCGTTTACGAGTGCCTTTTTAAGCTTGGTACCACGAATAAAAATCGTTTTATAATCGATATTATAGTTTTACAAGAATTGTACAAGCGCTTCGAAATTAAGCAGACGAGGTGAATTAATGGAAAGTTGAATCCAGTTGATGTAATAATTGAAAGCGGTCTAAATTGAGTGTTAAAAGCGTTCGTTTCGACGATTATACTCTTTGTTAACGTTATAAGTAATATTTTACAACCTCACCCCAATTAAACAACTTAAACTGCTTTTGTCATTTTGTTGCGTTTTGGATTTTTATTTATATGGCTCTTATAGATTGTTTTTTTCTATTTCAATTCATCATTTGTATCACTTGTAATATATTCCTAGGTTTTTATTCTACTACCTACAATGCTTCTGTCATGTTATTACTTTTTGTTTCTACTATTTCGGCCCTATTAGGATTAATTTCACATTTTACCTTGAACGTTTATCATTTTCGTTATATATTGATTTTTGAAAATGAATTATATTAATATGTTACAAATTGTATTAGGTCCGATTACGCTAGCAGGGCCATAGAAATAGGCAGCTTATTGTTGCTAAATAGGGAGAGAAAAGGCGGCATCGTTTCCTCGTCTTCCTCCTTCTCACCACCCTCCCACTAGCTGCTAACTCTACTGCTATCGTCGCTATTAATATCGCTACAAGCGCTACCAGAGGAGTGTCTCTACGCCTTTGGTTGTATACCATTAGGCAGATGTACTGGGGAGTTTTTACCCTTTTTATGGCGATGCGCGATAATGTTATCGAATTCGTCTACGTAATATATACGAAAGCCTCGTTTCTAATCGTAGATAATGGCTATCGTTTCCTTTGTCCACCGATTAAGGTTTATTATTAATTTATATAGGCTTATTTTAGTTATTCGCGAAAGTAGTTAGTTTTAGGAACGCCTCGAATAGTATATTTGTATAAATAAGGGATTTTGTTTACGGTTAGAATTGGATGTTCAAAGTGAACTTACCGTGGAGATGGTAAACCTGTAATAGGGCCTAAATCTACAGTCTTAGAACTGCTGGAATAGGGGCGTACTTATTAAAAATTTGTTCGTAACGGTAACAACGGGTCGAAAGACTTTCATTTTGGTGGTAATCGCTAATGAACTTGCCTGCGGCTGTGAACGCGATGTACAGAACGTAAGGTGTGTCTATTAACGGCCTGGGGCTGCGGACCTAGGTACGTCATTACAACGCTTTTTGCATTAAAAAAGCTTCACGATATACCTTAATAAACCGTAACTTGAGGCGGTGTACTAGGTCAGCCTTTTTTACTTCGTTTATAAGGATATTGGTACGATGTAATATACGAGGAGAATTAATAATACAAGTTGTGTTATAGTTTCGCTAGATTGCTTTTACAGTGGTTGGTGGGGAAGGGGAGCTGGCTGTTACGGATAATAGAGTTTTTGCCTATAAGGAAAAGGTAAGGTTTATTGCTTTAGAAGCTCCGCGTTCCTTTTTCTAAAGGGTTGGGGGGAAACGGAAAGAGGAAAAGAAGGAAAAGGGGGTGGAAGCGTTATTGGCGGTGACGACGGGGGAGGCAGCGAAAATAAAGCCTGGGGTTAAATACATACTGCCTAAAGAAGTAGGGTTAGGGGTAGGGCCAGCGGTAGTGCGGCGGGTGGCGGAAGCAACAGTCTCCTCCTTTTTATGCAAATGCGCCAAAAGGCACCTTATACTTTTGTTTTTACGTGGTATTTATTTACGAAAAAGGTTAGTATATAAATTTGATTAAGTATCGTACCTGTAAAAGCGGTTTAAAATATTTAATTGTGATGATGTATTGATTTTACGTACGCTGATTAGCTAGTTAAAACTTACGTTGATAAAATAAGCACGTCATTAAAAGAAAAAAAAGATGTTTTGCATAAATCGATAACGATATATCTTTTTATATTAACCCTAAAATACGTAACAACGTAATTGTGGATATTACTGTATACCCTCATAGGTAGTATACATCGACTAAGTAGCAGTGCACTATATTGCAGGGTACACTCCTGCAGGGTGTACAGTAACGTGTCATGCTGCAGGCTGTACTCTTGCAAGACGTAAAGTGCATTATGCATGGATCGGTCTGGAATGGTTATTTTAGACCAATGGCAATACGTGGATCGGTTTAGAAGGAGTATTCCAAAGTGATACGCTTTAGGTGGAGGACTTATAAGCCCCCACCTATAACGTAAATCTCTAGATACTTCTTTTTGATTTTTATCTTTAACTTACTTTACTATAATACTAATTATTTTTTGATTATTCTTTAACGTACTTTGTTCTACGTAAACAAATATTTAGATCTTACCAACATTGATTAGTAGCCGACTCAGTTGATTACAAACAACCTAGGAAAGAAGAGATTAACACACGTTAAATACCTATAACAGGATGTTATAGCGGTCCTAACTGTTTATATTCCAACATTGAGTTTTTATGAAAATTACAAGCCTACGTGTATAAAGACTATAAAGACTAAGTAACTTAAAAAAAGAAAACTTTAGTACGAAACCATCAACTCTTATTTAGCTCTCTATCTTCTAAAAGCCCCATTACGCCACTATTAACCCTTATTTGGCGCTCTGACTTTCCCAGGCACTTTTTGGAGAGCGTCCTATCACGCACCAGGCTACGCAAGCCAAAATTACCAAGTTTCGGAATCCTTCGTTAGGACCCATTTGATTTTTTTTACGAATCACCCGCTCCAGTAAAACTACGATCGGTTGCACGCAAATAAACAACTCGATCGCTCCACTAAGATCGGTTACACACCAAGTAACCAACTAACTTCCTCTACTAAGTTCTGCTATAGCATGCTAATACGGATAAACCACCGCACCCCGGAGTATACAATAACTCGATATTTCCCTTGCCTTACCCAATTTCTTATATCCGCCCTATTTGTTTTAAGTTTACCCACGTTCGTCTTATATATTTAGTACTTATAACGTTTTAAGTTTTGCTCACCGCTTGGCTCGTATGGTGTTACCAACCTTAATAAAAACTAATTTAAGACATTTAATTAGCTTGTGGCGTTAGTAAGCACTGTTTCAACCGTTTTGATTACTTTATTCGCATTGTATTCGCTAAACTACCCTGAACTTTAGATATACCCAGACATATTACGAGATCACCACACTTTAGCACATCGTCCAAACGCCTCAAAACACTCGTGACTATAGCTCCAAATTCAACAACACTAGAGAGGACCAACTCTTCCTATGATATCCTGGTCAAATATATGAAAAAAAAAAAAAGCCATAATATAAGAAATCGACCTAGCTTTTGGGACAATACCATAGATTTACCAGTTAAGGAACTAAAACCCTATATCATAAATATATACATCTTAGCCGCTATATACCGTTATTAGGAGAAGTAAATTCAAGGACCTAACTTACTAAACAAATTCCATGACAATTTCTCGGTTTGGATGTTGGAAATATAGCAAAGGGTAAACCCTATTATTACCAAAGCCTTACGAATTCAACTAAACCTCAGAAAAATTAATACCATATGAGGTAAAAATGGACGCCTTATAAAGGCCCTATTCGAAACAATATAACTTACCGATGTACCAAATTAGGAGGATAAAGATTTATACTTTACAGATTTTGTAAAAAGGTGTTACATTGCGGAACTAAAAAGACTATTATTAAAAAGATAGGGACCACGCGTAAGACGGCATAGTCCCATACCCCAGGCCAAAAGCAATAACCACGAGGAAAAAAAATGCTTACAATTCTTATCCACTACATAAGTACAATACACCCTATACCGGCTTACACCATAGCTCAAAACCGAATACCAAACCACTCTCCAAACGTAAAGAACAACCCCACCGGTTATAACGAAGTCGGCCAAAACGCAAAAAACAACCCGACCGGCTATGGCAAAGTCGGCCGAAACGGAAAAAACAACACGCTCTAGGAATCGACAGTAAGCCGGAACACAAAAAAAAACCTAACCCAGGAAATAAAAAGTAACGCAAAACGCTAATACATGCTATACGGACCAATGACTTTTAACCACAACCCTTACCATGACCTCCTACCACATCATTTCCCTACGAATAGAAGTGACTCTACGAATTTGACCAACTTTGCCAAGCTATGGAATAGGAATGATAACTATAACGGCGAGTCGTACGACGTATTGGATAACAAGATACGCGTTATAATTAGCATATATATAAAAGACTGGATATTAAATTATTATATTTTTACGTTATTTTACCCGGTATACTTTCTGGGAAAATTAAAAAATAGTACATATACCACCTTACACGAATGAATATATCCGCAAAGTGCTATTACCGCCTTAAGTCCCACTTTAACACCGAAATTAACCACGAATTATACGATAAAAACTAAACTAATACGACGTGGAAATCTATAAAAAACTAGCAGGAAAATGTCGATGAAACCCCCAAGAAAATACTTACCGCCCTATTAATAAAGTTCTGAAAATTTCAAATAGTCTTCGGATCTAAATATAAAGGCGATAAACTATTTATTTAAGTAATAACAAAAGCTTTCCGTGAACACCCGGATTTTGACCTTACACATTTACAATCAGAAAAAAACTTAAAACCCTTTTATATAATCCTCAAAACATCGCTCGAAATCTTTACACGCCGATAAACAATCTTCGAATCAATATTCGTAGCTAATAGTAACAAACTCAAAACCCAAATAACTAAAACAAATCTTACCGAGATAATTTAACATGTTTTGGCCCGGAAATGTAAAATTTATCCGAGATAAAATAAAAGCTTTAAGTATAGGTACTAAAGACAAAGCCCTAACAGTAAAAGATAAGAACAATTGTACCAAAGTGGAAAAAACATACCGAAACTATAGTAATACTTGCGAAAAGATATACGGCGCCTTATAAGTTTATAAAAGCGGTGTATCGTATATGGAAAAGTCGGCTGTTAGTTTATAAACCACCCCCCCCCCCCCACCAGCAGATTCGGACCAAACGACAATTTTAAGCCGAGTGTAATTTTAAAAATGGATAGAAAATAATTTTACAATATACGTCGTTGAATACGAAGATACAGATAATGAATTTAACGCATACCTTTACAAAGATATATTTAAAAAAGACGACTTTAAACAAAACGATACTTCCCTATTAACTTACGACGATAAAAGTGCCTAACGTATTTTTACCGGCTTATAAAATACCTTCTTTTTATATATTACAGGTCTGGATTACGTAAACGAAGTGTTTAACTCCAATATAACATCGTAATTCACTCTTTCTGATAAATACGGAACCAGATTTCAGGGTATTATACCTAATATAAATAAACTCGGAATTAAGGTCCGGAATACGACTAATAAGCTTATTTGCGCCTTAAATAACATTTTCGTATCACTTAAGTTTAAGTTCTGCTACTTATAGTTTTCCCTGGAAATATATTTAATTAAAGCTGTTTACTTAACTTCGTTAAAATTACAAACTTTACACCGACAATTCGGACACCTCGTTACTAAACGCCTTTTACGACTACTTCATGTTGCAGGCTATAAAAATATAGAGAAAAACGTATTCGAGGCCATCAAAAAGTTTTATTATAAGTTTCAGTTTCACTTACAGGCCCCACGACGATTTAAATTCAGCCTTTAAGATGATATGGACTTTAACTACGAAGTAATGATTAATATTATATATCTAGATAGCTAACAGGTCCTCCACATTGTCGATACAGTTATATTATTTTATACCGCTAAGTTTACACGAAACGCTTTTACTTTAAAATATTAAAACGCTTTAGTTAATTATTGATTCAACATTTACCTCGGGCCTTTAAATTGAATTACGTACAACGCCGGCACGGCTTTTAATTCCATCAAGTGACGTACGAAATCTCGGATAACCGGTAACAAGTATAAGAAAATCTCAATAAAACCCTTATAGGATATTGGAAAATGTAAAAGATATTATAAACCACTGAAAAAAGCGTATATAGTATTAGTAAAAGAATTAAAAGGTATTGGTTCTAAGACATCTATCTTTTAAATAGCGTTTAACACTATTAATAATACTTTTGGCCCAAGTGGACTTATCACTACGTTCCTTATTTTCAATACCTATTCGAAGATCTATATAAACTCTTCCCTATTACTATATATAGTGTAAAGAGCCAATGTTACAGCTAAAGTTATAGCGACTCTACGTTTATTAAGAGAAAAAGAATAATATGTATAAGGAGTTAGTTATAAAAAATAGCCTACATAAAACTAGCGTGTTAGACCTACCATTATAATTTGAAGTTTCAATTTGAAAAATAAAGGATAGATAAACTGGCCTTTGGAGGATCAACAGATTTAGGGGCTATGGTTTTCTCGTTAACTTACCAAACGAAACGATTTCGTTTCGCTAAGCAATAATACGAAAATACAAAAGAGAGGCGGAAAGAGACGGTCCGAATAAGCAGGATAAGTAAAACCGCCTACAAAATATTACTTAAAGCGACGTATTTAAACCGACCTTAACTTTAGATTTACCCTCAAAACGCGAATCCAACCCGATTACGTTAAACGAAATCGGCCTATCTGTACCAAATCCACTAAAACTTCGATGCCGAGGACGCCCCCTCGGCTCCAAAACCAAAAAACGCTCTAGGAACTTTGCTATGAACTCCTTCATTACGTAAAAGGAAATTTAAAATCGCGATCTTAATTTAAAGTTCCGTCACGAAGGTATTATTATTACTCCAGGCGTCCCATTCGCATGATTTACCTAAACGGAAATCTTAGCTTTTATCGACTAAGGCGTATTTCACTTTAAACGTTTTAACCTAGCCGTTTATGACGCCTATAAGATTTTACTTACCCGCCTCGTTTACGAGGTTAAGGATAAAGTTAGGAAACCTTACGAAAAGACCCGCCTAATTATTAAAGGATATAAAAACGAAGGTAAGAAAAATATTATAACCTAATCACCTACGTTATAGTATGCTAATTATCGCCTAATTCTTATACTAGCGACCTCCCTTAATACACCTTATAACCTGTATGTCAAGCTTTGGGACATAACACAAGCATATACCCAATTTAAAAAGCAATTTAAACGACGGATTTACGCCGATATACCTAAAGATCTTAGGCAACATTGCCCACCTAAAACAATTTTACGTATTTTAAAACCACTTCACGACTTGGCCGAAACTAGTGTCTACTAGCACGACACCTATTGAAGTTATTATAAGGAACAGCTCGAAATAAATAGCTTTACTTTCGACCTGTGCCTTTTGGTATTAACGGTCTATTAGAAGGGTTTTACATTAACAAGTATATAAAAAAATGACATATTAACGTTATATAACGCCTCTTTTTTCATATTTAAGAAATGGAAACTTTTAAAGACCGGGTTAAAAGCCTAACATAAAATGTATCTAATTAAAGATAATATAATCGATTTAAATAACGTCACAATTACCCTTCGGAATAGCACTTTAAACCTTACGTAAAAGGGGTAATTGGATAAAATTTCCCTTATCACTTTATATAGCATAAAACAAGCCGACGAATATAGATATTAACGTATTCGCGGCACTTAAATTGCCTTTATAACATAATTAAAAGTAGTATTCAACCTCTTTGTCGCCGTACAATTTTAAACCAAATAGACGGACAATATATATATAAGGCGTTTAACAAACGTTTTTTATGGTAAATACACAATTTAAAACGCGGCTTACAATTCTTACTTTTAGATATACGTATTACAAAGCTATATGTTTTTACTAATGGCTTCTTCGCTAATAATAACTACTATAACTTTCAAATTGGTTTCGTTTTAGTCCTCGGCAATCAAATACCGGTCCGAAACGGTTTTACGTTCCGAAAAAAACATGATCTACTAAATCTTTACTAAATGTAAAAGGGTTATACAAAGAGTCTTAGCTTCTGAAATCTATGACATGGTTGAAGGCTTCGATTCGGGTATCACCGTGGCGATAACTATCCGGATAATTATTTCCAAATTTAGTTTATACCCTATTCCTCTTATCGTTTACACTAACTTTTTTTCGCTTTATAAGTACCTAATTAAATTAGGTACTATAAATGAAAAGCGGTTGATAATCGATATTATAGCACTACGACAATCGTACGAACGACGGGAAATCAAAGAGACCAAATAAATTAATGGTAAATTCTAACCCTACAAATGCAATAACCAAGGCTACCCTAAAAGACCTATTAAAAACACTTATATTTACAAGTATATCATTTGTTAAAGTTGCTGAAAAGGGTTTACGACCCTAATAAACCATCTAACTACTGGATCGACCCGTCTTATACCATTTATACCGATTTACGTTTTACTTTTGTTTAAACTGCCCTTTTGTACCGATCGCGGATTTTACCTCTATTAAATACGACTATCCGCACCGATTCCCGTTTTATTTTACCCTTTATTTAATTTTATAACATCGTATTAATTCTGGCATATCGCCTTTTTCATTTCACGTTTTATAACACGTTTATTACTTTAAACGATTGTTTTGTAAAAAGCTATCAAATTACTGTATAGCGTATTATATTATAACTGGGTGCGTCGACCTATCCAGAGGGTATTTATCTACTACTAAAAGGAAAGGATGACGCTGTCGCGTCCTTACTATCTTCCCTGTCGCTCTTCTTCACTATATTAACGCCACTGCTATTACCGACAACAACGCTATTAATGCCAGCGAGGATATAACCCTACACCTTATTAGTTATGCCATTAGTCACAGGTACAGGGGAGGAATTGCCCTCCTCGCAACAATGTACGATAACGCTGTCGAACTAGTCTACGCAGTATATACGTAGGCGCCATTTTCAGGCCATGGCGGTGGCTACCGTCTCCTTAGTCCGACGGTTAGCGCCTATTACTAATTAGCATCGAATTATTTTAGTTATTTACGACGTTTTGTTTTTCGGATCGCCCCGAACGATGTATTTCTATCAAATGAAGTTTTTGAAATTCGGTCAAAACTTATTAAAAAGCCGGCGGGCGCGTAACACAGCTTCGGCCTACAGCCCTAAAACTACTGAAACAGGAGCGTACGATCTGCCAATCTGTTTGTAACGGTAGTAGCGAGCCGAGCGGCCCCCGCTTTCGTAGCAATCGCCAATAAACTTACCCGCAGCCATAAACGCGACACATGATGCGTAACGCATATTTATTAACAGCTTAAGGCTACGGACCTAAGTACGTCACTCCAAAGCTTATTATATTAAAAAGACTTTACGATGTACCTTGGCGATGCGGAGCTCGAGGCGACGGAGGAGATTTGCTTCGTACTCCTTATCTATAATAAAAGGGGGTTAAAAGCTTATAAATAAAGGGACTGAGATATATATACTTTGGCGTAATTCCGCTAGGCTACGTTTATGGCGTAAAGGGGCCCCCATAGGTAATGGGGTCTTTACCCGTGGGGAGAAGATAAGGTCTATAACTTTAGGGCCCCTCCGTTCCTCCCCTTTGGAGCTGGGGAAGGGGAAGGGAGAAGGGGGGAAATGGGGCGTGGCGGTGGTGGGGCTGGGCAGTATGGCGGTAGCGGGGTGTAATGATCACACTAAATACCCGTGAGTAAATAGAAGGTGTCTGGGGGTTTATGTTAGCAGTAAGATGGTAGAGGTAACAAAGGTGCAATTTTAAGAAGATGTTTGTTCGTGCTGTAGGATGATCATTAGCCGTTAGGCTATTTAGATATGTAGACTGAATACTTAGATTGACAACTGAAGAGCTATGAAGGAAATACTATCTATGTGGTGATAACCGTATCCTTATATCTTATGGCCTTCATACCATCTTCAGTACTAGACCACTGAAGTCGCTGGTTGCTTCCTGTGGTCTAATGTAGTATCGACTGGACCGCTCTTCAGTCTTTGCGGTCCCAACCCTAACCCTGGGTCCTTACATAAGAGAGATTCCTAGCTTGATGTGTTGGACATTAGGCTTCTAATAGCGCAGCGGACCGCTGGCCTATTCCATGACCTGCAGTTGGTCCTTGTGTTATAATACGGGGTTTAGTAACGTGACGGAAAGCGGCGTATTGGGGTCGGGCGGCGTGGTAACAATGGAAAATATTATGCCCGATAAAGGCGGGCTATTTCTATTAGAAGTAGTGGTGCTGGAGGCGGCGGCTGCGGCGGCTGCGGCGGCGACGACGCGCCGACGCTTTCGCACCAAATGGTGCTTTATAATCCTATTCTTACGTGGTATCTATTTAAGAAATAGGTTAGTATATATATAGGCCAAGTGACCTACACATTAAAGCAACTTGATTTGATTAGATGAACTAAAAGTTGGATTAGCATAAGGACTTACATTGGCCGAGATTATGCGCCTTTAAAGAAAAAGAAAAAAAAAAGAAGTTTTGCCTAAAACGATAATGATATATCTTTTATACTAACCTACTACGTAATTACGTAATTATCCATACATAATCACCTCTATTTAATCACCACTATGCAATCAACCCTGTTAAAAACAAACAAAGACGCCATTATCAACCATGTTGCCTTTATTTAACTATACGAACTAGACCCGAACTACAATCACTACCTCAGCCAGACTTTTCTAATTTGGACCTTTTACGATTAATACGGAAAATGATACTATTATTACGGAAACTGCTAATTTAGATATTCTACGATTAATATGGTAATAATACTATTACTATGGAAACTGCTAATTTAGACCTATTACAATTAATACTACAAACAATACTATTACTATTGGGCTATAGGTACGAAATAAACAAAGGGAAAAAGATTACTTATATGGATATTACTATATACCCTTATAGATAATATACATAAACTAAGTAATAGTGTATTGTATTATAGGGTGCACTCTTGTAAGGTGTACGGTAACGTGTCACGCTACAGGCTGTACTCTTGTAAGACGTAAAGTACATTGTATGTAAATCGGTTTAAAATGGTTATTCCCAACCGACGGAAATGCGTGGATCAGTCTGGAATGATTATTTAAGACCGACGGCAATACGTGAATCGGTTTAGAAGGAGTATTCCAGAGTAATACGCTCTGGGCGGAGGACTTATAAACCCTCACCTGTGGCGTACACCTCTGGATGCTTATTCTTGATCTTCATCTTTGACTTAATTTACTACAATACCAATCATCTTTTGATTAATCTTCTACTTGCTTTGTTTCACGTAAATAAGTACTTAGACCCTACCGACAGCGATACCACTCCTATGGAGATTAAAAATAAACGCCATCAACCACCATACTGCTACGAATTATTTAAAACAACTAAAGTCTTATTGCAATTATTACTGCGGTTGAAACTGCTAATCCGATCCTTTACAATATATACCATGACCAAGCGATTATTAATAAACTACAAATACAACCTATATCAAAACTAAATTGTCATTATTAAACTATGGATACAAAATATATTATAACCAAACTATTATTACTGAACTATGGATATAAATTATACTACGAATTAAACTATTACTATGAAATTACGGATATGGGCCGCATCAGGAAAAGAAAAGATTGCCTATGTAGATATTACTATATATTTTTATAGTTAGTAAAGAGCCATATTACAGATTATACATTTGCCGAATGCACGGTAACGTACCACTTTATAAGTTGTATTCCTATAAAGTGTATGATAACGTGCCACTACCTAGAAGTGGCATTTGCAAAGGATACGGTAGCATGCCACTGCTTAGAAGGGAGATTAGCAGAGTGCATATTAAAGTTCCACTGCCTAGGTGAGAGGTTATAAGCTCTCACCTGTGGCGTGTACTCTCTAGATACCTTTTCTCTCTTATATCTATCTTACTACTTCGAATACAAACACCAATATTTTCAATTACTCTTCTAACGTACCTGGTATAATAGGGACCTTACCAACATCGACCCTCTACATAATTTATATATCAAATCTCGGTAGGTACTACTTTAACTACAGTTTTTTCTATATTGATAAAGGTTTTCTTTTTAAAATTCCGAATTTACTAAGGCTAAATATTATAAATTTCAAAGCCGACTTAAGGAAAAAGTATATATGAACGGGTAATAATCGATTAATATTCGCTTCAAAAAATCGATTTCTTTACATATTACTAGCCGCTAAAGTCCAACCAACTTTACGAAACGAAAAAAACCCGTACCTACCACTATAAAACCGATCTATCCGATTACAACCCCTTCTTCTAATACCACTTTCCTAGTATATAATAATTAAGGTTTAGTTTAACCTCTTTTCATTAGGGTGAATATACGTTGAGAAACATATAACCAGGGCGTTAAAAATAGTCTTATACTATAAGAAACTCTTGCATATAAAGCACAGGCCCCCGCTATATCTTTTATATATTATTTCCACCGCCGTCATAGTTTCCATATTTACTTATTACACTAAAAGTTAATACTCCGGTTATAATTAAAAAAAACTTAAAAAACAAGTTAAGATTTCACTCATCGTTACGGCAAAAGCGGTCGCCCTATTATATAAAACTTCGCCTAACGTCGTTACTCTTAGGAATTCCAACCTTACTTTCGGCAAAGTTGCCTTTAAATAATAACGACTTCAATTTGCCTTTCGGTTAAAAACTCTAAACACTGGGCAGCCCCTTATATAATGTATGAAGCTAACATTTATAATAACTATTACATAAACCGGGTCGCAAATACCTTCGAATACACCTACCGGTAAATAACAGCCTTTTGCACTGCTACAACGCCCCAAAACTTTACACGATTTTATATACGCGTAACAAAAAACGTTCCTACCGACTTTGAAAACCTTCCTTCACCACTTTGCTTTTTAAACCAATTAAGGCTTATTCGTGTTTACTCAAAATTAAAGACAAATTTTCCAGCTTTCCATGGCCTATTTTACTAACTTTACAATTTTCCTCTAGGTTTCTCGACCCCTTTATAAACAGATAAACTCAGAAAAACGGTACCTTAGCCTTATAAGCCTAATACTTAAACCTCGATTAACATTATATTTTAATCTTTACTAACGACTTCAAATAACGTTTCGATGGATGGTGTTAAATTGGATATATGTATGTGATTTACCGTAATAAGCGTATAATTACGAAGGGGTTCGAAAGCTTATACCCTACCAAGTACTGTTTTCATAAGAAAGCCATCGACGTATTCCAAAGCCTAAAAGCGGTTACGAGTACTACGTCAAATAAGTTAACGGTATGTATTAATAATACTTTAATAATATAAAGCTTGATGAGCAATTCCTCCATTTTTTTCCTGAAAGGCTTTCTAGGGCTTCCATGCCGTGATCGCATTATATTCGGAATTTATTATAGTTAAATAAAGTTTAAGGTATATAGGTATCGACAGGAACGAGGTTGCGAATAAATTCGCAAATTTTAACGCTAGGTTTTCCATTCATCTTTACGAAAACGACCAACTCTTTACTAATAATATAAAATAGCTACTTCGGATCTAATTGAAGGTTATTGAAAAAGAGTCGTATATTAAGAAAAAGCTAAGTTATTTTTATAGTATAAACGTTAAGGTTTTATATAATAGATTAAATCCGAGCCTTAATTTGGTAAGTTTTATCAATCCGATACCCTTTTACCTTTGACCCCGTAATCCCGGTCTCTTTTATACCGGTTTTTGAAAATAAAATATTGATACGGAGATTTCATGCTGTATTGCCGAAAATTTCGACTTTTTAAAGCGGATATGTATTATCCTTGATTCAATAGAAATATAACGTCGCCTATTTAATTTAATCCCCGATTTCGGTAAAAGTTAAAAGATTTTTGTTTCGGCTGTTTTAAAAAAAAAATCGTTAAATGAATGAATACACGACATTTATATAAAAAGATCATTTCGGACGAAAAATATTCCCTAGTTTTCGCTCGCATTATAAATTAAGTTTCAAAAAACAAAATAAATTCAATTATAGCTTTGTAAAATCGCGTTTGCTACCTACCAGAAACAAATACATTCTACGCCCGTCAGCGTTTACATATAATATCTGTCGATATCTATAAATATATATACTATCATTATTATAAGATTATTACTGATTAGTTGAAAAACGTATCTCTCTACCCATTCTATAATACCCGTTACTAAACCCTTAATGGCTATCGCCCAGCGAATTTATCCTTTCCGGGAAAGATTTATAGGTTCCGGGAAAAACTTTAAAGCAACGGTATGAGTGGCGGTATAAGTGGTAATAAAAGCGGCGACGGAAAAACGAGTAATGAGTTAATTAGAAATAAAGCCCGTATCCCCCTTATCATGAGGTTCTTCGTCGCTGCAGCCTACGTTTACTCCGGTCCCCCCAGTAATGAATCCCCGTCGCTCTAACAGAGCTGGTATAACGGCCTATACTACGCCTCCCTTCGCCGTCTTTACGGCGGCGTAAAAGGGTTGTCGTAAGGTAGTTAGGCGCCTGGAAGGCGTCTTTATCATAACGGTGACGCGGTAATCCGTTAACGACTTAAAAACGCTTGTGGCGACGGAAATACAACCGCTTTTACGCTTTATTTTTATTACTTTTCTTTAAGACTAATATTTTATGTTTAGGGTTTTTAGGGTTTGTCCGCGTATCATGAGCGTATTTCACGTCTTTGCCTTTACTAATATAAGTTTCATTACTAACTCCCGCTAACAAAAACCGTACATCAACCGTATAAAACTAATCCCTATTATTGACGGTGGGGTGGAGGTTAATCGTATGTACTAAGGGGGTGGTAGGGTCAGGGGGATGGGTTTAACGCTCGAGACGCGTTTAACGCGTTTAAAAACCAAGAGTTTCCACGCCCAAATACGCTGGAGCTGTATACGTAGAACACATTTTTTACGCGATAGTACCACTAATCCAAATAAGCAAAATTACCTTGGTCAAAGGGTAAAAATATATGAAGATATATAATAACGTTTACTTTTTTCATTATGTTATTCTTACTTTAAAAAAAAGTTTAAGTTTAAGGGTTGTATTAATAAAAGACCCATTTTATATAGGGTGACGACGTAAAAACCACCGCGTATATATAAGGGGCCCCTGATTATTATAACATACCCTGCGACGTTTATGTATAACTATATACGCGTTTCAATTTTGCCCTTTATATGGGCTCCTACCTCGCTTTTTTAGCTTTATAGGGCCCTCTTTTTTAAAAAGTCCCAAACGGTTGTACCTCTAACGGGATTAAACGCCAGGATGGGACTAAAACAGCTGTGTATCACAACCCGACTAGGGCTGTATTTTACACGCCTATGGGTCTATAAACTGTGGGGTACCTTAAGCTTTTGATTGCAGGGATGACTGGGCGCTATGATGGCCCCTGCAAGCTTCAAAACCCTGCATTACCATCCCTCCTGCCGGTATCAACAGGAATATTTCGTAGCAGCTAGTATACTGCCTCGTGACAAGTACTTCCCAGTGTTATTACAATACAAAAAAAAGCTATACAACACTCTTAACGTTAAGGTACAAACGGTTTTTTATATTTATCGTCAGATGAGGATTAAGTCATTATGTTTTCATCCGTCATTTTGCACTTTATTTCCTTGTTCAGCTGAAGATTACTACCTCCGGTACTGGAATAATTGCTTGTCCGTTTCGCGAAATATATAATGATTATAAAGGTTACATTACATACATTATTGATTTTGTTTAATAATACACTTATTTGAATATTATCAAATAGTTTTATATGTTCAATGATATAGAAAAATCGAAAAATAATATGGACCTTTTTAATTGGATGTTTAAGAAGCTAATACTTTGCCAGAAAGTTATGGGGAACATAAGAGCTAGCGAAGATATATTACAGTTACAAGTAGGCGAAATTATTACAGGTGACAAAAATACAATTTGTCATACGTCAAGGCCACTTATATGTTTTTTTTAATTGGTTGTATTTTTTGTTAGCGATGTTAATAATAAAGGTACCGCATTGGATTGACAAAGGTTTTACCGATGGGGTTGAAAACGAATTTTTTGATTACTACAAATTAGTGGTTTATTACAATAGTGTACGTATACAAAATGAAATATTGTCGGAGTTGGAATAGCAGTCAATTGAAGTACAGTCAAGTTAACTATATTAACTATATTTTGACTGTATTATTTATAGGGTGACTGTAAGTTAAGTGCAGTTGGTTCAAAATATAGACTAGAGAAACTGCCAAGCAATTAGCTATCTAAATTAGTGTGCAGTGCGGCTAGCGGTCTACTAAAGTTAGATGTAACAAATCACCACCTTCAATGCAATACCAGTTACTTTAACCGAAGATTAGAATCTACTACATTGCAATGATAAAAGCATACCAACAATTTTTACGGTAATTATCCAAAAATTGTGACTATTATGGTTATCGGTGATAAAGTCGTAACTGCGACTGTTATCACAAAAGTTTATATATAAGGAGTGTGATAAGATAAATTAATAGTTACAATTCGAATTGTTAGGGAGAATGTCCTATTTCTTCGTGGGTTATTCTTTTATAATAGGTGTATTGATTTTGATTTATGTTTATATAATTATAGGTTATAAGATTATCATTTGTAATAAGGGTGTTGTATACTAAGTATTAAAGAATAGGTTTTAGGATATATTTATACGCGTCATTATTTCCCCATTGAATACAAAACGTTTCATTGCGTTTATTAGTTTTCTTTCAAACATTTAATCAATGTTGGTCATTTTTAGCCGTTTCAGATGGGCCGATTTTGAATGTTTACGATTGAATTCATGAATTTTTTGAAGATTTCATTGCAAAATATCTCATTATTTACAGTATAGTTTTGTTGCAACAGATGTTTCAAGTGTAAAGTTGGGAGTTCAATGGGCTAAATATGGAGTTTCTAACTTTCAAATTGTTAAATTTTCAAGTGGTATTAAAATAAGGTTCGATGTTGTATATTATAAGATACATATTCCCTAGTATTGGTGCATATAAATTTCTGTTCATAAAGTAGAATCACTATATTCATTCGTGATATTATTTAAATTGTTGTCAAGAATATATTCAGAATGAAAAAGTCAATGTTGATGTTTTAATTAAATTTACATTGAACTTTGAAATTCAACAATAAAAATTGGGATTTTTTTTGTTTTTAATTGTTGAATTTCATACGACTTCCAATGATATAACATTTAGTATTGAAACGGAGTTTTAGGGTTTGAGGTAAAATTTCTGTTAAATTACGGTTCATATTATGAAGTTTGCAAACAGTAGTTTCAATTTATTAGCTTACAGTATTCATTTTATTAATCATAGTTTTAGATATAGAATGAAGTTCAATATAATTAGATTTGATTTCAAAGGTAAAAGTGAAGAAAACGGGTTACACAGAACTTATTTACAGGTATTAAGGCTTAGGTTACGTGAGAATGGTAAAATATATCCGTGAGAGTAACAAAGTGAATGTTGAAAGTGGTAATATTTTCGCAATTGTATAGGATGAAAGCCATATTCAATATAGTAACTTAAGGGCTTAAAATTTGAAAGCGGCGTTGGAAATTAAGTAGGTAAACATGTATTAATAGATTGAAGGAATAAAAGGTAAGAATTTTTAGTATATTAAGTGTTATGAATTGGTATGACAAGTGATTTAAGATATGTAGTAAAATGTTTTCGGTGTTAAGTAAAACGATTGAAGGTTAATTTGGTGTTGTGCAAACTAGATATATTAGATTTGTAAAATCTAAGCGGAATTCAGTTCTTAGAAAAGAGTGAGATTTATCATAAATAAGTATTGTTAGGGCGTTGGACTTTGCAACGTTGTTGATTCAGGTGGTCGAAGTAATAGTAGTATTGCAGTAGTCAGGTGGTGATTGTATTGTTCTACGTTTGGCAGACTTCTAGCTGGTCTGAACAGTAATTTGTATGGAAAATTGCTTGGACTTTTCCCTAGTGTAAAGTAGGGACATACTGTATTTGACTTAACGTCAAATGTAGTAAGCCTATACAAAACAATACACTTAACTTGCAGTTCAGTATAGTTAACTTTATTGTAAGTAAAGTTGACCTACTACACTACAAATAATACTATTCCAACAATGAGAATAGTGATTGTGGGTTGATTGTGAATAAAGTTCAACTATTTCGGGTTAAAGTAATAAAATTATCGTATAGATATTTGTTTATACAAGAGGGAAAATTGAAGATTTGTTGTGGTAGCGAAGACGACTATATTAGTTTAGTAATATAGTAATTATTAAGGGTTATTCCTGTAATAAAAAAGTACTTTAAAACGTAAAACAAAAAACGAAAACATCAAAATAAAACTGTGATAAAAGATTTAAACTTACAAGAGCAAACCGTTTCACATTATTAATCAATAAACGAAACAACTAAAAACATTGTTTTGTGAATGTAAACATTTGTGTGTAAAAAAAGGATTGATAAATTTGAACTAAAATAAGGCTTCAAGAATATGGAATTGGAAAATATAGAAATGTAAAACATTTTCATGTTTAAATTACTAAAATATAAGGGGTGTATTTGATAATTCCCATTCGTAGAAAGATTAAAGTAATGATTGTATGTGTATAATTCAAGTGAAAGGTAGAATATTTCATTAAGGTAGTTTTTAGGTTACCTGTCATATCTACTACTTTGTAAAAACATACTCTATCAAAAGATTAACTAGTACTAAAGTAACTTTTTCTTTACATTCATCTGATTTATTAATTGAAATTATTGGCTTAAATTTGTTATATAAACGATATGAGGGGAAAATATAGACAAATATTGTTTTTGAGGTAATTATATAAATATACATTGTGTTGATAAGTCTTTAGACTTTGCAATTTTATTGATTCAAGATGTAATCAAAGTAACAGTAGTATTTCAAAGCTCAAGTGGTGGATTGTTGTTTCTTCCAAGTTTGGCAGATTGCTAGTAGGGCTACACATTACTCTGTATAAGCAATTACTTAGCCAGTGCCCCATATTGAATTAGGCACTTTACTGCAATTGATTTGAAGCTAGTACAGTTGACTTTGACTGTATTAGACTTCAATTTTATTCCAACATTAACGTTATTTTGTTTCACGATGTTAGTGCGTCTTGTAAGAAAATTATCTAGTAAGTCATACGTTTCCCTATGTTTTCCCCACTATTATTTGTATGGAAGTTTTACTTCCTATCATTTGTAATTCCGAAAACAAGTTTTTATGTATTTTTAATTCTTACCCCTTAATATTCATATAATTATATATATAACCCAACTGTGCCAGTTAATCAAATTCACATCATTAATAATCTAATGGCTTTTTTTTTTTTTAAGGTTGGTAGGATATTTTTATGTCGTATCCGGTCCGTCCTCGCATGGTTTGGCCTTGCGAGGTTGCATTTTCACGTAGCTTTCGATCTGTATAGTAAGATTATTGCTGTTTATAAATCTCTCCAGAGCCATTTTAGTATAGACTTTGTTATAGAATGAGCCGAGTTATCTTTATTACCGATTTATCGCAACTAAATTCATTTCTTTGTTTTTGTAAGTTTTGTAGAGATCCATTACAACGATCATTAATCTTTTTTCGTTCATTATTTCGATTTTAGATAGGTATTCGAATAAATTTTCTAAATTCGTATAAACAATAACAAACACTAATGATTCTGTATAACACTTAAGCATTACTAGAGAGGATGGGCCATGGGCGAATATTTAATCCTCTGACTCTACAAATATATCTCCTACTACTTTAAGGCCGATTTAAGCCGATATATCTAGTTTTTAAGACTTTATTTACTATATTGCATTTATATTGAAACAATTATAGTAATCCCCTTTCCTAGCGTTTTAATCGACTTCTACCCTCGATTTGACCACTTTATACATTTTCACGTTTAATTTAGCCTAGGTCTTCGTTAACATTAAATAACTCGAAGCCAACTAGTCGATTACCTAGGCTAACTTTGTCGCATATAGCATCGACTGAAAAAAATACGACTAGCTATAATTAATAAATCTACTTTTATTCAGGAGACGGTCTGTTAAACAATTAAGTTTATACAAAAATAGGATGAAATATAAATTGTGGGAAAGTGGTTTAAGTTTTTTTTACATATGATGATATTGTATTCCGGATGTTAAAATAGTTATTATGAATTATTATAAAACCGGGGAATACAAAGGAATATGCGACGTATGTAAATTTTCAATCACATTAAAACCGTTTTTAACGATCCTTACCGCGTGAATAAAGCTTTGCTCGAATTGAAAAATCTTTTTATAAGTAATGAAGACTTTTAAACGCCGTTTACCATTATGTTCAAGACGTTATTAACCTAAGATGACGGTTTCAGTTAATTTTCGACCCCTAAATACAATCATTTTCACTTTATCATCTCCTTATATATCTAGGATAGGTTCATTATGGTAATTGTTAGTCGTATGATCTATATCATAGCTTTAATAAAATACCGAAAATTTATGAACGAAATAATGTTTTTAAACTTTAAACGGCGTCATAAACGATAATTATCGGGCTTCGCGTAAGTATTACAGCTAGATAGAAATATTTATTTAACAGCAGTGTATTCTATCTAAATATCTTCGTTAAAAAACTGTATCAATCGCGGTCAACTACCCTAATAAACTCGTTTAACTGAAAACAAAGCCAATTATCAGCTTATTACGCCTAAGGTTAGAACCAAGGATGCTAAACAATATAGATAACTATGGAGAAAGGTTTAACTAGGTAAATTATGGGGCGTTATCTATATTATAACTCATTGGACTACTTTTAACAGAGTTACAAGTTCCGTTCAGCTATTCTCGCAACGTAGATTTATGCGGTTCAAATCGAAAACATTAATTTAGGTTTACCATTATCGGCGACGGAAGAAAGCCAACTTCTAAACATAATCTTGTTTCAGAGTTATATAACCTTACCAATATATTTAGGAAATGAAACCAAGATGAATTCAATTCAATTGAAATATATATCAACTAAAATAATTTCCTGGTATTGGTAAGCCTATCTAATAGGTCTTTAGACGTTGCAACGTCGTCGATTCGAGGCTCTGGTCGAGGGTAACAAGTGCTGCAAATAGTAAAGTGGTGGACGTATTGTTCTAAGTTTGGCAGACCACTAGCTAGTGTACATAGTAATTTGTATGGCCAATTACTTGGCCCGTGCCCTAGTGTAAAGTAGGCGCATCCTTTACTTACTTTGCAGCCAATACAGTAGGCTCCTAAACAATACACTTAACTTTCTGTCAGTATAGTCAACTTTACTATAAGTAAAGTTAACCTATTGTACTGCAATTGCTACTATTCCAAAACCTGATTCCTATATTGTTCGATAACATTTACCTCTTAAAGACTCAAGTCTGTTCTAATTATAATTATCATTATACTATAAACGAGGCTTTGATATAACAGTTAAAGTTAAAACAAAATCGGTTATCATATCACATAAATTTGGGTATAATATTAGGATTACAAAGAAATATATTTATATATTATTTTATAGTACAATTTTACGTGAATATCAATATATTATTCAATCCGATGTTAATATATATTATTTCTGGAATGACTAGGGATATAGGTTGGGATGAGGTTTAAGTATAATATTGAAAAGTAACTTTAAATATCGGCGGAAATCGCCTAATAGATAAAAATTAGAGAGAGTTAGTAGTCGATACGATTAAATTACGCCCTAAATTAAAAAAACATGGGAGTATTGTATAAGGTAACTTTATTCAATTTAAAACCTAGACTTACAGTTAGCTCAACATATTGAAGATCCATCGTAACTGAATTTTAATATAAACATTTATAAAATAACGCGGATTTTGTAATTGACGGTGTTAATGATTATAAAAGGGAACTGGAATTGGTTTCGCTTTTCTCTCAAACTAGCAGAGTTCCGTTACCTGTTTAATAAGTAAAAGGTAATGAATTTACCCTCGTATCGGGGTAAATTTGATTATTATATTTATATTAACCGAAAGAAGTCGGATTTTTAATAGGATAGATTATAAAGGCTATTAAACTCGATTTTAAGAAATTAAACTTTCGAGTTCCAACATTAGGTTACTAAGTGAATATGTAATAGTTTAATATGTACAACATTTTTATCGGTCACACTACTGGTATCATCAGTTTTGAAACCGGAGGGAGAGTAAAGATTTTATATCGATTACGGGGTTTTAAATTAAATTACCGAATAAGATCGTTTTCTCCTATTTTGAATTCAAGAAAACTTTCGTGCGTTATTTGAGTCGATGTAATTAACTAAGGTAGATATTCGGATATCGTTTTATTATATTCGGTTTATACCTGGACAGAAAAAATCAACGGCATTTCATATTCGTTTTAATTCATTCGGATAATAAATTACCCGTTTTAGGCTAATAAGGGTACCAACGACGTTTCAACGTTACATTAATTATTTCATAACGGATATCTTGGATGATATTCTTACAAATTACGTAAAAGACCTTTTAATCTTCTCTTTCAGCTTTAAATACGATTATATAACAAAGGTTTGCGAGGTTTTGAAGTGTTTTTACGATGCTGGGTTAAATTTAGACCGAAAAATGTGATTTTATAGTAAAAAAATGTGAAATACTTTGGTTTCATTGTGATGGAGGGCGTGGGTATCCGGTTAGACTTCGACAAAGTCCGGGACGTCCGCGAATAAAGGTTTTCTCATGTGATTCAAAAGGTAATAAATTTGGTAGGGTTTATGAACTTTCATTGAAACTTTATTAACAACTTTTCCCAATTGATTAATCGTTTAATAAAACTTATAAAGAAGTAAAGCCGTACAATTTGTATGGATCACGAGTAATAGGCCTCTCTAAACGTTCAACAGGCTTTGATTACAACTTCATTTGTAACATATTAAAAATCCGACCGGCTGATGGTAATTGAAATCCATTGCTTGGGGAAAACTTTAGGAGGATACTTTTCATAAAGACAAGAAAACGGATGCTTCAACTGGTTATTTACCATTTCGTACGATTGTCGGACACGAAACGTAATTACAGTGTTTACAATAAGGAGCTCCTCGCAGTAGTATCTTGCCTGAAGACGTGGCTATCGAAACTTGGTTGTGTTCGTACCCCTTTTACAATTTTATCAAATTATAAGAAACTAGAGTATTTTTCTTTATCCAATCTAATTTTCAAACTTTTAGACCGTTAAAATCAATACTTTTTTTCCACTACTATTTACTTTACTAATTCATAACTTAAGGAGTTCGCTCCGATGTATTAATTCGTAGGTTATATGATAAACTCGAAATTCAGGAACGTTACGCGTGAGTTTTCTAACTGTTGGTAGGCTTTTATCGTTGCAACGTAGTCGATTCGAATCACTGTGGTCAAAGTAACTAGTGCTGCATTGATGTTGGTTGATTGAGTGATGTAAGTTCTAAGTTTGGCAGACCGCTAGCCGGTCTGCACACTAATTTGTATGGCCAAACGCTTTGGCCTATGCTCCACTTGAAAGTGGGTACCAATTAAACTGCACTTGCGATATAATGTATTCAAATCTCACAAACTACAGTCAATTAGCTTTACGTACAATAAACTTTACTATAAGTAAAGTTGACTTGACTGTATTGCATTTAACTGCTATTTCAATACTAGCGGCTTTTTGTTTTGTGCTTGTATGCTAACGTAGCTTACTATTGATTGGTGGCAACCTTTGAAATCCCTCCTTAATACACAAGCCAATAACAAGTCACACCCCTATTAATTCTGATTAATCTGTACTGAACTCAACATTAATTACAGCCTTTCGTGGCCCTTTTGTTCTACCCCTCCGAGACTTTTGTTCTACATATCCCGTGTATAGGTCTTTCGTCACAAACCTATTTGCATTACGTATTCCACTACTTGCGTACCTTTTTCCAGTAGTTTAACTTAATAATATTGTCGCCTTTGCTATTAACGTTACTACTCTGGTAGTCGTTAAGTTCGATATGGTAACCTTATTTCTTTACGTTACGTTTCAGGCGGTTTACAAAGCCCTTAATTTGTACGGTTAGCGTATTACTATTTACAAACCTTTTTAAGGCGTTATTATGCGTAACTTTAGTTATGGTGCTAAATGATTTATTTTTACGGTTGTTTTACCGGAACCTATCGATTTCCCGAGTTTTTGATGTCTTTTTCAAAGCTATTACATCTACTATGAAGCGTTTTTCATTGGTTATACTTAGTTTAAATCGGCATTTGTAAATTCTCTGGGAGTCAGTATATTACTATAGGTATCGGAGGTATTTTTTACTGTTTAATAATATTCTTTAGTGTATCGTTAGTTATTATAATGTAGGCTTTTAAGGCTAGTACGTTTCGTATTATACGATTATACTTGATAGATTTCGAGTATATAAGGTTTATAGTGATTATAAACTTCCTTTTTAACTTTTCTTCATTATCAAGTATTGTTAGAAAGCCGATTTGCGATATAAGGTTAGTATTATTAGTAAATAACCCGTTCTTAAAAATCATTATCTTCGCCTTCGTTAGATTTACCGAAACCATATTGATTCCTTTTTCCAAGTAATCTAACTGTTACTAAATCCATTTATTTAGCCAGTTGAAGTCCTGATCATATATATTTTATATTTGTATCGTAATGGAAAGGTCGCTCGATACCTCCGGTCAATATATCGTGGCGATGTAAGTTGTATGTGCCTTTTGTTTTAGGTATATCTGTAATCTTGCCCCCTCGGTCTTATCGATAGTCGTTAGGCTCGTAGTTTTCCATTTTTATATAAGCTGATATAAATCGCTTTTAAAATTAATACCATAGATAATAATTAAACATTTACTAAAGTTAAGTTGTATGCTTTATCTAACATTTTAATTGGCTTATAATTTTCAAAGATTAACTTTTCGATAGTACGTTATTACGTCGTTATAAACCTATCATCCCAGAGTAAAGGGGTATCGTTAGGTTATTTGCTTACGATGCCCAAGTTTTTTCTTTTTGTAATTAATAGGCATAGGTTAAACATTGAAATCTTAATACCTCGCCTATTTATAAAGTGCGCTTAATATATTGAAAACCAATGGATATCTATTTCGGTCAATTCGTATAAAGGTTTAACATAACACATTACCGTTTCGGTCAAAAACTTATTCCTCAGTTTCTTCAGTAGTTTTAATAATACAAACCGTTAAGGATAGGTAGCCTATTACGTATACGTTTATATAATATACCTTTTATTAAGTATAAACTAACCTCTTGCATCAATAGTTAAGCTGGTAACAATTAAGATAATTAAACTTTAGTTGATTTTTTGGATTATAGGCGATTAAGCAAGGGTTTGATCCTAATCTTTATTACTATATTTTTAAACAATTAGGCGCAACTTTTCAAATGGTTGGTTTGTAGTTTTTCCGTTAACCTCATGAACTATCCTCGATTTGAAAACAGTAACGTTTTATCTTTTAAATTACGTCAACGCAATAAGTTAAACAAGTTCACGTATAAGAAGGCTGATAACCTCTATTTAGTCGCTTTTCTAAAAGGATTTTTCTTATATATTAATAACGCCTTTAATACGTAGCTTAAGGGAAAGTTCTCCGTTAGGTCTCTCTTTCTGGGATATACACACCATTAGGTCTACCTTGCCAAACATATAGTCCTCGTCGCCATCTTATTCTTATGTGTGTATCCTCCTTTTAGGTGGTTTTTCACGGCGTCGATATTTCATCAACTTATTAACGGTCGTCTCAGAAGGATTATATTAGCTAATCCATTCGGTTCGAAGGTTATCGACGTAAGGAGTTTTATCGAACTAAAGAGGTTTCTTATACGGCTTAATCTTTATAGCTCTGAAAGTAACAGAAAAGTTAGTAGTTTTAACTATTACGTTTTAATTGGTAATACCCAAGATTTTATACGGCCTATGTCATTTACCTGGCCTTCGCTACATAAGAACTTTACTTTGAAGGGAAAGGGATAACATATTTATTATTAAAGGTTCGTTGTTGATATTAAGGGTATTATTTATCTAGCGACGTGCCGATTCGTTACTTAGTTCATTTTAGAGATTTTTTATATACCATAACGAGTTTTTAGGTATTTAGCAATAGTGGCGACTTAGTTATTATATGTGAGTAGGTATTGAATACCAGTAAAATTGGTATAAGTTCGTTAGGGTTAATAATATCGTTGAAGCCTTTTACCACTATTTAAACCCGTACTTTTTGGTTTATAAAGCTTTGGATTCTCAGTATAAGGATATTGTAAGATTTTCGTAAAAGGGTGTATGCCCTTTCGAATTTGCTGATACTTTAGTAGGTCTTAACAAAGACCTATTTACATTAAATTCCTATCGATTTAATGTTAATTTAACACTTTATCTCTATAAAGTTGGTATCGATATCGTGGACTAAAAAGTTTACTAGTCTAAGGTACGTGTTAATTTACAAAGTACGTAGTACCTTCTATGTTTCCTTTGCCATAATGATATTAAGGAACTTAGCGCCGTAAAAATCCGTAGCAGAATCCACGACGTAAAGTATTAGCTTTCCATTCAGGTAAAACACGTCCACGAAAACCTTAAAGTTGTGGTTTCAATTTTACTTTAACGTAAACTTAAACTTTAGGGGAATTTGGAAGTGTATTTGACAGTAGTAGTATAACTGTTTCATTTCCATTAACGTTTATAAGTTGATATTTTTGTAACCAACCGCCTTTGAAACTTTATAAAACTTGTTAGTTATCGTGTAATCAAACTTACGATATAGTTAGCGAAGATCCGATTCCGTTAAATTCAATATTATTACCTTTAGCCTTGAAAGGTAAAACAAGGATACTTTTATTTAATGTTAAGTAGAAACATTTTGAAGCCTTCAACTTGTATTAGTTCATCAATTTAAACGTTGATGTTAACGACGAGTTTTTCCAATTTTTTAAGGTAAATAAGGAAAAGAGTGTGATTCTAAGATATGGAAAACAATAAAGCTAACAACAGTCTAAACCATCGTCGATCCCAGTAAAAATATATCTTTTCTAAGGCTAAAGCCGACCTTGACTTTGCCAGTATCCGTGTAGTTAAGTTTGGTATTAGTATTAATATCCTTTCATAACGCGATGTATTTCTAATAACCTCCTGTTAAATACTTTACCACCCCAATATCCAGTATAATTCCTTGAAAGACCTGCTCCACGTATTGATTTTGGATAATAAAGAGGTAAGTAAGATTAGGGTCTTTATTGTTATATTGGCGGTAAGGGTTTTTACCTGTCAGGCGGTATAAAAAGGCACTATCAGCAAGTTATTACATTATTTTAAATTTGGTGCCAGTATTTTCGCGCCAGCCAATAACTTTAGGTTTATTTTCCTCATTTTTGAACTTAATACCTCTATAGTTTTCGACGGTGTTGAGGTAATTGTTAGTAAAAATAAAATGGAACTGTATATAATACCTTACCCACTTATTTTTACGCTTAATAACAATATTATGTGTTAACCAACAGCATTATTTGCCGTAAATTCAATATCTCTTGGCGTTTAAGGTGTACTTACTTAACTAGCCTAAAAGTTCTCCTCCCTATGTAGCCTATTAGCTACGGCCTTAGTTCCATACCTTCTAGCCGCAATGGTTAGACCTTCCTTACTTGTAATCAATTTAGTACATTTGTGGAGAATTTTCTTCGTCGTCGGTAAAGTCTGGAACTTAAAGGTATATACCAGTCGAGCTAGAAACTCGTGTTGTTACAGTTGCCAACGAGGATCACAACTGGCCTAAAAACCTTTCGCAGGTGGTATCTGAGTAATAAAAAGCGTATTTGAACACCTTCTAACCCGTAACGGCCTGCCGAACCTACTGGCGTAAAGTGCCTTCGTTAGATTTTACGGTTCCCATTATTTATTAGTATAGTATTAGCCTATTAAGTATACATTTAAAAAGGTCTATCTTGTTTTTCGTCTCTTTCTTTTAATCCTTCATATGAGATTACTTAATAATATCCTAGTCGGTGAAGTAGTGGGTAAAATTAATATTATATCCGAAATAACCCTTCAGACTATCGTAAATTTTATGAAAAGAGGAGCAATTCGTTAAGTACCGGAGGTAGTAATCTTCGGCTTAACAGGTAAGGATACTGGGAAATAGCGAGTAAACCTGGCAGTTTAACTTTTATTTGGCGATAAATGTTAAAGAACAGACTCAACTTAACGTTTAGGAGGTTATACGGCTTACCGTTATACTTATTTTCTCCTCAAATTTTAACGAAAGTGGTGATTTCCGTATAGTCTATATATATTATGAAAACATATCGAGGGGGAAGGGTAATGTGCTGGTCATAATAACCCTTCGGATCTCTTAACTGAGAAATGGGATGTTATTAGTGAGTAGAATAGTTACTTTTGGCTAAGTTTGGAGGAGAAAAGCCAGTGGTTTTGCCTTTAATAAGCTCTCGCATAAATCCAGTTCTTCCTTAATTTAAATGTTGAACCTAGACGTATTAATGAGCTTAGGAAAAAGAGGTTTAGGGGTTTCTGCCTCGAAGGACTTGGAAATAGTTCGTTTAGTATTAAAAGATACGTCGAAGTTTTTACTCAATTAACTGGTAAATTTAATGACTTACGGCGTGTAGGTCGATTTATTTTTCACGATTAGTAATAGTAACGCGTTGAAAACCTTATACAAAAGGGTCTAAAGAACTTATCTAGGCTTAGGTAGGTTCTTACGAATGCGTATAGAGGAGTTAAGGAATTCCGTCATTAATAATATATTTATCTTTTTTTTGAATCTATTAAGTGTCCTCATTTATTTCGTATTCGTATAATAGGTTGTTAAAATTACCGTCTTTCTGTTCTCTCACTATAAATTCGACGCCTTTACTAACTAATTCACTTTTTAGTCTGGTCTTACCTTGCCTATCCACTACCTTTCACATACTTACGGTCCATTTGTTAAACCATTCATAAAAGTCTTCAAAGGTGATAGGTCTCGTATTACGTCCGGTAAAATCTAAATTGAAGATAAAATTGCTAATATAGTTTGTTAAAAATTCGGGGGTAAAGTTTTTATCGGCGTCCATAAACCGAAGGTTTTCATTGTAATGCCTGACGAACATAACACCTAGGTCTTCAATTGCCTTCTTGCGGTTAGAGTCGTTAACTATGTCAATTCCAACACGTTTTAAAGCTGTTATAACTAAGATCAAGAAATGTATCAGGAAAAAGAGTAGTATAAAGTAATCGGATATAGGTTTACCGTCAAATTTGGCATAATTAAAGGTAATAAGACTTGATCGTTTTTACGATTTATAATAGAAGTACCCAGAATAGTAGTAGCCGCAATAGTACTAACTTAATCGTTTGCTAACTTTCCGGCTTAGTAATCTTTAAAACTTTAAAACGGTTAATCTTAACGCCGTCAAAAGAGATTAATAAAGATTTCTTGGTATTTTCAATAGCGATACCGTTGTTTACTTATGAAGTTACCGCAAACGGCTACACAGCCTATAAGTCTTACCTACTTGCTACCGAAAATAGCTACACAATGTATAGGGGATTTTTGCGAAAACCTTTCCTTTATATTACCTAAAAAAAGCTTAATAACCGAAAAGAAGTTTCTTCTTTTACTTGCCTAATATGTACTTAACCTAACAAGTACTAATCAGTGTTATTAGATCTTTATCGTTATAAAGTAGTCGATTCGAATCACTGTAGTCGAAGTAACTGGTGCTACATTAATGTTGGTTAATTAAGTGGTGTAAGTTCTAAATTTGGTAGACCGCTAGCCGGTTTGCACACTAATTTGTATAGCCAAATACTTTAGCATGTGTTCCACTTGAAAGTGAGAACCTACTCCACTGTACTTTCAGTGAATTGTATTCAAATCCCACAAACTATAGTTAATATGCAGTATGTACAATCAACTTTACTGCAAATAAAGTTGACTTATCTGTACTGAATTAGACTTCTATTCCAATACTAACTTATTTTTATAGTTATATGAAGTATAACAACGATGGATTTATATATTATAGCAACGTATATCGCGGTAAGATATATATATATATATTCGTCGAAATGGAGATTTGGTGTTTATATTACGATAAGCTACATTCAAAAGGTAAGCCGGGGGATGAAGATACCTCTACTATTGAAATAACGTAACAGTTCTGGCCTGAATTCGTACCGCCAACTTTATTAACATCGGGCGATTTCCTTATTTTTAATCCGGGTGTTTTAGCAGAGTTATAGGATTATGTTATAGTGAATAATTCGTTAAATATGATCTGATTGTTAACAGTTATTAAGAGAGTTTAATTATACCCGGTTAAAGTTAAATACGCGGTGTAAATTACGAATTATAATATCAAGTCGAGAGGTATACTAAGTCATCATGACGGTTTATGACTACCAAATTGAAAACCATTTATAATGGAAATTTGTAATAAACCTGTAAGCATCTTATTATAAGGCGTCCGAGTAAAGACGTTCCGTTTTATGTATTTGAACAAAATTACCACTAGTATGGGATAATCATTAATATTAGGCGATTATATTGAGTATATATGTAATATAACAGTAGGAAACCTCGTCATATCTTAATAAAAAACTCCTTCAACTTTTTCCTTCTCGAAATTGTTACTAATCCTATGTTTTAATAGAATTTATAATATATTTTCCTATTGCAGATAACAATTCGTCGTATTTGTTGATTTTCATAAATCGACTTTCTAAATTAGTTTCGTTGACTCAATGTGGTTCGTAACTGTTCAGGTATATGCAGAATGTTTTAAGAATATATAATGGTGTTGGTAAGGATTTAGACGTTGTAACTTTGTTGATTCTATTGGTTGAACTAACAGTAGTATTTCGTAATCAAGTGGTGCATTTATTGTTCTAGGTTTGTTAGACTACTAGTCGGTTTGCACAGTAATTTGTATAGCCAATCACTTGGCTCGTGCGCTAGTCTAAAGTGGTTACATACTATAATGAACTTAAAGTCAATATAATAAGCCTACAAAACAATACACTCAGCTTGCAGTTAGTATAGTGAACGTTATTTGCAAGTAAAGTTAACCTACTATACTGCAATTACAACTATTTGAATACTAGCGGCTTTTAATTTTTATACGCGTATATCAGTGTGGTATACCAAACTTTTCCCGTCATCGCCGAAATACGTCCTAGTTAACTAGCTAGATCGTTATCAATTCTTATTAACTTTCGTACCTAAATTAACACCAATTAGCTTTAATTGCCCCATAGTTCCAAGTTCTGACTTTATCAATTCCTACAAATAAGTCCTCTACCTCAAACTTGGGCAAAACTCTAGTTTCACCGTACCAATTAAAGTAGTCGATATTGAAATTTACTTAACAGTCTTTAAATTTGCGAATATATCACTGTCTATTAATACGTAACTTGACCTTACCCGGTAACCTGTTAATGTAATCCTTGATACGTATAGTCAGCCTATTACTATCTACAAACCTCTTAAGGGATTCATTCAATGATACTTTCGCTAAAAAGTTAATAGGATTATCCTTCCCATCGATTTATCGATACTCCTCGATTTCCCTACCTTCATAAGTTTTACGGAACGCTATTTCGTCGATTATTCAACGTTTTTCACTGGTGGTTCCGACCTTTAACAGGCATTCAAATAGACTTTTCGAATCGGTATACATTATCACCGGCATAAAGAGAATCTTCAACTACCTAATAATAATATTTAGGGTTTTCCATAAAGCGATGCTTATATTAAAGTCACTCATTATACCGTAAACCTTTAAAGCTTGTATGTTTCGTATTATCTTTTTTATTCAGGCAAGGTTTAATAAATCAGGTTGCGGGTAACATTAACTTAATCTTATCATTTGTCTTTATCAACTAGGGTTATAAAGAAGCCGATCTGTAAAGATAAGTCGGTGTTATTTATAAAAAGAGATTATTCGTAAAAATCATTAACTTAGCCTTCGACAGGTTAATCGAAACCATATTTATCCCCCGGTCCAAATTCCGTATTTACCACTTAAACCTTTTATTTATCTGGTTAAAGTCTTTATTTATTGGGTTTTATACCTATACCATAGTCGATAGGTTATAAAAGGCTTCCGGTTACTATCAAGTGGCGATGTAACTAACACGAGCGCGCTATTTCAGGTATCTTTAAGCCTTAGCCACGATAGTTTTATCAATTATAGCCAAGTAAGTGCCTTAGGCTTTTTGGCGAAAGCTAAGGTTAGTTTCAATATGAAATATATGGATTAACGATATGTTGAAGTCAAATTAATTGCTCTTCATTAGAGTTACAACCGGTTTATAATTCCAGAACTTAAAGTCTTTAATCGTTTTATATTCCGATATTATGAAGTTATCAATTCCAACGAAAAGGGTATCGTTAGTTTACATACCTACCAAGCCGAACTTTTTTTCTTTCATTACTAGTAAATAAGGGTCGTGTTGAAATAGTATTACATTCAATGCAGTAGGTCAACTTTACTGTAAGTAAAGTTGACTATACTGAACTACAAGTTGAGTGTATTGCGTTGTGGAGACTTACCGCATTGGATGTAAGTCAAGTGCAGTACACTGCACTTCACTCTAGGGTACGGGCCAAGTAATTGGCCATACAAATTACAGTGCAGACCGACTAGCAGTCTGCCAAACATAGAACAATACATCCATTATCTAACTACTGCAATACTACTATTACTTCAACCAATCGAATCTACAACGTTACAACGTCTCAGGCCTACCAACAGGTAGTATATTAAAATCTTTATATCTAGTCGTAACCTAAAATGCGATTAATAGGTTGAAAAACAATAAAAGCTTATTTCGGTCCATTCTTACGGTAGCTTAATGTACCGTATTACCGTCCCCAAATGGTAGGTGATATATAATTCTTATATCAAATTCAGCAATACGATCCGTTGTAAATCGGTCGTTAATTCCGTATATATTTTCGTTATGTTTCGATTATTAAGTATAAACTTACCTTTAGTCTTAGTTAATGTATATATTGTTAAAGCGACAATTAAACCTTAGTTGATTTTTTCAATTGGTAACGACTACGTGTGGATTTAATTTTTGCCTAGCACATATCAAACGAATCTGGTATATGCGTCATTACGGTCGCAAGTAAAAAACTTAATCAGTTCAGGTAACCTTTACAAGTGGTATTTAGGCGTTATAAGGAGTATTCGAATTCTCTAACACCTGTAACAGCCATTTGTAACTGTTTGCGAAGTATAGCTTCGCTAACGTAAGATTTCTTCATTAATTCTTGGCACAATATAAGTTTGTTAATCATCTGGTTAAACACATTTATCGGTATTTCCTTCTCTTTCTTCTTCGCTATTATCGTGGTTTATCTAGTAATAGCCGAACCTGTATAATATAAAGTTAAGGTGAATATCGTATTCGAAATAACTTTTCATGCCATTATAAATTTTGCGCATAGTAGTTACTTGCGTTAAAATGATTAAGTAATAATTCCTAGCGTTCCTTGTAAGGATTTCAGGGATTAATACGTAAAAACCAGATAAAAAACCCTTCAATTACTTAAAAATATTTTAAAAAGGGAATTACATTCCTATTGAGGATATTATAAGGCTTTCTATTATACCTTTCCAGGTTTTAGCAAAGTCTGTGAAAATTTTATAGTTAATATTAATCATTTTAACAAGTCTTGGAGAAAGTTCGCTATAGTTATCCCAGTTTTTCTTGGTATTTCCTAATAGTTTAAGCTTTAAATTCTCTCAATCTCAGTGTTAAAATGAATTGTTAATCGCTTGATTTGAGGAGTAAAGTCTTAAAATAGGATCTTTAGTAAGCTTGCACATATAGTCGTACCTATCGTAGAAAGCTTGTTAAGAAACTTAGAGATTTTAAGTAAAAAGTTAAGGGGCAATAGGTACTTTGCCGTATTAAAGGTTTTAAGAAAATTAATGATTTTATTTGATTAACCTATAAAAGGCGCCGATATTAACATCTTTTACCGCATTATCAGTTATTACTTTACGTGCCTTGCGACCGTTAACAACATACTCTGAATTATTACGTAAAGGTATTAAGCTGCCAAGAAAATTAATAGGTTCCTTATCTTTAACGTATAAAAAGGCATAACTTAATTAGGGATAAAAGAAAGGTCACATAGAACGGGTGTAAAGGCGTTAAGGATTTTTTATTCATTTTCCTTTTTTTCGAGCGTCTTAAGGATTAAGATCTTAAAAGGGTTTTTTTTCGTTAACTTGGGTTTATAAATGTTTCGGCTAATCCTAATAAAGCATTTTCTGAGATATTAATACTACAACAGATAACTTTTTTTAAAAATTGGCTTTTAAAATACGTTAGATTATCATTTATATATTAAAAGTCCAATAATTAAAAAGCTTGCGAAAATCTTAAATAACGCATACACTATAGCCGTAGTTGTCGTCAAAGTCCACGTTGAAGATATAATAGCCAATATAATTCGTCAGATAAACTTTTGTTGAGGTTTCTTTAACATCCGGAATCCGAAGCTGTTCGTTGAAATAATTAGCGAAGTCAGATCCAAGGGCTTTAACTTCCATTATATACCCTTATCTCGATGTCATTTTGAAGTTTTGGTTTGTATATGGTTTAGTAGATAATTTTCTTGAAGATTAAAGGTATAAGGTGTGGTGTTTTGACGCAAAATCTCGTAGGAACTTGGGGATATAGCGTTTAATCGCGTTATGTGGCTTTTTTAATACGACTAAGCGATTCTTGGTGTTTTTGCTCAAGGCAACAGTCTTAATGACTAAATGAACTTAATGGGGAAAAAATAGTAAAGTAGAGCAAAGATTTAATATAAAGGGTAAATCAAAGGTCTTTTGTTGTTGGCAAGGGTTAAAAGTTGTTTATTTTATTTATTTGGCGTAGGAAGTAATATTAACTTAGCCGTTTACCAATTTTTTGATTTAAGACTTTTAGTAGTTAATTTCAACGATTTTTTTTTCAAGAAAGATCTATAAATATTTCTTGATGTTTTCGATAGAGATACCGTTGTTATCTCTAAGCTGCCGTAAAAACCTATGTAGCCTAAAAGTCTTTTTTACTTACTGTCGTGAAAACCGATGCAGTAGTAAAGACCTTTCGCAAAAATCTTTCCTCAACCTTGGTCTTTTACAAAGCGTAACCGGAAAGTAGTTTCTTCTTCTACTTGGCTTATCTATTCTTAACCTAATTAGCACTGATTATTGTTGGTAGGGCATTAGATGGTGCAACGTTGTCGATTCGATTGGTCGAAATAATAATAGTATTACATGGTCAAGTAGTAGATGTATTGTTCTATGTTTGGCAGACCATTAGCCAGTATACTCAGTAATTCATATGGCTAATTTCTTGGCCCGTACTTTATTGTGAAGTGGAAACATACTGTACTTGACTTGCAAATAATACTGTAGGCTTAAAAACCCATATACTCAACTTTCAGTTAATATAGTCAACTTTAATTGCAAGTAAAGTTGACCTACTGCACTGCTATTACTACTATTCTAGCAAGTGACAATTATATGAATTCCCCATATTTATTATAAATAACTACGGATCGTATTAGATAGATGTTTTTGAACGAAGTTATGTTTTTTATTAAAAATAAAATAGTTTTTTTTTACAACAATATACCATACTCAAACGAAAAACAATACCGAATAAATAAATTTAAATATTTAGAAGTATTTGGGAATTTTCGTTGCTGTTTCGTAATTTCGTTGGATATTATATTCTCTAGTATATCAATTCGTACTAAATTACTGGAAGTTAACATTTAACGAGTTGAATATCAATCTGTTTGTTAACAAGTACAAACTATCTTTCATTTCAAAAATAAACGGAAATATTCAGTTTATACCTTTTCTGATTAAATAATTCATTAAGTTTATAATATATTTGTATAATGATGCGGAACTATTTAAGGCGGCTATAACATACGTTTAATAATAAATAAAGGAAAACTGTAAACTATCAGTGAATCCTTAAGGAACGATATAGGGTTGGCGATCAAGTTTAATTTAGTTAACGTAATATTGGAACAAAGTAGCTAAATAAAAAAACTCGAATTACTTTATAATTAATACCGTGTAATAAACTTTCAAAACCCGTCGAATATCGGTTTAAATATTTTTGGTGAATACCTTATATTTTACATAGATTAAGTCGAATGTATAGTTACAAACCCCCTTTTCTCGTAAATTTAATTCCAAATCCGCATAGGTTTATTATTTGTCGTTAACAACGCAAGAAATGGTATACACTAGATTTTTTAAGTCCAGAATATCTTAGCGGTCAAAATGCAGAGGGTTAGTATCCGTTATATGTTAATTAAGTGAAACAGGTAGGATAAACCTAAGTAGGAGTTATGAGAAAATAACAAATATATTAAGATTTTGGATAAATTGAAGAAAAAATAGGAGGATATGTAGTTTTATAACGATCTAATTTTTTGATGTCGGCGTTAACTATTAATTACGAACCTATATCGGTGACATCGTCTTCTTACTCGGATTAATGAAATAATAATAAAAAGATAAGAGTTTTATCATGATTATTTTACTATATAAAGATAAGTCCGGGTATATTATATTCGGTTTCCTCGGATAATAGTTTAATCGCAAAATGAATTTTACTTAACCTTAGAAAACCTTACCTATAAATTATCTTTATGATCCTTTTACTTTGGGCAGCGGGAGTTTTCATAGCGTTAGAGACCTTACTCTCACCAGATACGGGCGCTAGAGGACGTCGACAGGCGGGGACAACACAAAATGGACAAGGATAGGCGCTCGCTTAAACAAGCTACGAGGAATTATCATATATATTTTTACACCTGCGCCACGCGGTTGGTGTTAGCGCGGCCGTCGGCACCATCTTCATTAACTCGATAGACACGTTCCTGTAATAAGTTCATAAATGAAATGCGGGAAAAATAAAGACTTTTACGGTTAGGTTTTATAAATTATTTTCCACGTTTTGTTAGCTATAGCAAATATTGGTTACGATAGATATGGTTTGTGTGGAAATATAGCCTTAACCTCTATATGCGGGGTTATAAACGGGCTTTCGATAGGTATCAGCAGTGATTGGGGGGAATACGTTACGAGTTAAAGTTCGTTTATAAAATGATATACGATTATGGTTAATGGAGGAAAGGAATGAGTGAGAAACGGATACCAATAGCATTGAAACGAAGGCGGATCGGTGGTGTATAAATCAGAGCGTAATCGTTTAAACGGCCACAATAATAAGTACCCTATAAACTTGAGTAATATCGCGTAAACAGGCGAATTTGTTTCCTAAATCGGAAAAGCTAACAGTAAAAACAAATTTACTGCTCGGGATATTTATATTTAGTTTACGTGTTAGAGATAAAATATAGGTATCGTTTTGTGAGGCAGGGACGAGCTAGCGTAACATGGTACGTAAACTTGGTAAAGTAGTAAATAAAAAAGTTTTGAAAACCTATTATAGAACTAGTTAATATATATTCGGATTTATGATAAAAACAATCTCGGGTTTATTTTATTATACGCCTTTAGGTAAATTCGATATCCCCAGGCGCGATATATATATGCTTATGCCAGGGGTATACCTAAATTTTATAACGTATTTACGCAAAATGTACAGGTGTCTTCAACCAACATCATGGGGAATTTCTTCTTATCTTTGCTATCCCTTGAAACTTATAAGTAGTCTATTACACGGGGGGTAATACGAAGTTATTAATGGTAAATAGGTGAAAATACGGACGATAACCTATTTGGTAGGACGGCTAATTAGCATTACCAAAAGTATTGGTGATAGCATAATTTATACCGGCTTTATTGAAAACGTCGGTTATATTAGAACAAAGGTAGAATGAATGACGGGTAACATACGGCTCAAATAATATTAGAAGTAAAATGAGAGTTAATAAAGGTAACAATATAAGTAGCATCAAAGTAAATCAAGGCTATGTTAGTAAAAAAAAAAAGTGTAAAAGGAGCTAAGCTAGAGGAAGGTGGATTGAAAAAAGAAAAAAGAAAAATGATAGGGGTTACGAACGGCATTGATTGTCGCTTTTATACGCAAACAATCCACAATTGGAAGGTATATAACTACTTTATAACGTTATATATAACGCACCCGGTTTCTAATCAGCACTTATATAATTCAATTAAGACGTTATACGCCCTTAAATTATAACGTTATACAACTGGCATCCCATTCGCGCTGAATCCAAACACAATTCGTATTGAACATTGAATCGGCGGGACAGGAACATAAATGTAACTAATTTATACTTAGCTTATAAAGTTATACGCCTTGTACTTAATTCGCATCTTACTCGGGTATAGTTTGTATATGTTAGAGCAGTGTACCTTTTGCCTATAAAAAGGGAGGCATATAATGATTTCAAGTTATTATCCATTAAATTTATAGCTTACGTAGCTATACACGTAATCAAAGATACATGTATAGTATACGACACGGGCGCGGTTTGTAATTATTACGTAAAAATGGTAATACCCGGCCCAGGTTCGGTCCAGACGCGGTCTAGACACAGTTCGCAAACGTTACGTGAAAGGGCAAGTAACGGGACGTACATATAAGTCCTGAATAAAAAACCACTGCATATCTCTCTAGTCTTCCTAAGTATATCAATTGTTAACACCATTTGGTACCTACTTGACAAACCTTTATAGGTTGGATTATAATAATACCTACCATTCCGAAATTATTATCCGATTATATAATTAAGAGGTATAGATCGTAGGGGGAGTATTTAATGTTTATTTCATACTTGAATATCAACTGGTAGGCTAAGAACTAATGGACATTTGTTTCAACCAATTCGTATAGTAATTTAATATATCGTATAATTATTTATAATAGGTACCTACCATGAATTTTTTAAGTAACTTTAGTAGAACGATTCTTTATAAATTCATAGAATAATATGTATACGTTGCTATAGTTATGAAGTGTAAATCGCTCGCTAGTATATTCCATTAACCTTACCGTTAATATAACTATAAAACATCAATTAATCTTTTAAATTGTTGGCTACTACGTAAAGATGCAGCTTAAATCTTTATTATCATATTTTTCAACAATTAATCGTTTTTTTTCACATCGTTTGTTCGTGTTCCCTTGTATTTCATAAAAACCATTTCAGTTAAATATCGTAATATTCGAATCATTGAGGTTAAATTTGCGTTCAGTTACGAATTGTATTACTTTATGTATATAAAATACGTGAATTTTGATATTATCATTCCCCTTAAAATGTTTTCCTGGAGTTTTGATAGTTTTTGCGTGCGGGTGTTAATGGCCAGGTTTTAGTTATTCTTTTCTTCTTCTTCTTAACCTTAGTATTTGTTTAAATATGCCTCAATCTATATTTCTTTCATTATATGTCTTAGTATTCGGCCCCATCGTCGTTGTTTTATCGTCTTGTTAATTATTGGCAGATGTAGGTTATGTTGGTTCATTCGTTTAGATTAAAGGTTTTGATCGATAGTCGTTTGAATTAAAACTTCAATTTGATTTATGCGAAATATTATAAGACCGTTAGTAATTTTAAAATATATTTTTACGTTATTGTTATTTAAGATTTCAAATGGGCTTTTTTATTTAGTTTATATTATATTGGGATCTTTTTTTTTCAATAGTTTAGTTAATACATAAATCGTCGATAAACCGTTTCTAGTGTTATGTGAGTTGATGGGCCTTACCTAATAGGTTATTAGATGTTACACCGTTTTTGATTCAAATCGTAGTTGAAGTAACAGTGGTATTACGTGGTTAAGTGATGTATATATTGTTTTAGGTTGGGAAAACCGCTAGCCAGTCTGCATATTCATTTATATTACCAATTACTTAACTTGTGCCATAGTTTGAATTAGGCATATAATATATTCAAATTCACAACCAGCACAGTTAACCTATAAAACAATACACCTAAATTATAATCAATACAGTCAGCTTAATTAATAGTACTGTCGGTAGGCTTATATCGTTGCAACCTAGTCGATTCGAATCACTGTAGTCGAAGTAACTGTGGCTGCATTGAAATTGGTTGTTGAGTTGTAAGTTCTAAGTTTGATAGACCGCTAGCCGGTCTACACACTAATTTGTATAGCCAAACGCTTTATCCTATGCCCCACTTTGAAGTGGACACCTACTGCACTGCACTTGCAGTCAGTATAGTTAAATCCCACAAAATAGAGTCAATTTTCAGTACGTGCAATCAACTTTGCTGTAAGTAAAGTTGACTTGCCTATACTGAATTTGACTGCTATTTCAACACTGGCGGCTTTTTGTTTTGTATCTGCCCGCTAGCGTGGCCTGCTATTAATTGGTGGCAGCCTCTGAAATCCCTCCTCAATCTATAAGCTAACAATAAGCTAAACCCCTGTTAATTCCGATTAACCTATACTGAAATCGATATTAATTACGGCCCTTCATAGCCTTTTTGTTCCCTATCTGCGAGACCTTCGTTTCCTAACTCCCGTGTACAGGTCTTTCACCACAAACTTATATATATTATGTACTCTACTATTTGCGGACCCTTTGCTAGTATTTTACATTACTACTATTGTGACTTTTGCCACTATTATTATCGATATTACTATTCTGGCAGTCCCTAAGTTTTCCAGGGCAACTCTATTCCTTCACGTTATATTATGAGTAGTTTATATAACCTTCAACTTGTACGGTTAGCGTATTACTATCCACAAGCCGTTTTAAGGCGCTATTAGGCGTGGCTTTGGTTATAAAGTTCGTAAGGTTATTGTTACCATTAATTTACCAGAACTTATTAATTTCTCGGGCTTTGTATACCTCCTTTAACTCTATTACGTTTATTATTAGGCGTTCATTATTAGTAGTGCCCAATTTTGATAGGAATTTGTAAAGGCTCCGAAAATATGTACATACTATTATAAGTATCAAAGGTAGTCCTAACTATTTAGTAATAATCCTAAACGTACCGTTCATTACTATACCGATATTAAAGACCGTTATTATACTATAAATCTTCATAACTAATACATTTCATATTACATGTTTACAATTAACGGATATTTAGTATATAAGGTTTCCGGTAATTATAAATTACCCTTTAAACCTCTCTTCGTTAACAAATATTATTAAACAGTCGATTTACGATGTAAGGTTATTATTATTAGTAAATAACTCTTTCATAAAGATTACTAACTTTGCTTTTATCAAGTTCATTGAAACCGTTTTAATTCTTTTTTTCGAATAGTTTATTTAATCCTAAATTCTCTTAATTAACCTGTTAAAGTCCTCATATCATGGATTTAATGCCTGTGTCGTAATAAATAGGTCGTACGATACCTTCAATTTATATAACGTGGCGATATAGGCTGTATGTGCCTTTTAATTCAGGTATCTTTATAATTTTGCCTCTTTAGCCTTATTAATAGTTGTTAAACTCATTGGTTACCTATTGTAATATAAGCTAATGTAAGTGTCTTTTGTAGCTTTAATACTATGGATATGGATTAACAATTTATCAAAGTTGAGTTATATACAGTTAGCTAACGTTTTAATCTTTTTATACTTGTAAAAGCCTAACTTTTAGATAACAAGTCATTCCGCCGTTATAAACTTAATATCTCTGATAAAAAGCGTATCGTTGGTTTTTATACCTACGATACCAAAGTTTTTGCCTTTCATAATTAACAGGCATAGGTTAAATATTAAAGTCTTTTTATTTAGCTTATTCTTAAAGTACGCATGGTACTTAAGACACTAATAAACTTCTGATTCGGACAATCCGTTTAAAAGCTGAATATAATGTATTACTATACCGACTGAAAACTTATCCTTTAGTTTTTTCGGAAATTCAACAGTATAATCCGTTAAAGGTTGGTGGTAAATTACGTATACGTTTATGTTATATCCCACTTATTAAGTGTAAACTCACCTTTTACAATAGTAATTCAATTAGTAGAAAGTTGAATGATTAAACGTTAACTAATATGTTAAATTATGAGTAATTAAGTAAATATTCAATCATTACCTTTATTGTCATATGTTTGAACCATTAGCCTTTTTATACGGTCGGTTTCTTATTTTACCCATAACCTCGTAAATTATCTTCGACTAAAAGATAATAACGTTTTAGCCTTTAAATTAAGTCAATGGCACAAATCATATAATCTCTTTTAAAAGGAAAACGTCAATCTCTACCTAATAGTTTTCGTTAAAGGGATTTCCCAGTGTTTTAATAATGTCTTCGATATGCAGCTTAAAGTTAAGTTCTCCGTTATACTTCTTCTTCTTAAACACTTACACTGTTATATATACTCTTCCCGGTCTATATACTTGTTATCATCCTTATCTTTAATGTGTATTCTCCTTTTAAGTTTTCTTTTACGCCGTTAATATTTTATTGGCGTATTAATGATCGGCTTGAAAGGATTATATTAACTAATTCGTTCGGCTTAAACGTTATCAATATTCATATTTTATCGAGTTTTAGGGTTTTTTTTGTACAACTTAACCTATATAATTCGGAGAGTAATGAAGTAGTAAACAATTCAACCACTAGGTTTTAGTTATTAATACTTAAAACTTTATACAATATATTCTATTTACTTTGCTTTCGCTACATAAAAACTTTACTTTTAAAAAGGAGGGATAGCACGTTTATTATTAACGGTCCGTTTTTAATACTAAAGGCTTAGTTAACTTAACATTGTATTAATTCATTTTTTCAACTTCTTTGAATATTTAGTATGTACTATAACATGTTTTTCTGAATTTAAAGATAGTGGCGACCTAATCGTTATACTTAAATAAGTTCTAAATAAAATTAAAGTTAATATAGGACCGTTAAAGCTAATAATATCATTAAGGCTCTTTATCATTGTTTAAAGCCGTGCTTTTTACCTTGTAGAACTTCCGATTTTTAAGGTAAAGATATCTTAAGCCCTTCGTAATAGGGCGTAAACCCTTTCGACATTACCAATACAAGGACATACATTAACATTTTCTCCACTTTCTTCTTAATTATTATTATTGTCCACTTCATTATAATCAAGTCTTTGTGGTATTGCGCAAAATAAACGTTGTATTCAAAATGAATTTTCATAGTATCGTTAATCTTTTGAAACGTTTTCACTCTCGTCGAAAAAAGTTTGGTAGTAATCCTTAATATACACTATAAGGATATTAGTAAATAGTAAGTAAAAACTTGAGAAAGTGACCTCTATACACTTTCAAATATTCAAAAAAGGTATTATATTCGTATCAAACAGGTTATAGGGCTTCCAATTATACTTCTCTAAATAGCTGCAAGTCTTCACAAAATTTTTAAGGAGCTTATAATTAATATTAACTATTTTGACTAGTTTGGGAGAAAGGTTACAATAATTGTCCCGATTTTCGATAGTGTTTTCTGCCGTTAACTCGAGCTTTAGAGCCTACAAGTTGCGATAGTGGGAGTAATTGCTAGTTGTCTAACCCGAGGGGTAAAATCCTATAATAGGATCTATGGTAAGCTTATATGTATAGTTGTACCTGCTGTTGAAAGTTTCTCCTTAAGAAACTTGACGATTTTGGGAAACCCTCAACAATTTTAAGGGAAGGTATAAAGGGAAAAGAGAACTTAGACATAAGGAGGGTTTCAAGAAACGTAATTATCTTGCTCTATTAACCGGTAAATATCACCGATATTAATTCCTCTTACCGTATTCACAACTATTACTTAACGTATCCTACTACTGTTGAAAGCTTACTCCGAATTATCACGTAGAGATACTGGATTTCCGAGAAACTTAATAGGTTTCTGATCGTCAGCGTATAAAGAACTGGTACTAGCGGGGAGGTTAAAAGCATGGTTTAATGAGGGATCAGGAGATGGTTTCCGTGAACGTATTTAAGGAAGCTAAAGGTCCTCAACGCTCTTATCATTTCCTTGTAAATCTTAAAGAGAAGGATTTCAAGAGTATTCTTCAAGTTATGTGAATTCAAAAAGGCTTTGTAAAAGTCTCCTTTTTTATCTGGAAGAAAGATTTCATGGTTTCTAAGGTTTTTATTTAACTTGCCTCAAACTATTTTTAAAGTGTGATTTCACATCTCAATAATCAAGTTTATGAAATATTCGCAAAAGTCATGAAAAGCCCATGTTTTGCGATTGATTTTATCAAAATCCAAGTCTAAAATAAACTAGCCGACGTAATTAATGAAGTACATTTATGTTAAATCGACGTCAATATCTTTAAAATAGAAATATTAATCGTCACACTTAACAAAAAGGAATCCAAATACCTTTATAACCTTTATGCTTGAGTTTTCTCAATTCATCGTGATGTTTAGATAGAAAATTAACTTTAATTTAGGTAATTTAGGAGCCTGGTAAATTCGTCAAGTAAACTTGGCGATTTGACGAGCAGTCGAACAATGTGGCTTTCTTAACACGACTTCACGATTCTTGGTATTTTCGATTAATATAAAAATCTTAACAATTTAATTGAAAACTTGTAACATAGGGGAGAAAAAGAGTAGCATAAAGGGAAAAATCGGATGTTAAGGGTAAAGATTTTATAAAAAGTAAGGTTGAAAGTTATTTGTTATTTTTTAATGTTAAATGTTGTAAATCGTTGGAATTAGTCGTTTTTGTAATAATAACACCTAAAAAATTAGTAACCCCAGTAATACTAATTTAGCTGTTTATCAACTTGACCATTTTTAAGACTCTTAGTAATCAATTTCAACACTTTTCTTCAAAAAGAATCTAATAAATATCTCTTGATTCTTTCGATGATAATGATACCGTCGCTATTTTTAAATTCCTGCAAACCGCAAACACACTAAGAAGTCTTTCTTTTTACCACTTATAAGCCGTAAATGTAGCAATAGGGCGCTTTATAAAAATTTTCTAATATCTTAATGTTAACATAAAACGTAACTAGAAAGGAGCTTCTTCTTCCTCTACTTATCAAATTGTTATGACCCAGATAACGGTTGGGTCAAGAAACAGGCCGGCAGGCAGTTGAGTCACCCAGAGCCAGGTGTCCAACACACTAGGCGGGGAACACACAAGGATAGGGTTACGCCTAAGAAGAATCAGGACATAGGCAGCATAAGCAAGAGACCGCTTATGCTGCTTAGCAATATAGGCAAGTGATCCCGGACTGAAGAGCTAGATATATAAGGAACACAATCTCTAGGCATTTCCTAGATTCAGTAGATAGCTCTTTAGTTGTCAATCTAAGTATTCTCCCCAGAATAGCTTCACAGCTTTTGATCAGCACTACGAGAAGAACGTGTCGTTGATATTGTATTACGAATACCTCTGCAATTGACCTGCTAACATAAACTCCTCTGACTACTACTTATACTCACGGGTATTTAGTTTGATCATTACACAAATCTATGTTTAACCTAATAAGCACTGATCAGTGTTAGTAGGACTTTAAACGTTGCAACGTTTTCGATTAGAATCGTGGTCGAAGTAACAGTAGTATTACGTGATTAAGTGATGGATGTATTATTCTAGGTTGGGTAGACCGCTAGCTGGTCTACACAGTAATTTGTATGGCTAATTGCTTGGCTCGTACTCTAGTATAAGGTGGGCGCATACTATACTTGACTTTATAGTAGAACCACAAAACAATAAACTCAATCTGTAGTCAGTTGTAATGATCACACTAAATACCCGTGAGTATGTAGAAGGTGTTCAGAGGGTTTATGTTAGCAGTAAGGTAGCAGAGGTAACAAAAAGTGCAATATCAAGACTGTATTCGTGCGAGTGATGATCAGAAGCCGTGAGGCTATTCAGGGTAGACTGAATACTTAGATTGACAACTGAAGAGCTATGAAGGAAATACTATCTATCTTGGTAATGAAAGTGTCCTTATATATCCGCGCCTTCATACGTCTTCAGTGTAGGCTCGACTGGCTCGATACCGAGTCCATCGAGTCTCACACCATGCTGACCCTAACCCTTGTGTACGGTGTGTCTGTTGTGGATCCCTGGTGCCTGCCGAGAGGCTGTGTCCAACCGATTTCCTTCGTTATCTGCTGCGGGGCCGCCGCTGGTGCGCCCTGCAGATGTTGGGTCATAACATCAGTATAGTCAACTTTGCTGTAAGTAAAGTTGACTTACTACACCGCAATGACTACTGTTCCAATATAAGCTTACTATTAATATAACTACTAAACGTTAACTAATCTTTTAAGTCATTAGCAATTACGTTAGAATCCTATATTTACCTTTATTCCGGTGTTTTTACGTGATTAAGTATAACTTTTAATATGACCTCTCCGTAGTTTGACGCTCAACCTCGTAAACAATTCTCCATTTAAAAATCGTGATATTTAGGTTTTAAAGGTTAAAGTTGCGTTGAGTCATAAATTGTGCAAGTCAAGTAAAGAGTCCATTAGTTCTAATTATATCGCTCTTTTTCAAAGAACGACCCAAGATTTTAATAGTTCCTTCTACGCAAAGTTTGACAACCAAATTTTAATTTTAATTTTTCTCTATTAACTCAAGTAGTATTATAGATCCGGTCCGGTATATATTCCTTATTCTTAACGTTCCTCCTCTTTGGTAATCAACTGAATCTTCAACGTTTTATCAACTTATCGATTATGTGTGGAGGAGGGCTGCGTCAGCTCATTAGTTTAACTTAAGGATATTTATTGTTATTGTTATTGTTATTATTATCATTAATCACAATAATATAAGGGCTAACTCTAATTTTGCGAAACATCGTAGGAACCTTAACAGTTTCAACAACTACTTTAAGGTTGACGATACTTAAAATATTAAATAGGTTATCTCATTTGCCTGGCTTTCGCCATATAATAACTTCGTTTTATAACGTCAAAAACAGCATGTCGATGGTTGTAAAACCGTTTCTAATGTTAAGGTTATTATTAACTTGGTGCCTGGAATATTCCCTCCGTTTTTTTTTCCAAGGTCTTTCCGTAAACTATGGGACTTTTTTTTGTATTTATTAATGGCGGCGATTTACTCTTTAAACGAGTATATACTCTAAGAACCAGCAACATTGGCACCAAACCATTTGGGACTAAAATGTTTTTCTAGCCTTTTACTGCCATTAAAAGGCATGCCTTCTAGTTTATCAAACTTTTAATCTTTATGTTAAATTTTTTATATATTCTGAAAAGCAGTATATATCTTTGAAAACTTTCCTATATTTCAATAAACTTTGAAAAATATGTATCTGCTTTGATTATATTATCTTAACATTCGTTTTAACTTCACCGTCATATAATTGGTATTAATATCGTAAACAACGATATTTTATAACTTTAAATATGTGTTATTTTATAATGTCCTCTACTTTTACAACCTGATTTTCACCTATTAAAATTAGAGGAACTTGATGCTCTGAAAAATTGTTATATAATCGACGATATAAAGAACAGATTTATTGTTTAATTGAAACAAGTTAATCAAAATTATATCATAAAAATACTCATTATCTTGTAATATAAACTAAAACCTTTAAGGAGCTTGAACATATATTTGGTAATAGTAATGAAACATTTCAATATCCTTTTAAACAAAGTATTCTACATTTTTATACCTTATGAACTTCACGACTTAATATAACTTATCGACGGTTGGATAATGAAAACGCCGATATAACTAGCGAATCTTAAATTTCATCAGTTTTGATATCGTTACCTATGGTTCTTAAATATGAATTAAAGATGCCTCTTCTTAGAAGAAAAAAGGAACTTCCAGCTGTTTTTTACCAGTTTATTGTATTAATCTCGATGAAAACGTGTAGGATTTTAATATATTTCCAAGAAAAGAACAATGTGGTAGGGGATTCCAGGACATAGAAATTCATTAATCTAATAACTATTTGTATAATTATTGATCCTAGTACTGATAGTTATTCGCTTAAACAGAAACTAACTTTGGTTTCCCCAGTATGTTAACCATCAATCTCTATAGTAGTAATTATTTCCCATAGTATTACCAAATATTGCGAACAGTCTCCTGTTAGGTATTTTGTTGCCTTTTTATCTGGAATTATACCTTCAAATTCATGGTCCCCGTAATGATCGCGAAGGTTAAAAATATATTAAAAGTTTGGCATTTGGTTTTTATGGTAAATGTAAGGGTTTTAACCACTTAAGCGGTACAGGAAGGCGTATTTAGTTAGTTATTAGCCCTTTTTAAGAGGAGAATCTTTATGCTACGTGATTTTCTTTAACATATCATCATTGTTCAGAGCTCTTTTACCTTCGCAATTTACGATATAGTTTAAGTAATTTTACCTGAAAGTAATAGTGCATTTAATGTAATATATTACTTATTGTTTGTAATATGTTACTAAAGGGTTTTCAGTTGATTAATAACCGAATTTGCTTCCATTCTAACATCTTTTGCTATTTTCAAGACGATTTTTCTACGTTTAAGAGATTGTTATGACCCAACATCTGCAGGGCGCACCAGCGGCGGCCCCGCAGCAGATAACGAAGGAAATCGGTTGGACACAACCTCTCGGCAGGCACCAGGGATCCACAACAGACACACCGTACACAAGGGTTAGGGTCAGCATGGTGTGAGACTCGATGGACTCGGTATCGAGCCAGTCGAGCCTACACTGAAGACGTATGAAGGCGCGGATATATAAGGACACTTTCATTACYAAGATAGRTAGTATTTCCTTCATAGCTYTTCAGTTGTCAATCTAAGTATTCAGTCTACCCTGAATAGCCTCACGGCTTCTGATCATCACTCGCACGAATACAGTCTTGATATTACACCTTTTGTTACCTCTGCTACCTTACTGCTAACATAAACCCTCTGAAAACCTTCTACATACTCACGGGTATTTAGTGTGATCATTACACAGATCCCTTTAAATTTTCCCCCATTGTTAATATTAATGTGGTTTTGAATTTCAATTTAAAGCCTTTAAAACAGAACCTGATCGTTTGGTCCTTTCGTATTTACTGTTAATATAACATATTAAAGCAAAGTTTTCCTATCATAGTATCGAAAATTTTCAATTTAATGGTATACATTATTTTAATTTATTGTACGTATTATTATAATAGTAAATGAGGAATTCAATTAGCTAAAAAAAACTTTAACAGGTAGCATTTAGGTGTTATAGGGTACATACAAACTTTTTGATTCCAGTAATGGCTCTCTATACTTGTTCGCGAAGTATAGCTTTATTAGCATGTATGTTTTCAATTATCCACGAATATAATATCAATTTGTCAAATATCTAAATGAAAATTACGACCGATATTTCCTTCTCTTTTTTTTCTATTATCTTTTTTGACTTCGGTATTGCCCGATTCGTATAATATTACATAAGGTAAACGTTGTATTTCAAGTAGCTTTTTGTATTATCATAGATTTCCCAAAAAGTCTTTATTTTAATTAGGAAATTTAGATAATAATCCTTGGAATGATTCGTAAAGATTCCTATAAAAAGTAAGTAAAAACCTGAAGGTGGAACCTCTATTTATTTGAAGATGTTAAAAAATAGTATTATCTTCGTGTCAAATAAAGTATAAGATTTGATATCATATTTTTCTAGATTGTTCCAAATTTTGGTGAAGTTTGTGAAAAGCTTGCAATCAATATTAACTTATCTTGACTAATTTTGGGGAAAGATTAAAATCATCGTTCCACTCGTCCATAGTGTCTATAATATTCAATTTAGACTTTGACTTTTAAAGTTATAGTAATAGGAGTAGTTTTCAATTACTTAGCCCGAAGCATAAAGTTTTGTGGAAAACCTGTTGTAGTTTTACGTGTGTTGACGTACCTGCCATAGGAAAATTTAGTGGAGACTTGGATATTTTAAGGAATATCTTAAGGTTTTTGACGATTTTGAGGGAAATTTTAGGGACTATACGGTTTTGTTTAATTAACCGCTAGATAATGCCGACGTCAATTCCTTTTGTCATGTTGGCAGCTGCGGTTTTACGTACTTTTCCCTCGCTAAGCGCGTATCTTGCGTTATTGCGCATTGAGATTATATTACTGAATAGATTAATAGTTTTCTTATCGTCGGCGCATAAAGAATTGGAGCTATTATATTAAAATATTCAACCTGATTAGGGATTCAGAAATACATCCTTAAAATATATACAGGGGCGTTACAAGTTGTCAACGCTTTTTTCTTTGTTTTGTAGGTTTTGAGGATTAGAATCCTAAAGGCAGTTTTCAAGTTGTGTCAATTCGAAGAACATTTTTGCCAGCTTTAATAGGGTCTTTTGTTAGATGTAAATACCACATCGATTAACCTCTTTTATTGATATGGTTTTGATATTCCTTTGGAATATCTTTCAAATATCAATTGTTCAATAGTTCAAAGACTTACGATAGTCTTGGAAAGTGCGGGTGCCGCGACCAATTTTTTCGCCATCGTTTGACTTGATAATATACCAACTGACATAGTTGGTTAAGTACCTTTTAGTAGACGTTTCGTCGGAATTTATTACTCATAATTTCTGGTCAAAATTGATAAGAAAAAGTTATTCAAAGTCCTTAATTTACTCTATTCGCTTTTAATTAAATGACATATTGATTCGATGCTTTCAGTGAGGAAACTTAGCGATATGAGAGCGTGAGAACTTGTTGATTTGGCATGGAGTCGCGCGATATAGCTTTCTTAGCACGATTTGACTATTTTTGGTGTTTTTGCTCAGATTAGCAGTCCTGACGTATTTGCTAACATATCCAATCAACAATCATGTGATATAGGAAAAAAGGTGTGTTGTAAAGTAAAAGGTTAATGTAAAGTATAAAGTTTGATGTAGGAAGTAGTTTCGAAGCGTATTTATCGTTATTATTTATGTTCAAAAGCTGTAGGACTTAATAGTTTTCGCAGTAGTGGTACCCGAAAAAAATACAGACTTTGCCATTTGCTAACTTGATAATCTTGGATACTTTTGCCGGTTAATCACAATTTTTGTCTTCAAAAAGGTTAAGTAAAGATTTCTTAGTGTTTTCAATAGAGATACCGTTGCCACCTTTGAATCATCGCAAAAAAACAACATAATCGAGAGGTTTTATCTACCTATTTCCATAAAAACCCGACGTAATAGTAGAGGCTTTTCGCAAGAATCTTTACTTTACTTTAGTCTTTCACAAAGAGTAACCGGAAATTAAATTTTACTTTTACCTAGCCAATCTGTATTTGACTTCATAAGCATTGATTACTATTGATAGACCTTGCCTTATAGATCTTTAGACGTTACAACGTTCTCTATTCGAATCATAGTCGAAGTAACAGTAGTATTTCAGTATCAAGTAGTGGATGTATTTTTCTAGATTTGGCAGACCGCTAGCCGGTCTGCATACCAATTGGTATAGCTAATTACCTATCTCAAACCCTATTCTGAATTGATCACATACTGTACTTAACTTTACAGTCAATACAGTCAACCCAAAAAACAATACACTTAACTTGCAGTCAGTATAGTCAAGTAACTTGATAGTAAAGTTGACTGACTGCACTGAAATTACTACTGTTCCAACAATGTGTATTATTAATTAAATGTTTTGGGAGTTTCTTCTATTATTTCTTGAAGATATTACTGTAAGGCGTAATCTCTTTTAAAAATTTACTTAATGGAGGGAAGTTATTCGTTACATAAGGATATAAGTAAAAGATTAGTAAGACTCGTATTAGGACTTCAGGGTTCGCATTATTATTTAGGCCCTTTATCATTATTTGAAGGCGTGTCTACCAATACGTAAAGTTTTCAATTTCTAATATAAGTATTTTATTGTTGGAATAGTAGTAATTGTAGTGTAGTAGGTCAACTTTACTTATAGTAAAGTTGACTATACTGACTGCAAGTTGAGTGTATTGTTTGTAGGCCCACTATATTAGCTGCAAGTCCAGTACAATATGCGCTCACTTCACATTAGGGTACAGACTAAGCGACTGGCCATATAAATTACTAAGCAAACCGGCTAGCGGTCTGTCCAACCTAAAACAATACATCTACTATTCAAATAATGTAATATCACTATTACTTCAACCAATCTAATAGATAACGTTGCAATGTTTAAAGCTCTATCAATACTGATTAGTGCTTATTAGGTTAAGCAAAAATTGGCTACTTAAAAGAAAATGATACTTTACGATTACACTTTACGTTAAACAACAGTTAGAGTGGAAGAAAGATTTTTGCGAAAGGTTTTTACGAATTACGGCGGTTTTTACGGCAGTAGGTAGAAAAGACTTCTAGGTTACAGCGGTTTTTACAGCAACTTAAAGGTAACGACGGTATCGTTAATAAAAATACCAAGAAATCTTTACTAAAAATCCTTTTTAAAGACGTTAGGATGAACTGTCAAAAGTCTTAAAGTTCGGTAAGTTAGCAAATGACTAAGTTAGTATTACTACAACTACTACTACTATATAAACCACTAAGTCCCACGGCGAAATAACTTATAATCTTCGACTTTTACCAATAATAATAAACAACCTTCGATCTTACCTTTTACACTAAATCTTTACCCCTATTTCACTTTTTTCTTTTCCCTTACGCTAATTTAATCATCAAAACCGCTACCCTAAGCAAAAAACACTAAGAATTACCAAGTCGCGCCGAAAACGCTACGTCGCGCGACCTAACACCAAGTTGCTAAGGTCACACGCAACTTTACGTCAAAATACCAAGTTCTTACACTCTCAAATCGCTAAGTTTACTTTATGCCACGCTACCAAATCCGACGTTACTTGAACCTTAAGATAACACCCTTCTAGGACTTATTAAAGGTGTTCGAAGCTTTTGAATCTGTCTTTTTAAAATAATATGATAAAGATCTTTAAAGTTGAAATGTCGACGAAATTTTAACAGAAAAACACCTAGTTAACTTTATTGGCTTCTATATCGTCAAATACGATGACGGTGAAGATCCTGACCGCGCTTTTTGCAAGTGTCGTGAGTTTTTTGACGATTGAACTATTAATATATAAAAATAAATCAAAAAAACCGTTAAGTTTAAATTACAGTCAAAGTTAAAACATCGAATGATCTACGTGCCAAAGGAGAAATTTATCAAATTGGCAAAAGAACTTTTCGAGTTGACTCAACTTAAAGAATAAACTTAAGATCTATACTCCAACAGAAAAGGTGCTAAAGAACTTTAACGCCTTTACACGAGTTTCAAAAAACTTACTAACCCTTAGTTAAGTTAATTCCATTTTCGTATTAATGATAAAGATTATGTTAATTTATTCGGTAGCCTAGCACCTCTACGTAATTACGCGGAGTAGACTTTCAACATCGGTAGGGTACGTAAAGTAGCGGCTGTCAATACGGCAAGAGAAATTAAAGTTGGTGCTTTCAACCAGTTAATTAAACAAAATCGTTAAGTTCCTCAAAAACACCAAGCCCATATTACCCCCTAACACTCTAATTAAAGTCGTTAAGCTTTTTAAAAACCTGTTCATGGCTAGTTTACCTATACGTACGAGCCTACTACAAGTCTTACCATAGGACTTTACCCTTCGGATTAGGCGACTGGCAATTACCTTTGATACTGTAGCTCGGAGGTTCTAAGGCTTAGATTATAAGGAAACAATAATAAAATCTGGAATAACTATTATGACCTTCCCCCAAAACCTGTCAAGATAGTTAATATTAACTATAAACTTTTTACTAAATTCTCCAAAATTTGGAATAATGTAGAAAAGTACGACGAAAATCTTTATAACTTTTTCGATACGAAAATAATACCTTTTTCAAACATTTACAAGTGGATAAAGGTTCCCCATTGTGGTTTTCAATTATTATTCCCCGAAATCCTCAGAAGGAACGCTAAAAACCATTACCTAACTTTCCTAACCCGAACAAGCACCTTTCGTGAAGTTTATGATGATATAAAGAGCCACTTCGAATACGATATCCACCTTACCTAATATCATACAGATTAGGTTACCATGAGGTGGACCACGATAATAGCGAAGAAAAAAAAGGAGGAAATACTAATAGACGTATTAAATCAGATAATTAATAAGCTAATACGATATTATCAGGCAATAAAGGAGGTATATATTAGAAAAGCTACAATTCGCGAGCAGGTACGAGCAGTCGTTACGGGTGTTAAGGAGTGGAAATACGCCTTATAACGCCCAGATGCCACCTACGACGGCTTCTCTAGCTGATTACACTTTTCTCTTATAACTTTAATGGTACGTACACCAAATTCCCTCGGTATATACCCCAAAAATAGCGACTTTCATAAAGTGGAGAAAAAAGACTATACGGTGGTTAACTACGTCGACCGTAAGTACAGCTATAGGTGATCTTAACGCTCAAAGTCCAGTCTAACGATCTTAGACTAGAGGTAATAGCTACTTTAGCGTCAACAGGGCTAATTTTCAAATGGATCTATTAACTGTAAAAACTATTATCGTAATAATGGCAAAGAATGTTTAATTTGTGGTAAGTCTGTTTATTAGTTAACTCTCTACCCCCTAGTCAATTGTAATAGTAAAAGGGTAATGTAATATATTTAATACACTATTACTTTAGAGCAAAATTCATTTGATTATATCTCAGACTTCAAGGATAATGAGGTTATTAACTGTAACGATACCCTTAAACAAATTAAATAATATAAAAATACTGCTCTTGGTATGATTGTGTAACTAGCTAACTACGCCTTCATATACTGTTTAAGAGGTAAATACCCTTACCTTGACCCTCATTGAGCTCCTAACCCCTTATACACCTTTAACATTCGCGATAGTTACGCGAACCACACGTTTTAAGGTATTTGTTATGACCCAAGAACATCGGAGGGTCAGAAAACAGGCTAGTATGTAGCTAAGCTACTAAGAACCTGATATCCAACACATCAGGTGGGGATATCTCTTATGTCAGCAACCTTAGGGTTAGGGTTACGCACTAAGGATCATTGAGATCATGTTTCGATCCAACATGATCCAGCACTGAAGGTGTATGAAGGATTAAGGATATAAGGACACGGTCAGCACCACATAGATAGTATTTCCTTCATAGCTCTTCAGTTTTCAATCTAAGTATTCAGTCTCAGTATATTCTGAATAGCCTCACGGCTTTCGATCATTACTTGCACGGTTGCGATATTGTTCACTCAGCACCTCTGCTACCTTCTTGATAACATAAACCCTCTGACACCTTCTATATACTCACGGGTATTTAGTGTGATCATTACAGTATTTTACCAAATATAGGGGTAGTAAGATACTTAACAAGAGGTAATTCACAATATATAGCATTGTGGAGATAAACAATTACGGATATCAAAATTAATCCTAATGATACTAACAAAACCAATGTTGGCTTTAGCTTAAACGAATAACTATCGTTACTAAGGATAACGGTAATTTAAACTATTATTGGCTTCATTACATTCCACAACATCTCGTCCCCTGCCCCTTTCTTTTTTTACTTTGAGGATATAAAAACCCTCGGCATTAAACTTAATATCAATGCCGATAAACTAGTTAAAAATAGCTAAAGGTTTACTCTTACCTTTAAATAGTAGCACCTAAAATTTCATCCTTAAGGTCTAAAATCAAAGGTATTGAATCTAACGAAGTTAGAGATGCGCAAACTGTACCGGCGCTTTAACCACTCAGCTATTAACAAGCTATATAAAGTTCTTAAGACCGTAAGATATAAATATGTGGAATACTTTACTTTAAGAGCTATCGAAAATCTTCGTTACTACTGTTAAATATATATCTAAGCCCCCAAAAATTGAAATTTACACTAAAAACGATAAGGACTTTAATTATAAGGTTTTTATTAATGTGTTTTACTTAGATAATAAACCTATTCTTTATATCGTCAAATTCGTAGCCTCTTTTCACGGAACCAAGTTTCTAAAGTCCTTGTTAATAAAGGATATATGGGAGACGCTAAAAATGCTATGGATTGATACATATTTAGGCCTATCCAAAGTCATTATCTACTATATAAACACGAACTTTAAGGCGACGAAGGTTTATAAAAACGCCAACATAATAGGGATCTAGTATAAATAAGTGCCTATAAAGGCTTATTGAAGCATGGAGAAGGTTAAAAAGGTATACTAACTACTTTGTCAAGAGTACAATATCTTTACGTTAAAAATCAAAAGTTTTACGAACCTCAAGGCATGCCTCTAGACAGCGGTAAAGGACTTTAACGATACTATGAGCCTTAATATCTTAGTATTAACGCTGCTGGTCTTTAAAGTATACCCACGCCTAACGAGTAAATATCCGCTATTAATAAGTACTTGAAGGCGAGCTATAACCTATAGTAAAGTATTAAAGGAACTACGAAAGAAATTGGCACGCCGCTAAGTTAACGACGCCCTTAATATTAGAAAAGGTCCTACGATAATCGACGTATTTACTTCGCCATTACAAAGTGAAGTTTTGATATAGCGAGAGCTGGGTAAATAGGAGAGCTTATATAAAACTTTAAGTATCGCCAACTCAAAAATAATCGTTAAAACTACTAACGGCCCCACAACATTCTTCATGACCTAAGTTGAACCTTATATTAAAACTATTAATAAAAAAAACCTCTAAGTCAAACAACCTGGCCAATACAAGTCTCCTCTACCCATTATCGACAAGCTGATGAAATAAAATGATAACGAAGACTTGGTACTAAAATTCCGAGTAGAAAGCATTATTAAAACCTACGGTAAACCCTTTAAAGAAAGCGATAAGATTGAAATTAATGGCCTACTTACTCGAAAAGTTATATAATTCGTGTCAAAGACCAACTTTAAGCTCTAAGACTAAAATGTTACGATTTTCAAGTTGAGTATTATCTACGAAATCAAAGGTAAAACTATAGGGTAGCCGTACAAAAAGTTTCGCCCAATCGTTTGAAAATACGGTAATAAAGGCAAAGATTAATCCTTACGTAGTCGCCAAAGATTTAGAAGATTAGATAACACTTAATGGTCACTTAAACAGCAAATTTGTTAGCTAAAACTAAAGGTAAGTTTACACTTAATGGACGAAATATAATGTAAGTATACACGTAATTAGGAACCGATCTATAGCAGATCATCTTACCAAATTTGTCACAGGAATTGCGTGTTATTCACCTTCTTAAAACGGTAATACGATATTTTAATCTATTATATGGACTGGCCGAAATAAGCGTTTATTAATTTCTAACCTATTAATCGTACTTCAAGTTATAACTTGGTATAAAGCCTTTAATATACGACCCATGCTTATTGGTAACTTAAAAAAGAACTTCTTCCTAATGGGTATACAATCTAACGATACCCTTTTTGTTAAAACAGCTGGCTTTGAAAGATTGGAATGACAGGTAATTAAAAACTTAAAGTTTTGAAATTGCAAACCAGTTACGATGTTAGAGAAAGATAACTAACTTGACTTTAACAGATTGTTGATCCATATACTTAGTATTGATATCGGCCTTAATTTTATTCAAAAGAGCCAAGGCGTTAATATAACAACAATCGACAAAACTAATGTGGCCAAGGCTTAAAGATACCTGGAACAATATGCTCATAGCAGCCAGATCGCTACCTTATACCAACCGAAAGCTTTTTACGACCTATCCATTACGGTATATATATAAAACTTAATAGATAAAAACTTTAACCTAATAAATAAAAGGATTAAATGGCAAATGAGAAACCTGAACCGAAAGATTAATATGTTTCCGGTCGACTTATCGAAGACTAAGTTAATAATTTTTACGAATAGGTTTTTTGTAAACAACACCGACTTATATTTTTAAATCGGGTTTTCAATAACCCTCGTTAATAAAGACAAGTAAAAGGATGAGTTTAACATTATTGGTAACTTGATTCATTAAAGCTTTGTTAAATAAAAAAGGATTACATGAAGTTTATTGGCTTTAAAGGTTTACGGAATAATAGCTAGCTTTAATTTAGGTATTACAATATGAGAAACCCTTAACTTTATTATCAAGTAGCTAAAAAATTCCTTTCATTCCAGTAGTTATATGTATCTATTCCAAGAGCTTATTCGAATGCCTTTTAAGGCTCGAAACATCTAGTGAAAAACGCCGAATAATCAACGTAATAGCACTTTGCGAAGCTTACTAAGGCAGGGAAATTGTGTAGTTCCAATGTATTGACGTGAAAAAAAATCTTGTTAACACTATAACAAAGGTATCACCAATCAAAGCCCTTAAATAGTTTGTGAATAGCAATAAGCTAACTATACGTATCGAGGGCCACGTTAATAAGCCGCCCGGTAAGTCCAATTTACCTGGCGATGGTTAGGCATGTACTGGAAAATTGGAAGATTGTTAGGGAACTAACGATGGCGACTTATTCAATTGATATGGTTGAAAAGTTTATATAAGTTTATGAAGGAAGAACTTTTTGCGGGAACCGATGAAGTTGGAACTTGGAGCCGTGTGATAATAAAAAGTAAATGGGGTTAATTTAAGTGAAAATATGTTTAATTTGATATAGAAGTTAATTGAAATTAATAGAGTTTTAGTCAGTTGACGAGGTCAAAATTTAGCGGTTACCGGAAAAGTTTGGTCGACTACATTGGCGTATGCGTACAGAAATATAAAGCCGCCAGTGTTAGGATAATAGTAATTGCAATGAAGTAGGTCAACTTTACTTACATTAAAGTTGACTATACTGACTATAAGTTGAGTGTATTGTTTTTGAGCCTACTATATTGGCCGTAAGTCAAGTAAAGTATGCGACTACTTCACACTAGGGTACGAGCCAAGCAATTGACTATACAAATTACTACGCTGACCGGCTAGCGGTCTGCCAAACCTAAAACAATACATCTACCATATTACCAATACAATACTACTGTTACTTCAACCAATTGAATCGATAATGTTGAAATGTCTAAAGCCCTACCAACGATTATACTTCTTTCGAAGGAACCTAAATGATTTTTTAACCCTTTTTATGCTTTAGTGAACATTAAAAAGTATCTATTTATATTTAATCCCTATTTGATTAGTGTGAACTTGAAGCCCCACCGTGTCATAGTTGGTATTAGAGTTGTAAATAATAAAGTTGAATGGTTTTAGGGAATGGTTTTAGGGATGTGTTAATTGATAATATTTTTAATGCTTTCGAAGTATTTTTCGCTGATAAAAACTTAAGGAATATAAAGTCATAGGAATAGGTTGCCAAGTTCATAACATAAAAAACAGGTTTATTATTTAAGTAACACAAGTTAATTGAAATATCATAATTAAAGTCCTCGTCATTCTTTTAAGTTAATTTTAACTTTTTGGGAAATTCAGCGTTAATTTATTTATTTTGATAGTTTTTCAATAGCCTTGAACGTGGAGTATTATATATGTCCATGTTTTCTGGAGTCAAAGATTTTATATAGTTTGTCGACGACTTGATAATCAAATTTTCTGTGTATTCAATTTATTTCTGACTTTATGAAGTTTATTACCGTTTTCTTGAGTTTTTGAACATTAAATTATAAATGTTTTGTATAAAGGCAAGAGAAGTATTCTAGATTATTTTCACTATTCCATTAACGTTAACATTAACATTAACGCCGACTTTTTAATATTTTCTAATAAAAAAAGTAATGTGACATATGTTTCAAAGATATGAAATGTTATTGGTTTAATAATTGTTTGTATAATCGTTGATCTCAGTAATGATAGTTTTTTCTTTGTGTTAAAATTAAGTCTAGTTCTCTTTGCATTTTAAAAATTAAATTTTGTATCGGTAATGTATTTCTGTCATAGCGCGACGTATTACAAATACCTTCTTGTTGAGTACTTTGTTGCCCCCCTATTTAGCATGATTTTTGTGAAATGTTTAATCCATATAATGATAACAAAAATTGAAAGTATATGAGATATAAAGGGTATGATTGTTATGGTAAAGGTAGTGTTTTTGGTTTGTTAAACGGTATAGAAAGATATAGTCAATTAGTTATTAAGTTGTTTCATAAGTAGTATTTTTATGTTACATAATTCAGTTTAACGCGTTATTTTTATTACATGGCGCGTTTTTGTTTTGGTAGTTTGCAACGCGTTTTCCATGGTATTTTTTTAAACTAATGGTGTATTAAGTGTAATATATTAGTTATTATCTATGGTTTTTAGCAGCGGAAAGGGCGATTTAACTTGTTACCGGATTTATTATAATTCAATGCTTTTTATCATGATTACGATGATAGTTGGTACAGTTATTATATTTGTTTAGTTTTTGATTACATGATTATTGTTAGTATAGCTATAGTTCGGTAATATTTATTCAAGTTTTGAGCGTGTAGATTTGTTGTATTTTTGGTCGATTCTATGTATAATTCAGGGGGTTTTATTGTTTTATTTACGGAAATGGTTAGGTCAAATAAAAATATTAATTTACTTTCACGTCAGTATTATTATGGTTATAAACTACTATTGTCATTGATTTAAAAAAACTTTCATTGGTGGTATTTAGGCATTATAAATCGTAGTTAAACTCATCAATATCTATAATAGTTTCTCGGAACTATTTGAAAATTGTATCTCTTTAATATGTGCTTTTAATATTGTTTGTTGATATTTTTTTTTCGATCTTTATTGATGATTCTTTGGGCATTTCCTTTTTTGTTTTAGTTATCATTGTAGTTTTACTTGTTGTAATTTAGTTTATATAGTATTATTCAAAGTAGATGATGTATTAGAAGTTGTCTTTTTTTTATAAATTTTAGGGAAGTTACGTGTTTTATTTAATAAAGTTAGATATTAGTTGTCGGTGTGTTTTGTACGAATCTTTGGGAATATTCAGTGAAAATTTGAAGTTTGATCTTTCATTTACTTGTAAAAGTTAAGAAATGGTATTATTTTCGTGTTAATCAGATTTTAGGGTTTCCCGTCATTTTTTTATAATATTTCAGACTTTAGAGAAGTTTGTAATAAGTTTTTATTCAATGTATTTATTTCAACCTGCTTAAGGGGTAGGTTACGATAGTTGTTTTCGTCGTCTATAGTGTTTTTACGGTCAATTCAAATTTTAAGGCCTTTAAAATGTTGGTGATAAAAGTAGTTACTAGTTGCTTGATTTGATGGATAAAGTTTTATAGTAGGACCTCTAGTGGATTTACCTATTTTTGATGGGTTTGGTGAGGTTGCTTTTCGCAAAACTTTACCTTCAGGATTATTTTGGTGGTTTGAACTATCTTTTTCAATTGAGCGTTAGATGACGCCAACGTTAATTTCTTTTTCTGTATGGGTGGCAACTGCTTTATATACTCTTCTTTCTCCACGCTCGTATTTTGTGTTACCACGGGTATGGGTCAATTTTTTTGGTAAATTAATAAGTTTTTTATCATTTGGATATGAAGTGTTATTGTTGAGATAGTTCAAGATTTGATTTATTTCAGAATTAGGCGGTAGTTTCCCAAAATATGTGTAATGGCATTAATGGTCATTGGTAGCTTTCATTCGTGGTTCTTAAAATAGGGGATCAAAGTTAAATGTTTTTAAATTAAGTTTTGATTTTTTTCATTTTGAAGACAGTTTTTGTTAATCCATTTGTAGTTTTATTTTGGATAATGATTCCCCGTCCAATGACCTTTGTTTTCAACTTCATTTTAAAGTTCTTGTGTTATCTTTTAAATGTTAATAGTTTAGTTTGTAAACAATCTACTCAAGTTTTAGAAGGTACAGATGTTGTAATTAAATCCTTTACTAACGTCCAAGTCAAAAACATACTCGTTAATAAAGTTGGTTGAATGTTTTTATTCAATATTTCGTTCATATTTCAACATTAAACGTTTTTATTATAGTATTCAACTAAAAGGGGTTCTAGGGCTTCAATTTCTTTGATATTTTTATCGTCGTTCATAATATTAACGTTTTGATTGTGAATTCAATATTAATTTCAATAGGGTGAGGACTCAACAATTTAGAAGTGTTATAATGTAGTTGTTTGTTACAATTTATAGATTCTCCATGTATAATTAGCGTGTTTATATATTTACGGACTTGGCGATTCTATGATAGGAGACATAATTAACAATTTTATGATGTAAGGAAAAATTGATGTAGGAGGTGAATTTTAAGGCTGTTAGTTATTTGCTATTATAGTCGTTGTTTATTGTTGAAGGATTTTGAACTTAGCAGTTTGTTATTTTAGATTATTAGTATTAGAGGTTTTGGCAATTTGATAATCGTTTTGACAGTTGGTAGGGCCTTAGATCGTTGCAACGTTATCGAATCGAATCGTGGTCAAAGTAATAGTAATATTGCATTGGTCAAGTAGTGGATGCATTATTCTAGGTTTGGAAGACTGCTAGCCGGTCTGCATAGTAATTTGTATGGCCAATTGCTTAGCCCATACCCTAGTTTGAATTGGGCACTCTACAATTAATAGACTTGCATTCAGTACAGCCAACTTTACTGTAAGTGAAGTTGACTAACTACACTTCAATTAACCTGCTAAAAATAACAGTTAAATATTGTTCTAACGCTAACAGCTTTTTTTTTTTGTGCCTGCACACGTCCTTATGGTCGACTTATCTTTTCCGGTTACCACTAAATTGCCTCTTCGTCAACTAGCCAAGCCCCTGTCAATTCCAGTATATTCTGCACCCAAATTAACTCCAATTACCTCCCTTTCTCCTACGGCTTCAAATCCCTCATTTCTCAACTTCCGTATACAAGTCTTTCGCCACAAACTTATACACGCCTCCAACTCAACTGTACCAGTTAATTTCGCTAGCCTTAATTCTCTGGCAGACTTCCAGTTTACCAAGGTACCCCTATTCGCTGGTACGTGAATTGGCCTTACTAGGTGGCCCTTCCATGTAACGTTTCAATAAACCAACGCCTTTAAAGTATATATCTCGATTTTAATGGACTTTCTGGGCCTGCCGGCCCTGCTAGACTTGCCAGGCCTGCTGGCTCCGCTAGGCTTGCCAGGTCTATGGCGCCTGTTACGCCTTATATCTTAGCCTTTTGAACTTGCTAGACTTATGGAGCTTGTAGAGTTTATTGGGCCTGTTCCTCAGCCTTATAGATTTGTTAGGCCTATGGCGCTTAAGACTTTTAAAGGTTTTAAAAGTCTTCAGCTTCGTCTCGAGTTTCTTTTTGAGGATCGGAAGGATCCTTGTCTTAAGGATATTAAAGGTCTTCGGCTCAAGAAGAGTCTTCGGCTCAAGAAGAGTCTTCGGCTCAAGAAGAGTCTTCGTCTTCATTTTCAAGAGCTTAAGGATATTCCTTAAGTTGAGCTAAGTCGAAAAGCTTTTGTACCAGCTTTATATTACCTTGTACTGGTATATGAACTCTTTTCCGCTTAAATTCTACCTTAATACTCAACTTAACTCCTTTTTGGATTGAAATCTACATATTAATAGTTTAGTCGTTAAAAAAGTTACGAAAGTTGCTAAAGGTATAGTTGAGGTCATTAGTATTGCTATGCTCAACGATGTAGTAGCCGGCGAAGTTATTAAGGTATTTTCCTGTTAAGTTTCTATCGACATTTATTTCCTAGAGTTCTTCGTCGTAAAACTTGGTAAAAGTAGTTCTGAGGGCTTTAATTGCTTCTTTCCTTTCGGGATCGGTGATAACTTCGAAATAAGTGCTTATGGTAAATATCTCAAAGTTATAGCCTGTATAGGATTTGGTAGGCGTGTAGGGAGAGCAACTTGGTGTTTTGGCATAAAGTCGCGTATAAACTTAGCGATTTAGCATGAAGTTGCGTAACGTGGCTTTCTTGGCGCAACTTGGCGATTTTTGGTGTTTTCGCTCGGGATAGTAATCTTAACAATTAAATTAGCGTAGGGGAAATGAAAAGAGTAAAGTAGGGGCAAAAGTTTAGTGTAAAGAGTAAGGCCGAACGTCGTTATTAGTGGTAAAGGGTGAATATTGTTTATTATTTGACCATAAAACCTAGTCGTTTTTGCAGTAGTAACACCCATAGTAGTACTAACTTAGCCGTTTGCCAACTTGCCGAACTTTAAAACTTCTAACAGTTAATCTCAACGTTTTTAAGAAAAATTCGGTAAAGATTTTTGTTATTTTCAATAGCGATACTGTCACTAACTTCCAGATTGCCGTTATGAAACTAATACAACCAAAAAGTCTTTTCTATTTTCCTACCGTTATAAGACTGACACAGTATCAATAGAGGCCTTTCGCAAAAATCTTTTCTTTACCCTAACCGCCGTAGCTGTAAAGTGTAACCAGAAAGTAACTTCTTCTTTTACTTAGCTAATCTGTATTTAACTCAATAAATACTAATCAGTATTAATAAGACCTTAAATCGTTATAACGTTATCGATTCGAATCGTGGTCGAAGTAACAGTAATATTACATTAGTTAAGTGGTAGATGTATTATTCTAGGTTTGGCAAACCGTTAGCTGGTCTACACAGTAATTTGTATGGCTAATTGTTTGGCTCGTGCCCTAGTCTGAATCGAGCACTCCACAATCAACAGATTTGGAGTCAGTACAATCAACTTTACTGTAAGTGAAGTTGACTAACTGCACTGCAATTGACTTGCTAAAAATAGAAGTTAATATTGTTCCAATATTAACGATTAATTTTGAGATTTTCAGTAGTTAATCTTAATGTTTTTTAAGAAGGGTTTCAGTGAAGATTTTTTTGGTATCATTAATAGCGAAATCGTTATTTTTTTTAAATTGCCATAAGGATGACCATAATTTAGAATTTCTTTCTACTTACTATCGTGATAATTAATGCAGTTTGTAAAAGCTTTTCCCAAGAATCTTTCCTTTGATTTGTAATAGTATAAAGCGGAACTGGAAATTAGCTTTTTTAAACTTATTTGGGTTTAACTTAATAAGCATTGATTAGTATTGATAGGGTTCTAAACGTTGTAACGTTGTTAATTTAAGGTGTGTTTGAAGTAATAGTAGTATTTTAAAAGTCAGGTGGTGGATTATTGTTTCTTCCAAGCTTGGCAGACCGTTAGCGGGCTAGCGCACTACTTTGCATAGGCAATTTCTTGGCTCGTATCACACATTGAATTCGACACTCTACTACCATTAACTTGAAGCCAATATAGTCAACTTTGACTGCACTATACTTGAAGGTTATTCCAATATATTAAAGATAAAAGTTTGTGAAAAGAATTTCTGTCGATTATATTTAATGAGGTAATAGGTTGAAACTTAACGGTTTGATTTGGAATGTATATTAGTATTATTGAAGTATTTTCATAAGTTAGTACTAGTATCAAATTAGAATGCTTGAAAATAGATTTACCAAGTTTTTTAGAATATACTTAGCGTAATTTCTTACATGATAAATATTAGAGAAAATTGAATCAAATGACTTAGATTGGCGAATGTTGGAAATGGAAAAGTGGATGGATTTTTTAAGTTTAGGTTCGGCTGAAAGCTAGCTTTCAATTATTAGTATACACGCCGGGTAGGCTTCTGACAGCTTCCGCCACCACCACACGTGGCTCATTGCCGGCCATAACCACACTATAACGCCCATAATCATGGCCATCATGGCGTGGCTTTTCTCCTTGCTTGAGCTCTGCAGCATGAAATTTTGAGCACAACTTCTTCGAATGAAATAGAGGGGATAACCAGTGTTGTCCATGAACGCAAGACTTGTCTCGCTTCGGCACAAACTTGCACGGATCACCCTTCGTTACCAGACAGAAAAAGCCAACACCTCATTGCCCGTTCTCATCTACAACCAACACGCCCCAACGCCATCAACAGCAAGACTCGCCTCTCGAATCACAAAGTCTACGAGGTCAGTCTCAAGACACTTGCGCCTGTCACCCCCTCGTCACAAGGAAGAGACAGTGCCTCCATTCACACCCGTCGCCCCCATGGACGCCACAGATGACCTTGTGGAGCGCATCGACGAGCACGCGTCTGTGCAGCAGAAGCTGCGGGGCGGCAAGAAAGGAGGCAGTACCGGTGCCGATGCCGGCGCTGGCGGCGCGCAGAAGAAGGCGAAGGACATCTCGAGGGCACTGTCGCGGCTGCTGCGGCATCAGGCTACCAACGCGGGCATTGCGCTGGATCGCGAGGGGTATGCGCCGCTGGACAAGGTGGTGAGTTGCTGTGGGGCCCCTTTTGGCGCCTTTCACGAGGTGGCGTTGTTCTCGCTGCAGCTCGAGCCTGGGCCCCATACTCTTTGTCTCCTTCCTCGCCTTCCGCTCAAGTCTGCCTGATCTGTCCACCGCAACGCTGACACCGCCCACCAGCTCCAATATGGCCCCATCCGCTCCCTCAAGGCTACCCTGCAGGACATCGTGGCCGTCACGGCCGACAACGAGAAGCAGCGCTTCTCCATGAAGCCCGCCGACCCGGACGCCGCCGCCGCCGCCGCCACCACCGCCTCCGACCCGGTCCACTGGCTCATCCGCGCCAACCAGGGCCACTCGATCCCGCTCGCATCGGAGGCGCTGCTCACGCCGCTGACGCGCGACACGGCCCCCGCCGTCGCCGTGCACGGGACGTACCTGGCCCTGTGGCCGCGCATCGTCGCGAGCGGCGGCCTGCGCCGCATGGGCCGCAACCACGTGCACTGTGCGATGGGGGTGCCGGGTGGCGGCGGCGGCGGCGGCGACGGCGCGGCGGCGGCGACGGCGGTGGTGGTGAGCGGGATGCGCGGCGACGTGGAGCTGCTGGTATATGTGGACGTGCGGCGCAGCTTGGAGGACGGCAGCGGCATGCGGTGGTGGTTGAGCGAGAACGGGGTGGTGCTGACCGAGGGGCTGGGCGTGGAGGGCCTTGTGCCGCTCAGGTACTTCAAGGAGGTTGTGGGGCGGAAGGGGGACGTGGGCACGTTGTGGAAGGATGGGGAGAAGGTTGCCGATCTGCCCGAGGGCCTGAAGGCGAGGCCGCCGCCGGGGAAGGGCGGTGCGAGGGAAGGACCAGGCGGTGGACAGGGAAGACGGGGGGGGAGGGGAGGAAGAGGAGGCGGTCAAGGACGGGGTGAAGCTGTTGTAGGGATGTGAACTCGGAAATCTCACGAGATGTAAGGCTTCTTGGTATGGACCTGGCTAGACTGCATGACCTAGTTGCACGACTGGTGGAATCACACGGTTGTATCATCAGGTCTTCATGTGGTTCTCGAAAGAGACTTTGAGAACATGTCGGTCTCGGTCGTTTGCGCATTCAACGAACCTATTTGGGAGGGAAATGGTATATTCTATACCTCGCCTCTGACTTCAGGAAGCGCACCATCGACACATATTCAACGACGCTGTGTCTGTGGCGTCATTCCCGTTTGGATGATGAAGTCGCAAGTGATATTTATTTATTTATTTGCTATCACCGGGTAGTGCCCACTACCAGAGGCGCACTAGCTGCTACGAAATAGTCCTGTAGATTAGATACCGGCGGGGGGGTTCGCAACGCAGGCTCCGTAGAGGCCCGTGCGAGCCTATGAGACCCTGCGTCATCCACCCAATTAAGACCTTAGGGTGCCCTAGAGTCCAGAAACCCGTGGGCGTGTGAATTGTAGCCCTGGTTTGGCAACGTAATGCTGCCGTTTTAGTCCCCGCCCAGCGCCTAATCGCGTTAGGGATATGACTATACAGACCCTTAAAAAGGCCTTTTATAAAGCTGTGGTAACGAAAAGCAGAAAAACCTGTTAAATAAAGCGTTGATAATATTAAAACATGTAAATACATGTTAGAGCTTATATATAAATATAGATGGGTATAAGCGTATACAGGTAACGGTTTGTTGTTGTAGTAGCGTATAGCGGGAGAATCCCTATACACATAGCAGTCAATATATTAAGTTCTAATATAAAAGGAGGACCCTTGATTTAATCCGTTACTAACCTTGAATCTTCTTTTCTAATAATAAATTATGTATATATTAGTAAATATTCCTATATTTTGTATTTTATATTATTAACACCCTAAATTCCTATGATGTACTTTTTTCTAATTTGGGACTTTATATTAATGTGAATAATAGCCCCGTTACACAAAACCCGTTCGTTACACATCGCGCGTCATCGATTGCGTTTACTAGCTTCACTATGGTAATAGACCACCCTTATACAGACCTTACGCGCATACTTTTAAACCTTTTCCCCTCCCTGTTTCTCCCCTTACTTCCGTCCCCCTATTACCCTTACCTGCCCCTCACAACTGCGCGGGATATAATCCTATGCGGATTATATTTAATTGCTTTTAATAAAGGCCTCCAATAATATTTATGTTGAAAGGGAAGATTTGGGTATCCAATACACCTATTACAATTATAAGGGGTTTTAATGTTATAAATACATGCAATTGAAAGTGGGATATTAATTATTAATTGTTTATAATAACTAAATGTAGAGGCGGGTGTATCTACATCGATATTAATGTCGTGTGACCTTTAATTACTTACCGTGCTGCCGTTGCCGTAAAGGCGCACTTTAGGTACTTAATCACCCTACAATGGCTACTTTATTCCACCATCAAAATAGCCGAAAGCGGCGCGACATAGGTGGCGGCCGCGACGTTAATAAGTCGGCGGGGCCCTATTACCGCCAAAAAAAATGCTAGTAACGAAAACAAAAACGATGGCCTTAATAATAGCGGTAATACAGGCTTTATCGCTAATAAACTCGTTTTTACCGCTCACATCCCTTCGCCTTCTTTCCCTTTTACCGCCGAGCCTATTTCCATCCCCGGCCTGTTCCCAAATCTTATCTTTCCCTATAGGTAAAGTCGTGATCGGTAAACGATGACAGTAAAGACTTTGGTAGCAACGGTAGTAAAATTGTTGAATAAATAAAGCGAACGACCAAATAATATAAAGGGATTAAGCTGTCTGATTTAAAACATAGATATCGCCGGCAGACGTAAAACTTATTCGGTACCGATGAGCGGTAAACTCGATTTGTAGAAATTAAAATTCTAAATTTTCTTTTACTTTGGAAAAATGATTTATAATATATATAAATGCCCGGAAATTCCTAAGGTTCGTCAAAACCTTATATATATTTATTTCGCATGTTTATTTATTTTGCGGCTTTTTGTATGGTCGAAGTCAAAGTTTTTAAACTTTTAAGAAAATGGATAGTATGAATATTACTATATACTTCTACAGCTAGTATACATAGGCTAAGTGGCAGTGCACTATACTGCAAGGTAGATTCCTACAGAGTGCACAATAACGTGTCACGCTGCAGGCTGTACTCTTGCAAGGTGCAAAGTGCATCATGCGTGGTGCGGTCTGGAAGGGATATTCCAGAGCGCATAGCAAAAAGGCCACTACCCGGATGAGAGGTTCATAGCCTCCCATCCGTGGCGTGCACTCTTTAGAATGCTTCTGTCCAACCTATAATTTATCTTTACTATAATATCAATCTTACTCTTTATTTACATTCACGTGAATAAAGATTTTACTGACACTGATTAGTAGCCGACTAGGTCGACTATAAATAGCCAAAGAAAGAAGAGATAAATCGAAGTGAAATACCAATAACGGGATGTTATAATGGTCCTAATTGTTTATGCTTTACCATTACGCCTTATAAAAACTATACAGGAGTATGAAATTACACGGGAACGCTGTTAAGACCTAAAGTGTAATAAGACTATAAAATCTGGAATAATTTTAAAAAAGAATCACTCTAATACGATATTACTAATTAGTCGATATTTTGTCTACTAAAAGCCGCATTACATTAATCGTCGGTTTATTTTAGCGTTTACAACGCACTTGGATACTTTTGAAGAAGCGTTTTATTATGTATTAGGCTACGTAAGCTAAAACTACTAAGTTTTGAAACCTTTTGTTGGGACTTACCCGATCCAAACATAGCATTTAAACCGTTTACGAAAACCAAAAGCGGTTACAAACACAACATTCACATCCTTGCAAAACTGAAAAGCGATTACGAATACAACACCTAACCGCTTACATTTACCAGAAACGACTATAACATGATAATCCAGATCGCTTACCAAATACGAAGCAAGATTTGAATACCAGATTATACAATATACCTCCCTACACCTATATTTCCTTTCCCCTTTTTATGTTTGCTCTACTCACCTTTTCACGTTCGCTTTATACCGCGTGTTTTAAGTTTAATATTTATGATATTAAAGTTTTTCCTAGCTGTTTAACTAGTAAAACAATAATAAACGCTAATGAAATAAATTTAAACCGTTTAATTAGGTTATAGTTACGCTTTATTTACGTATTACTTAAACTTTATATATATTAGTAAGTGTTAAACACTTTATTTCCCTTATATTTACGTATTTATAGACTTTTTATAAGTTACGACAGTATCTAAATTTAGCTGTAGCGTAAAATCATCAATTTACACCGTTCCAAGTATTATAGATACATATAAACTTCCTACACCCAAATATACGATAGCTCTACTAATGACGAATCTGACAAATTCTAATAAATGTATAAAGTACCTTTTTAAATATACGTTGTTTCGTAACAATATTTTCAATTATCTAGATCTTGACCTATAAGATAATAAAATCGAGGTACTAATAAAGGATTTAAACCCTTATACAATTAATACCTATATTATTAATATCATCTTTATGCCGTTAGGATCTAAATACTTGTTCACGTGAATAGGTAAGTAGAAGAGTAATCAGAAAGATTGGTATTGTAGTAGTAATAGATATGATCGTAGAAGCATTCAGAGCGTACTACTCTGGAATACCTCTTATAGACCGCTCCACGCATTAACGTCGGTCTGGAATAGCCATTCCAAACCGTTCTATGCATGATATACTTTGCTTTTTGCAAAATTATAGCCTGCAGCGTAACACGTTACCATACACTCTGCAGGAGTGCACCCTACAATATAGTGCACTATTACTTAGCCTATATATACTATCTATAAGGGTATATAGTAATGTCTACGTAGGTAATATTTTCTTTCTTCCTTATATATTTCGTACCTATAGTGTAATAGTGAAAATGTGGTTGTATTTGTAAAGATTTAAATCAGTTGGTTTTGTAATAACAATATAGTTGTATTTGTAAAGGTCTAAATTAGTAATTTCGATAATGATAGTGTTATTATAAAATTAATTGTAAAAAGTCTAAATTAGTAAGTTCGGCTGTAATTAATAAGGTTTAGCAGCGATATTAATGATAATTCGGTTAAAATTAATAAAGTTTGACCGTAATAGTAAATATAATTCGGCTCTGGTTAATATAACTAAATAGAGGTAATATAGTTGTTAATAGCGCTTTTCATAGTTTTAGATAGGGGTGATTGCGTAAGAATGATTAAGTAGGTACGATTACGTAATATTGATTAAGTAATCACGTATTAGTTTGGTATAAAAAGATATATTATTATTGGTTGAGGTAAAACTTCTTTTTTTTCTTTTAAAAGCGCGTAGTTTTAGCTAATATAAGTCTTTATTCTAATTTAACCTTTATTTTATTTAAATAAACCAAGCCGCTTTAATAGGTAGGTTACTTGGCTAACACCCATATACTGATCTTTTCTTTAAACAAATGCCGCGTAAAAATAGGATGGCAAGGCGCCATTTAACGCGAAAGTACCGACGTGCCGCCGCCGTTGTAGCCGCTACTACCGCCAGTAGCCCACCATCATCTAGCACAATTTCCTCTATAGCCGCTACCCCGCCCGCTACCACTATACCACCACCCGCCTCTGCCGCCTCCTCCTCTTTACCGGCCTCGCCTGCCCTTGCCGCCGCCGTTACTCCCTTTCTCGCCGCCGCCGCTACCCTTCCCTCTCCCCCCTTTCCCTCCCCCTTCCTCAAATTTTAAGGGAAGGAATAAAGGGCTTTTAAAGTTATAAACTTAACTTTTTTTACGGGTAAAAACCCTATTATCTGTAGGGGCCTTTTTATGCTATAAACATAGCTTGGTTTAGTTATGTTAAGGTACGTATATTTTAAGTTTATTCGTTTGTAAACCTTGAACCTGTTTCCTATGAAATAGAAAGTACGAAGCGGATTTGTTTTTTCGCCTCGAGCTTTACATCGTTAAGGTACACTGCGAGGCCTTTTTGATACGTAAGGCATTGCAACGGTGTATCTGGGTTTGTAATCCCAGACCGCTAATAGACACGCTTTACGTATCGTGTGTCGCGTCCATGACCGCGGATAAGTTCGTTAGCGATTGTTATAAAAGCAGGGGTCGTTTAGTCTGTTACCACCGTTACGAATAGACTGGTAACTTGTATGCCCCTGTTCTAGTGGTTTTAGGGCTGTGAGCCGAAGCCGTATTACGTGTTCGCTGGCTTTATGGTAAGTTTCGACCGAATTTTGAAAAATTCTTTAATAAAAATATAACGTTCAGAGCGTTTCGAAAAATGATCGCGGTCGTAAATAACCAAAATAAACCGATATTAATTAGCAATAGGCGTTAACCGGCGGTCCTGGGAGTCAGCGGCTGTCGTTACCATTTAGAAACGGAGTCTACATATATATTACACAAGCGAGTTTGACGATATTATCGTATATCGTCATAAGGAGGGTGATACCCCTTTTACGCCTTTATCTAAGGGTATTTTTCGCAAGACGTAAGATCACATCTTTGTTGGCGTTAATAGCGTCGATAACGGTAATGGCGGTGGTATTAATATAAAGAGAAAGGGTAACAGGGAGGATAATAAGGACGCGATGGCATTGCTCTTTCTCTTTTTCAACAGTAATTAGCTTCCCTTACGGCTGGGTTGGCGTTCCTGGTTATAATAATGTTATTACCTTATTTAAATAATAGTTTCTCAAAAGTAATTTAAAATGTATAAAACAAATAATAGATAATATGCCAGGATCGGTACGATATCGTAGATTAAATTAGAAAAAAGAAATCAAGAGAGGTGATATATTAGGATCAGTACGATATCGTAAATTGAAATAATGAAAAAATGAGATAATCCGTTGGATTAAGTTGTGCAAAAAAAAAAAAAAAAATATTAGAAGCGGCGTGAAATGGTAGGATTAAATAAAGGTATAAATCGTGGGTCGGCTCGGATAGCGGAACTTAGACCGCTTTAAAGCTGGCGAAAGTGTTATATTAAGTTATTCAATTTGTAAAAAAAAATTGAGCTATACTAATAAAAAAGCACTTGTTATTATAAGGGCTTTTAACGCTTCGTTTGGTATAGCTTTATTATTTCGTTTACCGGGTTCAATTTGCCATTGATTAATTTTATTTTTTCGATTTCCTAGAGTTCGTATGATTCGCGTAATATTATAATATCTATTATGAACCGTTCTTCATTTGTGATATCTAACTTGACCAGGTATTTATAAAGCTAAAAGGAATTATTGTGAACAATAAGAAGGGCGTAAAACAAAGTTGAAAATAATTATCATAACCGTTATCGTTATAATAATACCCGAATTGAAACTTTTAATTATACTATAGATTTTTAAGGCTAAAACTCTTTTCGTAACCCTGTTATATTTAGTGGACATCTAATATATAATATTCTTACGAAGCGTAAATCCGTTTCGGGACGGTATTTAGTTGTCAAGAATTAGGAAGAAGCTCATTTATAAATTGTAGTCGATATTATGAGCAAAAAAAGCCGTTAGTAAAAACAAACAGTTTGATAGTACGTATATCTAACGGTATAAATTGTAAACCACATTTTAAATTATATATTAACTGCAAACAAAGCTTGCTAAACTCCTTACATATATCGTCCGTCGAGTTGGTTTAGTATTATGCGGCGATAAAGAGGTTAAATATTACTTTTGGTTATACTGTAAAAGCGACACAAACGCTATGTATGCGTTATCACTTATATTCGTCGGTAATTTTTACGTTATCTAAAACGAAAAAAAGTAACTTTGTTTAGCTTCCCCTTTTACGTAAGACTTAAAACATCGTTTTAAGGAGTAATGGTAACGTTATTGAAATATATTATATGATCTTTTATTAGGTACGTTTTGGGTTTCGCTTTGAAACCGGTTTTCAGAAGTTTCCTCTTTTTAAACGAGGAAAACGAGGTGTTATATAATGTTAAAGTATTGTCTGTTTATATGCCTATTAACGTAAAGCCTTTCGAACGGGCTATTAATACTAATAGGTGCAAGTCTAGAATAAAATTAGTTATTCTAAGCCGTTCCTTATAATACCTTTAGTAAGTGTAATACTAGTAAATACCGGCTTTAGATAAGCTGTAAAGTGGTTTTATAATACGTAAAATCGTTTCGGGCGAGTGGTAGTACTTAAGGTTTTTTGTTATGTCAGCGTAAATCCGTCGTTTAAACCGTTTCTTAAATTGGGTATATATCTATGTGATATCAAGAAGTTCGATATATAGATTATACGGTCTGTTAAGGGAGGCCGCGAGTGTAAAAATAAGGTGGTAATTATCTCGTTATAGTATAAGCTCTTAGGTTATAATATTCCTTTTGATATCGTCGTTATATTTTTTAATAATTAGGCGGTTTTTTTTGTAAGTTTTTTCGGTTTTATGTTTGATCTCGTAAACGAAGTGGGTTCAAAAAATCTTACAGGTATTATAAATAGTCGGGTTAAATCGTTTAAAACTAAAAACGACTTGGTCGATTAAGGTTGAAATTTTTATTCAGGTAAATTACTTCAATGGGGCATTCAAGGTAGTGATAATACTTTCGTTGCGGAATTTTAGGCTGAGCTCGCGGTTTACTATCTCTCTTTACATAATGAATGAGTTTATAACAAAATTTTTAGGACGGTTTTTGCTTTTCAAGTTAAAAGGGCGTCTTCGACGACGAGGTTTTTTTTAGGGTTGGTATAAACGAACCGCTTTTGTTTAGCGTAATCGGGTCGAAATCTTGTTTTGGAGGTAGATTTAAAGTTAAGATCGGTTTAAATTCGTCGATTTAGGGGGTATTTCGTTGGCGATTTTATTTGTTTTACGGTTTCGGGCCGTTCTTTTACGTCCTTTTTGTATTTCCGTATTATTATATAGAAAAAAGAATTTATGCCGTTCAGTAAATTAACGAATATATTATAGTTTTTAAACCCATTAATCCTTCAAGGGCTAGTTCATTTATCCTTCCTTTTCTAAACGAAAACTTCGAATCGTAATAATAAATACAAAACGATAGTTTTATGTAAATCATTCCTTATGACTAACGTTTTGGATACGTTGTTTTTAACCAGTAAGGAGCGTAATGCTGCTATAGCCTTTTCTATAGTATTAGCACTTTGCATTGTGGATGGTAATGGTATAAAGTCTATATAAATCCTCGGGTAAACATTAAAAATAAGGAACGTAGGGATAAGCCTACTTAGGTTAAAAGTATTATTAACGGCGTTAACGTTATTTCAAGGATAGATTCCTTAAAACTGATACCCTTTAAATTCTTTGAAAATATTGTATACATTTTCTAAGTGGTTCGTAATACCGCTTATATTTTTTAATACCTTATAGGGCTTTAACTCGAATAAGCCTATACTTATTACCGGTTATTCGAGCCTTAGTACGTTATTCGGTAAAGTTTAAAGCCGTATTAGCATCGTACATAATTTAATATAAAGGCCTTCGGTAAATATTAAACTGAAAATTAACCAAAATATTTTAATTGTTTATAACGAAAAAGTTTTGCGTCAATTTGGTGGCTTGAAATAATATTACCGCGTCGACGGCATAAAGAATCGGTTAGCTCTCTAAATATAGAACATTAACAATTACTTCGTAATGAAAATTTATATATTTTTAAGGGCTAAACTTAAACCGTTGTGGGGTTTGTAAATGTATTTAGCACTTATAGCAAAACCTTTCGATAATTTTAAGCACTTTTTTTTCTATATCCGTATAGTTTACGACGGAAAGTAAGCGTAAAAGGCGGTTTACAGCCTAGTATCCGAATTCTCGGTGTAAAATACGTAATTCTGGCTGTACTGAGTAAATAGCCTTAATTGTATGTACCTTGGAGAAAAACTATAAGTGGTCGAACTTAAGTAGGAGCGATGCAGATACGTTATTTAAGGCGTAAATAAGTTAGTTAGTCGTATTCAAAACCTTAATTCCGAGCTTATTCTCACTAGTTAATAAAAGCAGAAATAATGTTTAAATAACCACCGTCTTAAGTAATGATGTTTTATCCTTGCTAAATAGGACCTTTTGGTATTTTCCTATTCGGTTTAGCTAAAATTTCGGAAACTTTACCGTAAACGCGTTGAATAACCATTTTCCGGCCATTAAGATTTCGGCTGTACTAATTTCAGGTATAATACCTTAAAACCTATTTTCGTATTTATTGAAAAGGGTGAATTTTATCTTTATATAGGTGCTAAGCTCTTTATTTACGTAATTTAAGCTTGTAATATATATGAAAAAGGCGTTTTATAGGTTAGCGAAAATACTTCAGGTGGTTTTATCGTCTTAGGCTAATAATTAGGTATTATTACCCTTAAGGTCATTTTCTCTGGATATATTTTAATAAAAGTAAACGTTCAATCCGTTATTTATATCTTTGTAATCGGTTACATATGTTATAAAATTGTCTTTTATCCGATCTTCAAATGTATAATTTGCTTGAAATTTTCGTTTAATCCGAATTTTCTCATAGAATGAGTGGTTTTTAAACTAATAGCCGACTTTGCCGTATACAATATACCGCTTTTTCAAACCCACGAATCTTTTTGTGCCTTTTCACAAGTATTGTTATAGTTACAATAGGTTTCTTTTATTTCCGAACGATCGTTCTTATCTATTATTATTAAATTTTCCTCCTTAATACCCATACTTTAGGCGTTTGTTTTACTTTAGGTAAGCTTTAAATTTTCGATTTAAAACGTAATAAATAGTTTCGGCGAGGTTTACATTGGTAATTTAGCTCTTGTTTTAGGTTTTACCAGTTACAAATTCTGATTCAAGGCTTCTTTATAGGTGTATAAAGACTTTAAGCGATATTTAAAAGCTTGTACAAAAGGCTTTTAAATCCTTTTCCGGTTTAAAAATGATAAGATCGAAATTCGGGTTTCAGCGGTAAGCTTTCGTTACTATTTGGATAAATAGTTTGTTACCTTTATATTCCGGTTTAAACGCTGCCTGACATTTTCAAAATTTAGCTAATAATTTGTTAAACATCTTCTTTAGATTTTTATTAACGTTATCTTATTAGTTTTTTATGGATTTCTAGTTTATACCGGTCTCATCCCTATCATAAAGTTTATAGTTAATTTTTGTATAGAAATGAGATTTTAGCCGGTCGGAACACTCCACAAATATGTTTACTTGTGTAAGGTGTTATATATAATACTTTTTAGTTTACCCGGACAGTATATCAGGTAAAATGATATAAAATTAAGATAATTCAATATCTAATCTTTATATGTATTAAATATAACGCGTATTTCATTGTTAAGTATGTCGTACAACTTACCGTTATAGTTATTATTCCTATCACTAATCCTAACAAAGTTGGTTAACTTTATAAGGTCGTTTTTATTAGTGGGAAAGCGGTATAGTAGAAGGTTACGATAAGAGTCGTAGTTGGTGGATATTGGTTCGTAGAAAACGTATTAACGTTTACGCCGTTTCTTGTTTTCTAGAGCGGATCGATCTCTGTGTTTCGGCTGATAGTCGTTTCCTGGAGCAAGTTGCTCTTTGTGTTTCGACCGATCCTACTATAGCTGAACGGGTTATTTTCAGTATTTAGGGAGTGATTTGGTATTTGATTATATTTTATAGTATATGTTGGTATAAGGGTGTATTATATTTATTTGGTAGATAAGAATTATAGTCGGTTTTCTTTTTCGGAGCTTTTGTTTTTAACTTAGGGTATAAGTATAGGACGAAGCCGTCTTACACCCCATCCCTACCGTTTTATGAACTGTCTTTTGTGTTTCGATAGGTAACATCCTTTTATAAACTCCGTTTGATACAAATTTTTATCCTTTTAGTCTAGTAAGTCGATAAGTTACGTTATTTCGCATAAGGTTTTTATAAGGAGGCCGTTTTTATCCCTCGGAGTATTAATGCCTTTGATTTGTAGTTGGATCCGTAAGGCTTTAACTATAGTAGGATTTACTATTTGCCATATATCCAACGTTTAACCCGAATTTTTTATAAAATTTATCTAGTAAATTGGGTCCTTGAGCTTTCTCTTTCCAGTAGCGAAACATAATGGCTATGATATATATGTTAATCATGTAAGGTTTTAGTTTTTCAACTAGCGTGTCGATAATGTTATTTCAAAGGCTCAGATTAATTTCGTGTATTATAGCCTTCCTAATTCCCATATATTTGATTAAAAGGTCGAAGTCAACGCTGATTTCCTTTGGTGAACTCGGTTTTGGGGTTATATCCATAGTTTTGGAGCTGTTGAACATGGTGTTTTTTATGAGTATGTCGTATATTAGAGCGGCGTAAATTAGTAATTTCGCGTTGTAGTTGGTTATTAAGTATATTAAAAGTTTAAGGTAATTTATTCCAATATAAAATGAATGAAATAATTAAAGTAATCGAAGTAAAGCTATTAGCATTTGTTAATGTAAATCAATTTTAAACGATATGTAAATAAGATGTTATTATAAATTAATTAGGCGTTTTAAATGAGTTTTGTTAGAATTTGGTAACGCTATAAAGCTCAGTAGCTAGGAAAACTTAAACTTTATAAGTACTGAACTTGGAATACACAGGGGGAACATAGAGAAGTAAGTAAATTCAAAAAAAAAGTAGATTGTGGGGAGGTATGTTGTGTAATCCAGTGTTTGGTGATTGGTCCAGATTAATGTGTTGTGCCCAAACTTGATAGAATAAGCGGTTTGATTGTTTTGTGCGTAACTGCTTATGCTAAAGTAATCGGTTCGATAGCTTTGTATATAACCGCTCTTGCTAAAGCGAACGGTGTGGCTTGTCGAAAATCGGATGGATCCCAACGAAGGGTTCCAAAACTTGGTGTTTTTGGCTTGCGCATCCTGTTATATAATAAAATGCTTTTTAAAAAGTACTTGGGTACGTTAAAGCGCCAAATAAGGGTTGATAGTATCGTATTAAAGTTATTCTTTTTAAAGTCATTTAATCTTTATATTATTTATATACACCATCGTATAAGTTTTGTAAAAACAAAGTGTTGGTGTACAAGTAGTTGGAACCGCTATAGCATCATACTATAGGTATTCAACTTATATCTGTCTTTTCTTTCCCAGGCTGTCCATAGTCGACCGAGTCGGCTATTAATTAGTGTCGGTAGGGTCTAAATACTTGTTTACATAAATAGGTAAATAAAAGAGTAATCAAAAAGATTGGTATTATAATAGTAATAGATATGATCGTAGAAAAAAATTCAGAGGTTTACGGTATAGGTAAGGGCTTATAAGCCCTTTACTCAGAGCGTACCACTCTGGAATACCTCTTCTAGACCGCTCCACGCATTACCATCGGTCTGGAATAGCCATTCCAGACCGCTCCATGTATGATGCACTTTTCATCTTGCAAGAATGCAGCCTGCAGCGTAACACGTTACCGTGCACTCTGCAAGAGTGCACCCTGTAATACAGTGCACTGCTACTTGACCTATATATACTATCTATGAGGGTATATATTGATATTCACATTTTAATTATTATAACGGCGAAATTAAAGGACGCGACTTATTTAACGATTTTAAAAAGGATTTTACGAACTCGACGCCGGATATAAAGAATATAATCGATGATAAAATTTTAAAAATACAACGAAAACAATTACAAAGTAAAGGTATTAATACGAACGATAAAAACAATAGCCATATTATAAAAAACCTACTAGTAACGGCCTAGCGTATACAAATACCGAAGTGAATAAACAATAGAATAATAAAAGTGAAATTTATAAAAGAACACTGGCTAAAAAAAGGTTAAAAACGCCTACTTAAAATAACGGACCGGAAACGAAAAAAAGCCTTCATGAATAGAAAAAAAGCGCTTAGTATGGTTGAACGCTCGCCGCGAAGTGGAGATGGAGCTAAGAAAATTAACGAAAGAGGAGGAAACACTGTAAAAATTATTTATAACTAAGGTTAAACACGAATCTTTCCCGAAACGAAATTTTAAATAAAAACCAAAACAAAATTATACCCCGTATACCGTTAATAATTGAATTAACTACGAAAAAAACAACCCGAATAAAAAACGCACCGTTTTAGTAAATAATAAATAATGTAAAACGTTAATACGTACCTTATAAACTAATACCTACCAACCATGAACCTTATCGTAATTTACCACTGCACCGATTTTTCACTAATAAGAAAGACCCCATAAAGTTTACTAACTTCGCCAAACTTTAGTATAAGGACAAGAACTACAACGGTAAACTATATGAGGTACATGATAATAATATACGTACTATACTTAATACGTATAAAAGACTGGATATCAAACCGTCCTAATTCTATGTTATCTTGCCTGGAATATTATTTAGGTAAGCTAAAAAGTGTTATATATACCACCTTACGTAGGTCGATACATTTGTGAAATATTATAACCGCCTGAAATCGAATTTTAATATAGAAATAAACTACGAACTTTATAATGGGGACTAAATCGGTACGATTTGGAAATTAGTAAAAAATCAGCGAAAAAACGATAATGAAAACCCATAGGAGGTACTTACCGCTTTGTTAACAAATTTTCGAAAATTCCAGGCGGCCCTTGGACACGAATACAAGGGTAATAAACTGTTTATCTGAAAAATAATGAAAATATACCGCAAAAACTCAAATTTCGACCTTATACTATTTCAAACGGGAAAAAATCTAAAATCCTGTTATATAAGTTATAAAATATTGTTCAAAACATTGATACGCCGATAAGTAAACCTAGGATTAGTATTGATAACTAATAAAACGAAAGATGAAAGTCAAATTATTAAAACAGAACTTACCGAAATAATTTACCACGTTTTGAATCAAAGGTTTGAAGTATACCTAAAGCATAGTAAACGCCCCAAATAAAGCTAATAATAAGAAATATATAAATAAGGGAGCTATTAGAATAGGAGGTAAAGTAACTATAATCGAAGACAATCTTATGGTTAGGGACGAAACGTATCGCGGTTATAACAAGACCTATAAAAAAGTATACGAAGCCCTATAAGCTTACAAAAGCACTATATTGTATATGGCAAGATCGGCTCCTAGTTTACTAACCACCCCGTTCACGAATAAATTCGAATTAAACGATAGTTGAACCTGATTACGCATTCAAATAGCTGATAAACGCCAATTTTACAATATACGTATCCGAATACAAAGGCGTAAATAATAAGCTTAACGCCTACCCTTACAATTACAACTTCGGGAAAAAGGACTTTAGAGGGGATAATGTTTACTAAACAGCACAAAACGACGAAACCGCACAATGCATTTTCATAAGCCTTAAAAACGCCTCCTTTTTACATATTATAGGTTTGGACTACGTAAACGAAGTCCTAAACGCACATAATATGGCGTTATAATTCAAGATTATAGACAAATACGGCAACCGGTTTCAAGGTATCATACCTAATACTAGTATAACCCAAATCTTAACAACCGAAAAACGTTAATTCAACGTGTTTGTAATAAAGTTCCCGAAGTTTTAACTAAATAAAATAAAAAACCACCGAAAAGTCTTATTTAGTAAAGGAAAAACGTCGTTACTGAAAACCATCGTTGTAAATACGCGATTCGAATCAGTTAAGTTTTACATAATGAACTTTAAAACACTATTCCTGCTTTTATTAACTAATATAAATAAGTTCGAAGTTAAAGTTCAGAATACGACTAACTCGCTTATCCGCGCCTCAAATAACGTATTCGTATCGCTTTAAGTTAAATTCGGTTATTTATAGTTTCCCTCCGAAATACGTATAATTAAGTTTATTTACTTAACGCAGCCGAAATTACGAATACTACACCATCTATTCTGATACCCGGTTATAAAACGCCTTTTACAACTACTTTACGCCATAAGTTATACGGATAAAGAAAAAATCGCACTTAAAACTATTAATTTTTTTTTGTCATAACTACCAGTTATACCTACAAGCCCTATAACGTTTTAAATTTCGCCTTCAAGAAGACATAGACTTTAACTACGAGGTAATTGTTATTATTATATATTTAAACAGCCAACTGGTACTTTATACCATCAATGCGGTAATATTATTCAAAGCCGTCAAGTTTATACGAAACTCTTTCGCTATAAACTGCTAAGAAGATTTAATTAACTATTCGTTAAACATCTATTTAAGGCTTTCGGACTAAATTACTCACGACGCTAATATGGTCTTCAACTACACAGAATAACATATCAAGGTTAATATCGCCAGTAACGAATATAAACAAATACCAGTAAAAGCATAATAATGTATTCATAAATGCGAACGACGTTATAAACCGTTTATAAAAGGAATATACGGTATTGTTTAAAAAACTAAAAGGTACCAATTTGAAGGTATTAATACTAAAAATAACGGTTGACTCCGTTAACAACCCTTTCAATCCAAGTAGGTTTATCCTTACGATTTTTACTTTTAGTGCTTATCCAAGGATTTATACAGACTTTGTACTATCGCTAACCACGATGTAAAGGGCAAATGTTATAGCGAAAACCATAATAATGTTACGTTCTTTACGAGCTAAGAAAAGCATTTACAAAACGCTAGCCATAGAGAATAACCCACGTAAAACAGACGTTTTAAACCTACCACTGTAATCTAAGGTCTGGTAGTATAGAGGATTGGTGTATATGCCAAGCATAAATTATACTGGGGGAATGGCTACCCGCAGTCATGGGAAGAATGTATGGATGGTAAAAGAGTACTCGCAGGGACTAGCTAAACTAGAAACAACAATACAAATACACCTCTCTACCCCTCTAATTACCTCCCCTCAAAGAGACCGTTTGTACTGTAATCAGGTCCTGGTTTGGAAAAATAAGAACGAATGGACTGACCCTTAAAATATTAACAGGTTTAAAGGTTATAATATATTTATTAACTTACTAAACAATACTAATCTCTCTCGTTAAATAATACTAGAAAATATTTAAAAAAGATAGAAAAGAACGGCCTAAAACTGCAGTTTAACTAAAACCATCGATAGGACACCCCCCAAAACGACGAATTACAACCGCTCCTAGTTTTAGCCCACCCCCCGAATTATACTTTCGGCACGTTTCCACTAAATAAAAGTGGTCCGTCTATACTAACCTTACTAACAACTAATTGTAGAGGCCGCCCTTTTTACTCGAGAACCAAAAAACGCCCCGGAGCTATCGCAAACTCTTTATTACTTGAAAAGAGATTGAAAACCGTAAATTTAGATTAAAGCTCCACTCTTACGGTATTATTACTACTCCAAACACCCCTTTCGAATAATCCACCTAAATAGAAATCTCTACCTTAATCGACCAAGGCGTATTTTTCTTTAAAAGGTTTGACTCAACGATCTATAACGCCAAAAAAAATTTCCTTACTCTCCTCGTTCACAAAATCAAAGATAAAACCGGAAAACCTTAAGAAAAGACCCGCCTAATTATAAACCATTACAATAATGACGGTAAAAAAGATATTATTATTTAGTCGCCTACCTTACAACGGGCCAACCACCGCTTCATTTTTATACTCGTAACCTCCCTTATTACTCCTTATAGCCTATATGTCAAACTCCATGACATTATATAGGCATATGAATAATTTAAGATGCGACTTAAACAACGTATTTACGCTGATATGTCTGTAGATTTTCAAAAACAACATTTACTTAAAACGATTTTACGTGTTATAAACCCACTTTATGGCCTAGCTAAAGTTGGTATCTACTGGTATAACACTTATTAAAGGTACTATAAAAACGGTTTAGGGTAATTAGTTTAACTTTAGATCCGTACCTATTAGTGTTAATAATCCGTTTTAAGGGCTTTATACTAACGGATATATAGACGAACGATACACTAACGCTATATAACGCGTCGTTTTCGGCATTAAAAGAGAGAAGACTTTTAAAATCCGGCCTAAAGGCGAAACCTAAAACGTACCTAATGGAGAACTACATGATCAATTTAATAACTTTATTATTATGCTTAAGAACGGCGTTTTAGGTTTTACTTAAAAATGGAAGTTGTATAAAGTTGCTTTTATCGTTTTAGATAACGTAAAACGAATCGACGAATATAAATGTTAACGGGTACGTAACGTTTAGGTTGCTTTAGTAATATAACTAAAAACGGTATTTGACTTTTCCGTAGTCACGTAATACTAAATTACCCCGTTGAACGATATATATAATGCGCTTCATATACGCCTTATATAGAAAATATGCAATCTAAAACGAGGTTTGTAATTTATACCGTTAGATATACGTATTATAAAGCTATTTGTTTTTATGAATAGATTATTCGCCAATAATAACGACTATAGTTCGTAAATAGGCTTCGATCTAGTCCTTGGCAACGAAACTCCGGTACGAAAAGGCTTTACGCTTCGTGAAAAAAAAATATTTATTAGAGCTTTACCAAATATAATGTTACGACCCAAGTATGATGGCGGGTTAGGAAGCAAGCCAGTGTGCAACTGAGCCACTTAGAGCCTAAAGTCCAACACATCAGGTGGGAAACACCTCTCCTTTATTAGCGGAAATGACTAAGCCAATCACGTGATGAGGATCAGTGGGATCAGTACTGATCCAAGTGATCTAGGATTAGAGGGTTCAGCACTGATTCAAGGGATCCAGTACTGAAAACGGTATGAAGGCATGGATATATAAGGACACGGTCAGCACCACATAGATAGTATTTCCTTCATAGCTCTTCAGTTGTCAATCTAAGTATTCAGTCTACACATCTAAATAGCCTCACGGCTTTTGATCATTACTTGCGCGGTTGCAATATTGTTCACTCAGAACCTCTGCTACCTTCTTGATAACATAAACCCTCTGACACCTTCTATATACTCATGAGTATTTAGTGTGATAATTACATATAAGCGAGTTGTGAAAAACTTACTGGCCTCGGAAATTTATAATATGGTTAAAAGTTTCGATTCGGGTATTACCATAATAATAACAAGTCGGATAATTATTTTTAACTTTAGTTCATACCCTGCCCCTTTCGTTATATGTACTAACTCTTTTTCTCTTTATAAATATTTGGTTTAACTAGGTACTACGAACGAAAAACGTTTAGTAATCGATATTATAGCTTTACTTAAATTGTATAAACTCCAGGAAACAGATGAAACGCGGTAAATCGATATGAAATCCAATCCGACGGACGTAATTACCAAAGTTATACCGAACGAAACGTTAAACACGTTTATATTAAAAAAACACGTTATTAACTAGTATTTCTACAAAGGTTTTACGACTTTAATATGGTTGGTATATAATACCTTACGTTTATATTTTTGTTTTACGCTTTTATATAGTTCGAAATATATTATTTACGCGGTTCCCACATTTATAACACGGTGTATAACTTATATTTGTACCGGCCTTAAGAATTTAACTCTACTTCAATCTGTTATTTCGCGCTGCTTATAATATACTGTTACACTTTGTTATAAGCTCTTCGACCATACTAAATTCTTTGACTATTTACCCTTTTCGATTCGAATTTACGATTTCGCACTGCTTCCAATGTATTGCCACTTTTTATTTTATACACTTCGACTCTACTAGGTATATCACTATTTACCCTTTTCTACTTAAATCTATTATATCGCACCGCTTTAAACATTTTGTTACTTTATATTTTATACACTTCAAGTTACATCTATGACTTGTTTTACAATTTTTTTTTTTTTGGAAAGTAATAACATTATTATATAGCGTACTGCATTATAGCCGGACGCACCGGTCCGGCCGTAAGGAATAGCTATTTACTACCAAAAAAATAGGGAGAAGGTAACGCCGTCGCATCCCCACCATCCTCTCCGTCGCTCCCCCCCCCCCCTTTGTACTATCTTCACCGCTATTACTGCTATCGACTTTATCGGCGCTAACGAAGATGTAGCTCCGCGCCTTAAACTATATACCCTTAGGTAAAAGCGCGGGAGGGTCATTACCTTTTTTACGGCGACGCGAGATAACGTCGTCCAACTCGCCTGCGTAGTTTATACATAAGCCCCGTTTTTGGGTGGTAATAACGGCCACCGACTTTGTTGTTCACCGGTTTGCGCCCATTACTAATTAATATCGACTTGTTTTAATTATTTGAAAATGTGGTTGTTTTCATAAACGTCTTAAACATTAATTTTTTAGGAAAGAAGGTTTTGAAAAATAGGATTAATCTTAATATAAAGCTAGCGAGTGCGTAATACAGCTTCGGCCTACGGCCTTAGGATTAATGAAACGGGGGCTTATTTGCTATTAATCCCCTCGTAATTATGGTAAAGTAACGAACGACTTTTATTTTCGTAGTAATCGACAACGGACTTACCCGCGGCTACGGACGCAATATACTGCACGTAAGACGTATTTATTAGCGGCCCAGGAATATGAATACAAGTACGCCACTTTAACGTTTTACGCTTTAAAGAGACTTCGCTACGTACCCTAGCGATGCGAAGCTCGATGCGGCGAAATAGGTCCGCTTCGTATTACTTATTTAAAGAAACAATAAAGGTATATCAACGGATGGATTTGAAAAATACAAACTGTGGCGAAGTTTCGCCAGGTTACGCTTACGATGTCGGAAGGTCCCCGCAGGTAAGGTAGTTTTTACCCACAGAGAAAGGGTAAAGTTTATAGCCTTAGGA
>JASMMZ010000003.1:22463749-22554705 GCA_038502455.1 Anisogramma anomala
GGGGGAGGCAGTGGTGGCGAGGGATAACGAGGCCGGGGGAAGGGCAACGGCGGCGGCAGCGGGTCATAGCAAGGCCGGGGGGAGGCGCTTATAAACTAAATAATACCCGACGAGGATGGGCTGTTAGTGATAATAGTAGTGGTGTTAGCGGCGATAACGGCGGTGGCCGCGGCGCCGCGGCGCTTACACTCCAAACGACGCCTTACAAACCTGTTTTTACGCGGCATTTATTTAAATGTAAGGTAAGGATATAAGCATTAGTCAAGGAATTTACCTATCTAAATGGGTTAGATTAGTTCATTAAAATAAAGGTTAAGTTAGGTTGGAATGTGGACTTGTAATAGCTTTGGGTACGCGCCTTTCAAGGAGGAAAGCAAAAAGTTTTGCCTAAACCGATGGCGATATAACTTTTTATACTAACCCAAAACACGGACCGACATAATCACTCCAACGTAATCACCCTTATAACCCTTATGGAATCACACCCTTATCGGAAAAAATAAAATATATTATTAATAATAGTGTTGCTACCGATTAACCACACCAATCAAGCCCTTACTACAATTACCACCGCAGCCAGGAATTACCAATTCAAACCTCTAAAATTAGTATCGCAACTGCACTGTCATTACAGAAGCTACTGAGTCGAACTTTTGCAATTAGTACTATAATTAAACTATCATTACAAAAACTACTAATTTGAATCTATAAAATTAGTACCGCAACTATATTGTCATTACAAAAGCTATTGATTTGAATCTTTACAAATAGTGCCGCAATTACACTGCTCCTATTGGGATATGTGTATGGAATATACAAAAAAGAAAGAAAAGATTGCCTATATGGATATTACTATATACCCCTACAGCTAATATACATAGGCCAGGTAGCAGTGTACTATACTGTAAGATGGATTCCTGTAAAGTGCACGATAACGTGTCACGCTGCAGGCTGTACTCTTGCAAGGTGTAAAGTATATTATACGTGGCGCGATCTGAAAGGGGTATTCCAGAGCACATAGCAAATGAGTCACTGCTTGAATAAGAGGTTTATAACCTCCCATTCGTAGCATGCACTTTCTGAAATGCTTTTTTCTAAACTATAATCCATATTTACTACAATATCAATTTTACTCTTTATTTACATTGATGTGAACAGAGAACTCACCGACAGATAGTAAATTAAACGGAAAATGTTACGTTTCTCGTTGTACTAAAGGCAGAGTATATTATCGTTTTGAAAACGGAATCGGTGGTAATAAGATATAAAGTCCCTGCATCCTTATTTTATGATTGGAAGGAGGTATAAAAGGGGTCCTAAAAGTAAGAACTAAAGTAAAAAAGAATCAATACACTTTAACTTTTGGTAATTATAGCCGTGTTTAATCAAGTATATAAGGCTTTATCTCTTATATTAAAGGAAAAAACTCCTTTAGTTTTAATTAAATCATTTTCATTTCATCGTTGTTAAGCGAATTTTATAGTAGGATTTAATTTCGCTAGTGAAGGGTTTGTCGCTATCGGTAAAGCGGGTGGAAAACCTGATGTTAATGTTCGTTAGTTTGTCTGCAGCTTCATTTACATCGTTACCTATATATCTTAGATATTTCATTGTAACGAAATCCGAATAGAATTCGATTGCCGCGTAGAATTCCTTAAAAGTTTATTAAAACGAAGAAGCTTCGTTGTCTTTTAAGCCCTATATTATAAAGGTATTATTAATACATACCGTAAATTCACCTATTGTAATACAGGTGGCTGCTTTTAGGCCTCGGAACGTATCGATAATCTTCGCATCAAAAACGTATATAATATTATATAGTCCGCCGAAACCTTTCGTTACTATACGGTTATTACAATGAAGCACATACTCGTATTTAACATGTTTTTACCCGTTAAATAATTATTCGAAACCGTTAATAAATACTATAATTATGGATATTATTATATATCTTTATATTTAGTAAACAGCTACGCTGTAAGTTGCATCCTTGCAAATTGCACGGTAACATGTCACTCTGCAAGGTGGATTTTTGCAGAGTGTATGATAGCGTGCCACTGCTGAGACGGAGGCATTGGCAGAGTGCAAAATATAATTCCACAGCCTAGAAGGGAGATTGTTAGAGTGTATAGTAGAGTGCGACTGCTCGAGTAAGAGCTTATAAGCTCCCACCTAAGGTGTACACTCTCCGGATGCCTCTTCTTTATTTTATACTATCTATCTACTTCAATATACACTACAACTCTTCTACTATTACTTTTACGTTGATGTATCCGGTAAAGAAGACTTTACCAATAATAATATAGTCATTGTTGGAATAGTAGCATTTGCAATGCAGTATATCAACTTTACTTACAGCAAAGTTGAATATACTGACTGCAAGTTTAGCGTATTGTTTTATGTGGGCCTACTGTATTGGCTGCAAAGCAAGTACAGTATGCGACCACTTCACACTATGGTACAGGCCAAGCAATTGACCATGCAAATTACCAGGAAGACCGGCTAGCGGTCTGCCAAACCTAGGCTAATACATCCATGTCAAGTTGCGCTAAGAAAGCCACGCCGTGCGACCCAACGCCAAGTTTCCACGCGATTTCACGCTAAAACACCAAACCCCTACATTTAAAGATCACCAAATTCCTCGCCTTATACGCTCTACACAAGCCAGGACGTCAAATAGCTAATGTTAGGGCTAATTTTAAAGTTATTACCGACCCCACCAATAAAGAAGCAATTAGAGCCCTCTGGTACCTTTTTGTTAAATACTATAACTACGACCTTTAGGGACACGACGTTAATAAAGACTTAACCGAACATCATATAACTAACTTCGTCAACTATTATATCCTCAAATATAAAGGCTCCGAAATTTTTAATCGCGCTTCCCGTAAGTATCATAAGTTTTTCGATAACGAGACAATTAATATATAAAAGGTAACATAAAGAAACATTACGTCTAAATTAAACGTTAAATTTGAGCTCTGTGAGATAAACGTATTGCAAAAGGCTTGATAAAACTAATAAAAACACTTTTTGAATTAATTTAGCTTAATCATGGCTTCAAGACTTACACTTTGAGAGAAAGGGTATTTAAAACCTTAACGCCTATATACGTGATTGAGGGAACCCTTTTTTACATTTAGCTTAGTTAAGCTTCTTTATACTTTAACAATAAGGAACTTATTAACCTATTTGATAGCCTAACCCCTTTATATGGTAACGCACATTACACCCTTAACGGTGGCAGAGTATATAAAGCAATAGTTGAAAACGAGACCAAAAAGATTAACGTTAGCTTTTTATATTAGTTAATTAAATAACATCGTTAAGCCCCTCAAAACTTTTAGGTTCCTTTTACACCTTAATACTTTAATCAGAATTGATACACCCTTTAAAAGCTTTTTTATGGCAGGATTGCCTATACTCGAAAGCCTATAATAGGTTTTACCACAGGATTTTACCCCTCGGGCCAGGCGACTATTAATTATCCTCAACACCGTAGTTTAATTGTTTGAAGGCTTAAATTGCTAGGAAATATTAATGAAGAATAGGATAACTATAGTAACTTGCCTCCAAAACTTATTGAAATGATTAATATTGATTGTAAGTTCTTTAAGGACATTTTAAAATATCGAACGACGTAAAAAAGTAGAACGGGAAGCTATATAACCTCCTCAATACGAAGATAATGCCTTTTTTAGTATTTGTAGGTAGATAGAGGTTTCCCCTCTTTGTTTTTACTTATTATTTCCCGAAATTCTTATAAATGACGTTAAGAATTATTGCCTAACTTTCCTAAACCGAACAACCACTTTTCGCGAAGTTTAAGATAATATGAAGATTTATTTTGAATACGACGTCTACCTTACCAAATATTTGATAAATTGGGCTAATAGGAGGTGAATTACGATAATAGCGAGGGAAAAAGAGGAGGAAATACTAATGGATGCGTTAAACCAGATATTTAATAAGCTAATATTGTTTTAGTAAGTAATGTGGAAAGACTACATTAGCGAAGCTATATTTTGCGAGTAGTTAAGAATAGTAATTACGGGTGTTAACGAGTTTAAATATGTATTATAACGTTTAAATGTTACTTGCGATGTTTTTTTTAACTAGTTGCGCTTTTCGTTTACAATAATTATAATAGAGTGTATATCAAATTCGTTGTATACCCCTCAATCGGCAATTTTTCTAAAGTAAATAAAGAAAACCTTATAATGATTAATTTCGTCGATCGCAAGTACGGTTACAGACGTCTTCAATGTTCAAAGTTTAGCTTATCGACTTCAAATTAGAAGAAATGACCATGCTAACGCCAATAGAGCTAATATTTAAACGGATTTATCAACCGTGAAAACTATCTTCTTAATAATAGTAAGAAATGTTCAATCTGGGGTAGTTCTGGCTGTTAGTTAACTAGTTACCCCCCCGTCAACCAAAATGACAGAAAATTAATATATTATATCTAGTACCTTACAGCTTTTAAATATGATTATTTGAATTAAATCGAAAAAAAAAGGTAACGATTAAATCAACGGTAAAGATAGCCTCAAGTAAATAAAATAATATAAAAATACTAATTATAACGCGGCTTAGTAACTAGTCGACCACGCCTTTTTATACCGTTTAGGCGGTGAAAAACCTTACCTTTACCTTAACTAATTCTCTGACCCCTTATATACCTTTAATCTTTGCGATAGTTATACGAATTATACGTTTCAAGTTATTATACCAGACATAGGGGCAGTAAGGTACTTAATAGAAGGTTATTAGTAATACGTGGCACTGCGGAGGGAAAGTATTACGGCTACAAAGATTCATCGTTACAATATTGGCAAGATCAAAATTAGCTTGAAACTAGGTGAATGACTATCGTTACTTGTGACAACGGTCATTTAAATTTTTATTAAGTTATTCCCGTTTTATATCCTTAATTTTCTTACTTATATTCTTCTTTATTTAAAAAAATAAATATCTTTGAAGTTAAAGTCAATGTTAACATCGACGAGTTAGTTAAAATCGGTTAAACGTTTCTCCTTACCTTGAAGTAGGGGCACTTATGGTTTTATTTTTAAAGTTTGAAAGTAGTGATGTCAAACCTGATGGAGACGTAGATACGCCAATTATACCCGCGCTTTAATTACTTAGTTGTTAATAAGCTATACAATGTCCTAAAGTCTGTAAAGTATAAAGATTCGGAATAATTTACCCTGAAACCCAGTAAAAAGCTTTTCCATTATTGGCAAATATATACCTAAGCTCCTTGAAGATTGAAGTTTACATTGAAATTTGATAATTAATTTAACTAAAAAGTCTTCATTAATGTATTTTACTTAAATAAAAGGCCTATTTTCCATGTCGTTAATTCCGTAACCTTTTTTATTGGAGTCAAGGTTTTCAAGTCCTTTTCGACAAATAATATATAGGAAACTATAAAAATAGTATAAATTAACACGTACCTCAGCATACCTAAATTCTTTGTCTACGATACCGGTATTTACTTTGCGGCGGCAAAGTTTTTTCAAAATGTTAAAATAATGGGTATTTCGTATAAATAGGTATTTATAAAGGCTTATTGAAGAATTAGAAAAGCTAAAAATGTAAACGCCTTACTTCACCGAATGTTTAATATCCTTACGTTGGAAATTAAAAGCTTTATAGATTCAGAGGCACGTTTTTAAATGGCGGTGAAGGGCTTAAACGATACTATGGGCTTTAACAGCTTAGTGTAAACGCTATTGGTCTTCGGAGTGTACCTACGCCTAACGAGCGAATCCCCGTTATTAGCAAGTACTTAAAAACTAGTTGTAGCTTACGTGAAAGTACTAAAGAAACTGCGAAAGGAATCGGTACGCCGTTAGGCTAACGATGATTTTAATACCAGGAACGTTATTAAAATAATCAATGTACTTAATTTACCGTTGTAAAGTAAAGTCTTTGTATGACGGAAGCTAGGTAAATGAAAGGGCTTATATAAAATCTTAAGTATCGTTAACTTTAAGGTAGTTATTAAAATTACTAACGGTTCTGTTACTTTTCTTACCACCCAGGTCAAGCCTTATATTAGGGTTACTAACAATAAAATCCCTTAAGCTAAGCGACCAAGCTAATGCGAACCTCCTTTACCCGATATCGATAACCTAATTGAACCCCCCCAGCGCGAACAACCCCCAAAGAAAAGGAATGTTAAAGATGAGGAATATATACCGGGCTGTATTTATAATATTACATAGGTAATTGGGAAACAAAAGAATAACGAAAACTTAGTATTAAAGTTCGGAGTATAAAGCATTATTAAAACCTTTGGTAAACCTTCTAAGGAAAGCGATAAATTCCAAATTGATGGTATACTAATTCGATGAGTTATACAATTCGTATCGAAGGTCAATTTCAATATTTAAGACCTAAATATTACGATTTTTAAGTCGAGGATTATCTACGAAGTTAAAAGTAAAATTACCGGGCCACCGTATGAAAAGTTACATCTAATCACTCCAGGATATAATAATGAAGGTAAATACTGGATCCTTATGTAATTGCTAACGATTTAGAAAATGAGTTAGCGTTTGATAGTTGCCCTGGTAACAATTTTATTACCTAATACTAAAGGTAAGTTTACGTTTAATGGTCGAAATATAAAGTAAGCTTATATGTAATCGGCAACAGATTCATAGCGGATTGTATTATTGGAGTTGTTACAGAAACTGCGTGTTATCTACCCTTTAAGGACGGTAATACGATATATTAAGCTACTATACGGACTAGTTCAAACAGGCTTTTATTAGTTCTCAACTAATTAATCGCATTTTCAATTACGGTTTGGTATAAAATCTTTGATGTATAAACCGTATTAATTATTAAGTTAAAAAAACGACTTGAGCCTAATAGGTATGTAAATTGATGATACCCTTTTGTTGAAACAGCAAGCTTAATAATATCGGAATAAAAAGTAATTAAAGACTTTAAATTATAAAATCACAAGCCGGTTACGACGTTGGCAAATGATAGCGAACTTGAATTTAATAGATCGTTAATCCGTATATTTGATATTGATATCGGCCCTAGCTTTCTTCAAAAGGGCTAATATACTGATCTGGTTACAATCAATAAGATTAACGTGGTTAAGGTCTAACAGTACCTGAAATAGCGTTCACGTGGCAGTTATATTGCTACATTATATTAACCAAAGGCTTTCTACAACCTATTTATCGCAACACATATACAATACTTAATATGTAACGACTATAACCGGTTAAATGAAACGATGGAGTAGTAAATGCAAAATTTGATGAAGGAATTAATATAATATTAATCAATCTATCGAGGGCTAAATTAATGATTTTTACGGATAGGTCCTTCGCAAATAACACCGAATTGTCTTTATAGATCGACTTCTGAATGACTTTAGATAATAAGGATAGGTGAAAGGATCAATTTAGTATTATCGGTAGTTCAATTTGCTGGATCTTTGTTAAATATAAGAGGATTATATGAAGCGTACTGGATTTAAAGGTTTACGTCATAATAGAAGGCTTTAACGTAAGCATAGCATTGTAGGAAACCGTTAAAGTTATTATCAGGCAGCTAAAGATTCCTCTTATTCCGGTGGTAATTTGTATCGACTTGAGGAGAATTTTCGAATGCCTTTCAAAGCTCGAAATCACTAACGAAAAACGTCTGATAATCGACGTAATGGTATTCCATAAAGCTTACGAAGGAAAAGGGATTAAAGAGCTTCGTTAAATTCATGGTAAAACAATCCTGCTAATTTTATTACGAATGAATCAGTTAATAAGGCGCTTAGGAGGTTGGGGGATAGCAATAAACTATATGCATCGAGGGTTACGTAAATAGGTCGCCCGGTAAGGTCAAATTACATAACGGAGGTGGCTAGGGATGTGTTAGCAAATTAAAAGACTGCCGGGAGATCAACGATGGCGACATATTCGACTGGAACGGCTAAAGTAGAGGCTTATATAGGCCTGCAACAAAAAACCTTTTGTAGGAGTCGATAAAGTTGAACCTTGGAGACGTGGAGCAACTAATAAAAATTAGGGTTGGTTTGAGTACAAATTTATATAATTTGTTACGAAGGTTCATTGAAATTGATAGGAGACTGGTTGGTTAACGAGGTCGCGGTTTAACGTTCATTGGAAAAGATTGGTCAACCGCACTGGCATACACACACAAATCAAAAAGTCTCTAGTATTATAATAGTAATATTTATAGTGCAATAGGTCAACTTTACTTACAGTAAATTTAACTATACTAATTGCAAGTTTAGTGTATCTTTTTGTATGTGCCTATTTTATTGGCTGAAAAGTAAGGACAGTATGTGCCCACTTCATATTAAGGTATGGGCTAAGCAATTAGCCATACGAATTACTACGCAAACTGGCTAGCAGTCTGCCAAACCTAGAACAATGCATTCACCACTTAACCAATGCAATACTACTGTTACTTCGACCAATCGAATAGACAACGTTGCAATGTCTAAAGCTTTACCAATAGTTATTGCTTAAATTGGATATTACATTTTCAACGTTATGATAAGATTTTCTTTTATAAATCTGTTTATACAGGAATTGAGAGGCCTAATGAAGTATAGAAAGAGGAGTAAAATAAGCCGTAGGAAGATGAGGAATTCCTTATTAATAACGAATAATTGGGGTTAAAATTTACCCACTGGGCTTTATCTTCATATATGGGGTAGGTCCTCGAAGTCGGTAAGGATATTACAGTTTACCAGTGCCCTCTGTAGCCAGGTAAAGCGCCCAAGGCCCTTTAAAGCATAAAGTGATATTTGTCTACCACCTAAAGAAGCGGTTAAAATACTAGATAAGGCCGTAAGTTATAGGCTAGCAAACGCCTCCGTAATCCGTAATGTAAAAAGATACCAGACATTGAGGGTTTTTAGGCTATATACGAAGCGAAGGCGTTATTATTTAAGGGCGACCTTACCAAAAAGAATTTTAAAGTTATTAAAGGCGATAACGTTAGGCGAGGTTCTATATAACGGGGTGACTGCTCGTATTGCAGCTATTCACGGAATGATAATCTGGCTTTTAAAGCCCTTTTACCCACGCCCGTAATACAAGTTTTTAACGTAATATAATATTTAAGTATAAGTATAAGCGTAACGGCGGCAGCGGTTCGTAAAAGATAAAGCGAAGGCCCGTATTTAGTGTGTAAAAGTCCTTTATAGTACTATGTAATCTCTAAATCCCTTACCACGCATCCCTTTATATAAGCTTTTTCTAATATAGCTTTATTAAATTAAAACCTTAATTATCGTTTATTAAAAGACCCAATATTAGGAAACGGGCTAGTAATTGGATAGACTGGTTCCGAATCGATATTAACGAATAGATAACCATGTTTGTAATGTTGAAAAGCCTATAGCGTTGAATAAAATATAATAATTCGGGGTTTTCCAGTGTAAATACGAACCTATTATTAGTCGCCTACTAATCCGCCTCTTTTAAGTTAGCTTCGAAACCCTTAACGTTCTACTTTAAAGAATTTAATATCCTGAAAAAAAGATATTATCGATATATAACAATATATAACTTAAAAAAAGCCTAGCGAGTTTCTAATTGTAAATTATGTAAAAAAAACGGGAGAAAAAGACAACCTTATAAGGTTTCGCAATTAATATTCCAAAAAAATGTAATTATAATTCAATATTAAACCTTTATTACCCTATTAGTAAAATAACTTTTAACGAGGGTAAATTAACTTTGGTGAAACCCTAAATGCTCTATTTTTTGAATTAGGCGATTGTAAAGTAAGTTGTCGAAAATACATCATATATTACGTAATAGGATCGATACCACTTTGCCCTCAACGAGTATGGTTTCGATATCGTATATAAAAACGTAATTTAGTCGGATACTAACTGCTTTAACATTCTTCCCCCATATTAAAGGTTCATACGGCATAATGTAATAAACAACTATAATATCTTGCGGGTTACAATACATTTTAAGTCCTTAAAGTAAATCTATATTAATACAATAGGTTCTTACAACCATAAATTAAATAAATCTTTGTTTCTTAATTTCGGTAGTACAAACACCATCAATTATCGCCACATTTGTGGGAAAACACTTGAATGTAGGCATTCATTATAAAAAGTAAGAAGAAAACTCGTTATTAAGTCTTAATACACTCTAAGTAAGTATATAGTAATATTATCCAACTCGGTTAAGGTGTTACAGATATTGATAATATTACGGCAAACCTTTTCCTTAAAATTTTCATATGCTTAGTAAATGATATAATCGGTTTCTTCCTAGTTATTAAAAAGGTTGTTAAAATTAATTTTGGCAAATAAAAATTTATTAAGGATGTCGTCCTATAAAACCCGAGCTTATTTGAGGGAATCGAAAATAAATTTGCTATCTTTTTTGAATGAGAGGGCTTAAAGAGACGAGGAAAACTCGTATCAGCAAATAATACCGTAAACCTCCGCTTAATACGCGGCCTAATTTAGCTTAATTTTCTAAAAACCAAATTTCATCCGTTACATCTTTACGAGGAAATTCCATCGTTCTATAAACCTCGAATTACACAGTCGCACCCTATCAATCTTCCTTATATATTAGCGAAATCAATCCAATTCAAGGAGTCACCATTTTAAAGCCTTCGTTTATATTATTAGACGCCGTTCGATTGCATGTACGGCATTATCATATAGTTCAATAATTACCATTACTTATTCGTATATAATTACGTTGTTTTTGATATTTTCAACGCGTAATAAAAACGCTATATTAGTAGCGATGAAGTCAATAAACCTAGAAAGACTGGTTTCAGGTACTATAACAAGTAGTATAACGGGAATATAAGATCCGCGTATTGAAAGGGTTGTAAACCCTAATTTGTAATTTAAACCGGTATTAAAATTGGATCGAATAACTGTCGTAACCCCTAAAATGTTACAAAATATAAGGTTTCAAACGTAACCCAACCAATTTATTAGGATTTCCACCTCTTCGTTAAAGTATATACCTATCTTAAAGTCTTAGTCATCTAATATACAGCCCCTTTAAGCGTTACTTAGGGTTAGTTTCACCTGATTATATATAAAAACAAAGTCTCTGTTAACAATATTTTAAGTTTTAGATAATTAAATCAAATCTAATTTAATATATTATCGTTAAATAAATCTCGATACACATTAATTATATGGAAACCGTTCACTTGTAGCTATGAGAAATGTCTTTTAAGATTGGAGTGTATTCAAATAATAATGAAAAACGCACTTTTTCGGATGTAAAAGAAAACTCATAACCATGTTACCAAAATCAATTCGCGCCGGCCCTTTTAAATAAAGATATTCACACCCTAACTATGTACTAGTGAAAAAAAGTCTAACCCAGGTGGCGTTATATGGAGCTTTACTCGTTCTTTTTTTTTTACTACACCATAATTCCTATATATTCATAATATCTACGCCCTCTTCCGTATAGCCTATAAAAAGGACTTAATATGCGGTTAATAATTTTCCTACATTTATTTATATAAACGTAAACACCGTATTTATTTTTCTACTTTCGACAACGTTCAGTTTCCCTATATATAATCGTTATAAGCGTATTTAGCATCTTGTAATGTTAGCGTTAGTTAAGCATAAAAGGGTGGTAAAGTCCTTGGCTACCTTGTTACTCTAATCCGAAAAATTATTGGCCGCTGCCTATTATTTAGGTGTATCGTTAGAGAAAGGGGGAAAATCGACCTTAGATATAAATTTGACCGAATCCAACGTCGGAAAGCGGTCTGCATTCGAGGTACTGTTTATGGTAGCTGGAATAGATCGGATCCCTATTACCAAAACCTTTAGAGTTCTAAGGCTAGCGTTCGTAACCTTAAAGGATCTCAATCCAAAAGAACTTGATTTGACCTCTGTTAATAGCTTGCCAGCCGGACGGAGGCTAAACCTCTCTAAGATAGCAAAGATCGCGCGTACTTCGAAAAGAATAGGCCTCATAACGAAGGGGACGGTTGCTTTTACCTCGTTAGCTTCGTGTAAAACAAGGTCCAGGAAAAGTGTTTTACGTAACGTAGACGTACTAGCTTGTAAATCCACGTAACCGTTGAAACCTATAACTCGCGTAAGTAATGTAGAACGGGTCAAGTCTTTTCTGGCAAAGCACTATCGTATATTAGTTTAAAAGGGTTTCGCCCTTTTTTCCATTTTTTTCGAGCGGGTATTCGTCTCCATAGGCCTGGCGATAGCTATTTCTTGAACTAATACCTTCGTAGCTACTTTTGTATTGTAACAAATCTTGCTAAAAAGTTTGATCTTCTTTAGTTGTTACTGGAAAACGCGAATGTATTTATAGTTCTTTCGTTTAGAGGTTGCCAAACAATCCTCGTAAGCTGAAAAGAAGGTTCCTCAGCAATTGTAACATGAGAGTTAGGCTATATATAACTTAAGGGCGTAATATTTAACCAGGACTATATAATTAAAGCAACAAATAAGACAGACATAACATATATTAATAGACTATAATATGTACCCTTTCTCATAAGGTTGTAATCGATAAGGTTTATCTATCTACCTTAATCTCTCATTTATACCGAAAAATCAGAAAAATAATACGGAGTGTAAGAAAAAAAAAATCCAAGTTATAAGACTTATATTGACGTTATAAACATATACCGATAGGTAGACATATATTAAAATAATACCAACATAAAACGAAATTTTATCCTTTATAACCTTTGGGATTTTTATTGAAAACTTTTGAATAGGGAAGGAAATAACTCGAGGAGCCACTGTTACTGAGTATATATACTAAACCTAGTAGAGTGTAATGAAGGTTATTTTCAAGAAATAAAGTAAAGCTGGTAATATATCCTGAAAAAAGATTTTTTTTTTTTAATTTCAATATTGGTGTAACGAATTACATACCCCATAGGGGTTTTATACACCAATTTAATAATAGTCGAATTTAATTACGTTTACTTAATAAGTTTGTATTAAAGGGAAAACCCTTTAAAGTTATGCTTTAAACCCTTGAAACCCCGACTAAAAACTCGTAGGTTCTTTTCCTTTACCGCACCTTGTAATATAGTATGTTACGTAAGGTGATGTTTCGAAAGGTCGTGTATAGGAGCTTATTGACTTTTAGGGCGTGTTGACGTCTTTTATAACGTAAAAAGAATTGGCATCCTGTCGCTACCGGTTATCATGGCTTACGTAGGCGATGTAAAAGGTTTTATTCCTTTTTTTGCTAGGGAAGTCGATAATATTGGAGCTTTATATAGGTGGTAAGGAAAGGCATTCAAAGGGTTCTTCGAAGGGATTTTTGTATTTACTCGTTTTAGGTATTTAGGAACAAAAGCCTAAATATCGGCGTCGACTTACTTGTTTATACCACTTGGTCCCCCCTTATAAGGTAATTGGTAACGTCCGCCACGATATATAATACTAATATAGAATATTTCATCAATATGGGCTTGTTAAAACGTGTAACAAAAACATTAATAACTTATTCTTAAACCCTATCTATAAACTCGCGGACTTCAAGGTTGCACTTTTATGCATCGAAAGCCCTATATAAAAACGCAGCGTTAAAGCTTTGGATATGGTACACAATAGCGTTCTTTTCTGCCGGGGGCAGTCTAATTGCCTGGCGCTTTTTCTGTGAACCTTAAATACTTTGCAAAGTTTGGACAGCCTTTGTAGGCGTACTGAGGGCACACATGGTTAGTCGGGCCCTTCTGACGTTAGCCATAAAGGGAGCCATTGAAAAAATTTCTTTACGATGTTAAGGAATTGTATATATATTTTGTGGCAGCACTAACAATTGTGGGGTATGTAAATGAATGTGTTGGGAAAGATAAAGTGTATTTTTCGCCTGAAAAGTTTCTTACAGTTGCAAGCCGGTCGCCGAGTAGGCCAAAAACGGTTCATAAGCCGTAAGATGAGATACTCTATACTCGAAGTGGTAGAGGGCTATAAATTCCATTTAATAATATTTTGCTCCTGGTATTTACAAGCAATGCTCGCTCAGGTACCTAAACTTTGCTATCAGGTTGGTGGAAAGTACCCCCATAAGGTTCGCTATCTGTTGCGCCGACATCGCTGTCAGGAATAGGCTTCTTTCTAAAGAGACAATGCCAGCACTCCTCCACCTGTTCGGGGGGACCTCCGCTATGCTCCACCAGTTTTGGTACATTTAGGCGGTGAAGGGGGTCTCCCGCGTAATCCACACGCCTTTTTTTTAAAAAAAAACCCCGATCGAAGTTTCAGACGTGATAAAGGAAAAAATTGCGATTTGGGCTGGGATTAAGCCGATCGACATGAACCCGTCAATATACAAATGAGATATTTACACAGGTTTAACAACCTAAATCGTTTCTTTTCTTAAATTCATCAGGTTTTCCCCTCTATTTAATAATAGCAAGTAGTTGAAAACAATAAATAAACGGTATTGAGTTGAATTTTACGATAACAATCATGTATAATACTATATTAATGTAAGTTACGTATGCCTGGTCCAGTGTCATAACAACGCGGTTCCGTTGAAAGATTACGCTTCGAAATTATATAGATCGGCGATTTAATATACTGATTGTTACAGTACTTTTCTTTTAACGTATGGAGATTACCTAACGGTTTTCAAATAAAAGGGAGAGAAGTATATCCGACTTTTGAAACGTCGGCTTAAATAAATTAAAATCTTTGGTAAAACCCGTCATAATACAAAAATAACACTAAAACTCTTGGCTAAAATGTTATTACAACTAAACACGTCGAATAAAACACACTCCCAGTAAAAAGACGCTATGAAACCGAACTTTACTATATTAGTAAAAGCTCATAATTTATCAATATGAATGTTGAAATAATACTATCCGCAGTGCAGTAGATCAACTTTACTGTAAGTTAAGTTGACTATACTGACTGCAAGTTTAATGTATTTCTTAGTGTGGAATTACTGTATTGTATGTAATTTAAGTACAGTACGCCATACTTCATACTAGGTCATGTGCCAAACGATTGGCTATACAAATTACTGTGCAGACCGGCTAGCGTTCTTCCAAACCTAGAACAATACATCCACCACTTGGCCACGAAATACTACTATTACTTCGACTAATCTGATCGACAATGTTGTAACGTCTAAAGCTCTACCAACACTAATCAGTGTTCATTAGGTTAAGTACGGATAATCTAAGTAAAAGAAGAAGCTACTTTCCGGTTACGTTTTATGGAAATAAATAGCCGCTAATGTGGAGGGAAGATTCTTGCGAAGGACCTTTATTAGTATTGCCTCAATCCACAACGGCAGGAAAATAGAGAAAACCTTTAAGTTACGTTAGCCCAAAACGATAATCTAGAAGTAAGCGATGGTATCACTACTTGAAAATACCAAGAAATCTTTACCACATATTTTGTAAAAATATTAAGATTAACTGTCAAAAATCTTAAAGTTTGGCAAGTTGGCAAACAGTTAAGTCAATACTACCACAGGTACTACTACTAAAAGAAAAATGACGAAATCTCACAACCAAAACAATAAACAACCTTCGCCCTTTATCAATAACAACAAACAACCTTCGACCTTACCCTTTACACTAAACCTTTACCTCTACTTTACTTATTTCACTCCCTTTACACCACCTTAGTCATTAGGACCGTTGCCTTAAGCAAAAATACCAAGAATTGCCAAGTCGCGCCCAAAAACCTACATTACGCGACTCCACGCTAAATCGCCAAGTTTTCACGCGACTTCACGCCAAAACAAGTCCGTACGCCTAAAGATTACCAAGTCCTTCGCCTTACACACCTTGCACATCCTATATAAGCCATAACCTTAAGATATCTACCGCTAGCGCTTACTCTAAAGCTATTACCGATCCTGTTAGGAAAAAAGTAATCCGAGCCCTCGAAACTGCTTTCACCAAGTACTACGACGAAGACTTTTAGACGTAGAATATCGATAAAAACTCAACAGAAAAACACCTCACCAACTTCGTTAGATATTATATCGTTTAATACAATAAAGTTTAAGACTCTAATCATACCTTTTCTAAATACCGCGATTATTTCGACGATTGAACTATTAACATATAAAAAACAATTTAAAAAGGAGTTAAATCGAGGTTTAAGTCAAAACTGGAGGAACAAAATATTTACTTTGAATTACAGGGTATTATAAGGTTGGCACAAGCCCTTTTCGACTTGACCTAACTCAAGGAATGCCTCTAAAACCCACGCCTTAAAGAAAATGGTGTTAAAAAAACTTAACGTTCCCATATACGATCTAGGGGACCTCCATTTTAACCTTAATTAAGTTAATCCTTTTTACGCTTTAGCGATGAAAAAACCTGCTAATTTGCTCGGTAACTTAACACCTTTACATTACAGCGCGGAATACTTTCTTAGAGGCGGCAGGGTACGTGAAGTAGCGGCTGCCTACGCGGTTAGGGGGATTGCCGTAAACGTTTTACACTAGTTAATTAAGTAAGATAGTTAAGCCTTTCAAAACCTTTAGGTTTCCTTTACCCCTTAATATTTTAATTAAAATCACCAAGTTCCTTAAAAGATTTTTTACGATAGGTTTGACTATACGCGAAATCCTATAATAAGCCTTATTACAGGACTTCATCTATCGTGTTAGGCGGCAGGTAATTACTCTTAATACCGTGCTTTGGAGGCTTTAAGGCTTAAACTGTCAGGAAACAATAAAAAAGACTGGGATAATTATTTTAACCTGCCCCTAAAACCTGTCAAGATAGTTAATATCAATTACCAACTCCTTATAGACTTAGCTAAGATTTGGAACGATATATAGAAGTATAATGGGAAACCTTATAACCTCCTCAATACGAAGATAATAACTTTTTTAAACATTTGCAAGTGAATAAAGGTTCCTCCTTTTGGTTTTCACTTACTATTCCCCGAAATCCTTATAAAGAATTCCAAAGACTATTATTTTACTTTACTAACTCAAGCAATTACGTTTTGAGAGATTGATAACGGTATAAAAAGAGACCTTGAACATAATGTTCACCTTACAAGATATTATACAAATTAGGCCACCACGAGGTAGACAACAATAATAATTAAGGGGAAAAAAGAGTAAACACCGATAAATATACCTCACCAGATAATTAACAAGTTGATGTTATACCAGAAATCAATGGTGAAAGTCTATGTTAACAAAGCCACATTTCGTAAGCAGGTACAGGTAGCAGTTACGGGTGTTAGCGGGTTCAAATACGCCTTAAAACGCTTATATGCCACCTGCAAAGGCTTTTTTAACTAGTTGCGTTCTTTGTTTATAACTGTAATAGCGCGTACAACAAATTCGCTTGATATATACCCCTAAGCTAGCAACTTCCCTAATGTGAATAAAAAAGGTGTCGCGCTACTTAATTACGTCAATGGAAAGTACGACTACGAGCGCCCTCAACGCTTAAGATCTAGCCTATCGACCCCAGATTAGAGGTAATAGCTGTGCTGGTGCGAACGTGGTCAAAATTCAAATAGATATGTTAGCTGAAAAATCTATCGTCGTAATAATGGTAATATTTATTAAATCTGTAGTAAATCTAACAATTGGTTAACTTGCTACTCCCCCTCAAAGCAAAATAATAGGAAAGTAATATATTACATTTAGTACCCTATAACTACTAAATAGGATTACTTAAACTTCATCGTAGAATTCAAAGGCGATGGGCCAATTAACGGCGATAATACCATCAAACAGATTGAGTGGTATAAAGATATAGCTTCTAACGCAGTCTAGTAACTAGCCGAGTACGCTTTTTTATACCATTTAGAGGGTAAAGACCCTTACCACTACCCTAACCAAGAAACTAACCCCTTACACACCTTGAACCATCGTGATCGTTACGTAAACCATACGTTTTGAGGTATTATGCTAAACACAGGGGTAATAAGGTATTTAACAGAAGGCTATTCGCATTAGGTGACATTGCGAAAGGAAAGCGGTATAACTATTAATATTAATCGTCACAATGTTGTTAAAACTCAGGTTAGGTTTAAACTAAACGAATAACTATCGTTACTAGAGATAGCGATAGTTTAAACTTTTATAGAAGCAATTGCGTTTTATATTCTTAAGTCCATTATCCATCTCCTATTTTTCTTGGAGGATATAAAGACCTTCAGCGTTAACGTTGACGTTAACGTAGACGAACTGGTTAAGAACGGTTAGAGGTTTCCCCTTAACTTTAAGTAAGGGTACTTATAATTTTATCTTGAAGGCCCGGAAACAATAGTGTTAAACTTAACGAAGCTAGAAATAAGTTAACTATACCGTCACTTTAAACATCGAGCCGTTAATAGGCTATACTAAGTCTTAAATTCTGTAGGGCATAAAGATGTGGAATATCTTGCCCTAAAAGCTATTGAAAAGCTTTGCCATTACAACTAAACGTTTACCTAACCCCCCCTAAAAATTGACTTTCTACTAAAAAACGATAAGGAATTTAACTACAATGTTTTTATTAATATGTTTTATTTATATAAAAAGCCTATTTTCTATATTGTTAACCTTATAACTTTTTGTTATAAAGCCAAATTTTGTAAATCCCTTTTGGCAAAGAATACGTGGGAAACGTTAAAAAGGCTATAGATTAAAAGTACCTAAGCCCATTTGACGTCGTCTTATATAATGCCGGCATTAACTTTACGGCGGCAAAGTTTCAGGAAAATACCAAGATAATGGGTATTTAATACAAATAAGTCACTATGAAGACCTACGAAATCATTAGGAAAGTTAAAAGGGCACACGCCCTAGTTTAACAATCGTATAATATCCTTACACTAAAAATTGGAAGTTTTACGGATTCGGAAGTATGCCTTTAGATGGCGGTAAAAAGCCTGAACGATACTATAAACCTTGATGGCCTAGTGCTAACACTATTAGTTTTTGGAGCGTACCTACACCTGACGAGTGAATCTTCGCTATTAGCAAGTGTTTAAAAGCGAGCTGCGGCCCACAGTAAAGCACTAAGGAAATTCTAAAGGAATCCACACGCCACCAGGTTAATAATACCCTTAATATTAGGAATGGCCTTATAACAATCGATATACTTGTTTTTTTTGTTACAAAATGAAGTTCTCGTAAAGCGGGAGTCGGGTGGATTAGAAGGCACGTATAAGATCTTAAGTATCATAAACTCTGAAGTAATCGTTAAAACTGCTAACGGTCCTATAAAGTTTCGTATAACCTAGATAAAGTCTTATATTAAGGATACTAACAATAAAGACCCTTAAGCTAAACTACCGAATTAATATCAACCTCCTCTACCCATAATCGATAAGCCAATGAAACGCTGCCGGCGCAGACGATCCTTGAAAAATAGGAATGTTGAAAAGAAAGAATATATACCAAGCCGTATGTATAATACTATTTTAGTAAGCAGTAAAAAAAAATAAGAAAGACTTGGTATCAAAGCTTGGAGTATGAAGCATTATTAAGACCTTCGGCAAACCTTTTAAGGAAAGAAACAATATTGAGATTAACGGCTTACTGACTCAAGGAGTTATACAATTTATATCGAGGGCTTATTTCAATCTTGAAAACCTAAAAATAACGATCTTTAAATCGAGAATTATCCACGAGGTTAAAGGAAAAACCACGGGCCGGCCGTACGAAGGATTAAATCTAATTGCTTAAGGATATGGCAATAAAGGAAAAACCTGGATTCTTATGCAATCGTCAACAATTTGAAAGATTAGCCAACACTTAGTGGTCGTTTAGACAATGATTTTATCAGCCAAACTTTAAAGAAAATTTACGCTTAATAGCCGTAATACAATGTAAGATTATATGTAGTTTACAATGGATTTATAACGAATCGTACTGCTAAAATTGCTACAGGAATTATGTGTTATCTACCTTTTAAAAACTGAAATACAATGCATTAAGCCACTATACAGACTGGTTAAAACAAGCGTTTATTAGTTCTTGACCTACCAATCGCAATTTAATTCACGATTAGGTATAAAGTTTTTAATATACGACCCGTACTTATTAATAACGTAAAAAAGGGTTTTGTCCTGGTGGATATATAAATTAACGATACACTTTCCGTTGAAACGGCTAGTTTTATAACATTGAAATAATAAGTGATTGAGGACTTCAAGTTTTAGAATTATAATCCGGTTACAAAGCTGAAGAGAGGCAGTTAATTTAACTTTAATAGATCGTTAATCTGTATACTTAGTATCAATATCGACTTTAGCTTTCGCCAAAGGCTTAGTGCACTTTTTTTACTACGATTAAAACGACTAACGCGGCTAAAGCCTAACGTTATATTGAATAGTGTGCCCGTGGAAGCTTTATTACTTTCTTATATTAACTGAAGGTATCGTACGATCTATTTAGCGGAACATAAATATAAGACCTGAAGGATAAAGACTTTAACTGGAATAATGAAAGGCTGAAATAGAAAACACAGAATCTAGACCAAAGGATCAATATAGTCCTAATAGATTTGTCTAAATATAAGCTAATGATTTTTACGAATATATCTTTCATAAATGACATCGACTCGTATTTACGGATTGGCTTCCTAATAACTCATATTAACAAAGATAAGCGGTAAAAACAATTTAACATTATCGATAGCCTAATTTAATAAACCTTTATTAAATGTAAAAGTATTATATGAAGCGTGTTAGCTTCGGAGGTTTACGGTATAATAACAGGATTTGACATAGGTATAGCATTGTAGAAAACCTTTAACGTTATTACCAGGAAGCTATAAATTTCTTTTATACTGGTGGTAATATGTACCGATTCGAAAAGCCTATTCGATTACCTTTCGAAGCTCGGAATCATTAGCGAATGACGCCTGATAATCGATGTAATAACACTTTATAAAGTCTAAAAAGGGAGAGAGATTAAGGAGTTCCGATGGATTAATGGGAAGGATAACCCTACTAATGTTATAACGAAGGCATCGTCAAATAAGGCCATAAAAAGGTTTATGGACAGTAATAGGTTAACTATACGTATCGAGGGCTACGTTAATAGGCCTCCCAGAAAGCTAATATCACGTGGTAGCGGTTAGAGATATGCTGGCGAACTGTAGGACTGCCAGGGAACTAACGATAGCGATTTACTGGATTGGCACAGCTGGAGTAAAGCTTTGAAAAGGCTTGTAGCGGAAGAACTTTTTGTAGTAGTTGATAAACTAGGAACTTAGAGCTACGGAATAATCTAGGTTAAATAGGGTCAAATCAAATGTAAATGAATTTAATTTAATAAAAAAATTAACTGGAATTGACAAAGCTTTGGCCAGTAAGAAAGAAGGTAATTCGGCGGTAACCGAAAAAGATTGGTTAACTATACTAGCTTGTGTATAAAAACTAAAAAGCCGTTAGTATTGGAATAATACTACCAGTAGTAGAGTAGATCAAATTTATCATAATGAAAGTTAATTATACTAATAGAAAGTTAATAATATTATTTTGTATGAACTTACTGTATTGATTGTAAGTTAAGTACAGTATGCCATACTTTATACTAGGTCATAGGCTAAGCAATTAGACATACAAAATACAGTGAAAACCGGCTAGCAGTCTACCAAACCTAAAACAATACATCCACCATTTGAACACACAATACTACTATTACTTCAACCAATAGAATCAACAACGTTGCAACGACTAAAGCCCTAAGAAGAATGAAAAAATTATGACACATACTCCCGGTTTGTATTTCTGAGTCCTCCGATTCTACAGCTTCGTATATTAAATCAACCTCAATATATATTAACTTTCGTTGAAGCCTGTCACATATATAATAAATAAGGTTATTAACGTTCCAAAACGATGGGTATACGAAAAATTTAATGCTGGGGATCCCATTTTATCCGTAACACCCTTTAGAGTTTTCGAAACGTAGAAAAAAACCCTCTGTATCAGAAAATACCGATATTCATAAGGCGGGCAAAACGATTATAAAGTTTAAATCCCATACAATAGGCTATAAAACCTTTAAAATTATAATGAGTTCAAAAACCTTGAAAACTAACTTAATCGGAATGTAAATTATTTTAGACGCCGTAATTCAAAATTAATATAACAAGGTCGTTTTAATATTGAAATCCATTACGTTTATATTCAATTTCACTTTCCTTTTAATCTTTACCTTCGATTCATTAATCCTCATTCCCTTGGATTGGAAGAAATCAAAGAACTAGGTATATACTATTGACTTGAACTCGACTAATTTTAATGTTTTAAAATAATAAATATAACTACGCTAATAATATATAGAATAAATAAGTGTTTACAAACGTCGAAAATAAATACAATGTTTATAACTACTAAGGTTAATACAATTGAATTAGTTATTATATTTTAAATTTCATTTGTAAGTTACATTCATAAAAGCGTTCATTGTTGGTAGAGCTTTAGATGTTGCAATGTTGTCGATTCGATTAGTCGAAGTAACAGTAGTATTGCGTGGTCAAGTGGTGGATGTATTGTTCGAGGTTTGGGAGACCGCTAGCTGGTCTACACAGTAATTTGTATGGCCAGCTGCTTGGCTCATTCCCTAGTGTAAAGTGCGCGTATACTATACTTACTTTACATCCAATACATTAGGCTCGCATCAAATAATACACTCAACTTACTTTTAGTATAGTTAACTTTACTATAAGTAAAGTTGACCTACTATACTTCAAATAATACTATTCCAACACTGTCGGTTTTTTAGTTTGTACGTGTAAGATAGTATGGTTAACCAATCTTTTCCAGTAAGCATTGAAGTGCGATCTCGTCAACTAGCCAAACCCCTGTTAATTCAAACTGACTTCCACATTGAATTGCACTTATTTGTACTCAAATTAACCTAAATTTCTGTTAATTTCCCTACGGCTCCGAGGTACGACTTTATTAACGTTTATAAAAGGTTTTTTTGTCAAAGACCCATGTAAGCTTCTAATTTACCCGTATTAATTAAATAAGTTGTTATCGTTAGTCCCTTAGTATTCTTCCAGTTTGCCAGCGTATCCCTTACTGCCGTTACATGATTTGAGCTTGCCGGGTGGCCTATTAATGTAGCTCTCAATACGTATAGTCAGCCTATTGCTCTCCACAAACCTTTCAAGGGCCTTGTTTAACGATTCCTTTTTTATAGCATTAGATGGATCGTCTTTCCCGTTAATCCACTGGAATCTTTTAATTTACCTCCATTCGTAGGCTTCGTAGAGTGTTATTACGTCGATTATCAGGCGTTTTTCGCTGGTAGTTTCGAGTTTTAAAAGGTATTCGAATAAGCTCTTCGAGTTGATACAGATTAATATTGGAATAAGAGGAATCTTTAGTTACCTAGTAACAATTTTAAGGGTTTCTCATAGTGTTATACCTATATCGAAGCCTGTTGTTATTCTGTAAACCTCTAAAGCCACTATGTTTCGTGTAATCATCTTATATTTGATAAATGTCTAGTGGATTAGGTTACCTATAACACTAAATTGATCTTTTCATCCATTTTTATTGATGAGAGTTATTATAAAGCCGATCCGTAAAGAGAGTTTGGTATTGTTTATGAAGAAACCATCCGTAAAGATTATTAACTTGGCCCTCAATAAGTTAATTAAACACATATTAATCCCTCAGTCTAGATTTTACATCTGCTATTTAAACCTCTCATTCAGCCGGTTAAAGTCGTTATCTATTGGATCTTGTTTTTGTACCGCGATAGATAGGTCATAGGAGGCCTCTGATTGATATAAGGTAGCAATATAGCTGTTATAAGTACGGTGTTCCAGGTACCTTTGAGTCTTAGCCACGTCATTCTTATTTATTGTAGCTAAGTCAGTGTTTTGGCTCTTTTGGCGAAAGCTGAGGCCGGCATCAACACCAATCATGCGGATTAACGATCCATTGATGTCAAGTTGGTTGCCCTTCTCCAGTATCGTAACCGGCTTACAGTTTCAGAACTTGGAGTCCTCAATCGCCTGCTTCACTCTTAGCTAGCAAACTTGCTGTTAAGGCGACTACTAAGCGCTGGCTAATCTTCTGGATCGTTGGCGACTACGTGTAGATTCAGTCTTTACCTTTATTTCCGTACCCTTAAGCGATTAGACGTGATTTTTCGAACAGTCGCCTCATGGTTTTGCCTTTAACCTCTTGGATAATCCTCAACTTAAAGATCGTAATATTTGGGTCTTAAAGGTTAAAGTCGGCTTTAGGTACTAATTATACGATTTTTGGAGTTAGTAGGTTGTTAATTTCGACCCTTTCGCTCTTTTAAAAAGGTTAACCAGAGGTTTTAATGATGCCTTATACTCGAAGCTTTAGTGCTAATTTTTCGTTATCCTTTTTTTTTTTGCTTACTTAAATAGTATTGTAAATGCAGTCCGGTGAGTATTTCTCCTTTTTAATATTCCTCTCTTTCGAGGGTCATCCACGCTGGCAACGTTTTATCAACTTATTGATAACGGATAAAGATGATTCGTGTTAGTTTAGTCGTTTAACTTGAGGGTTTTTACCGTTTATAACTTTAATATAAGGTATGAACTGAGTGGTACGAAAGGTTATAAAACCTTTAGTAGTTTTAACAACTATTTTAAAGTTAACTATATTTAAGGTTTGATATAAGACTTTCTATTTGCCCGGCTCCCGTTATACGATAACTTTACTTTACAACGGCAGAGTAAGCACATCGATTATTATAAGACCGTTTCTAGTATCAAGGGTATCGTTTACCTGGCGGTATGCTGATTTCTTTCGAAATTCCTTCAATGTTTTGCTATATACTACAGCTCACTTTTAAGTATTTTCTAATAGTAAAAATTTAATTGTTAGGTATAGATACGTTTGAAAAACTAGCAGTGTTGGTATTGGAGCGTTAAGACCTATAGTATCATTTAAGCCTTTTACCACCATTTAAAGGAATGCCTCCATATTCTTAAAGTTTTTAATATTTAGTGTAAATATGTTATAAGTTCGGCGAAGTAGTACATATGCCTTTTTAACATTGCTAATATTTTAGGAGGCCTTTACAAACACTAATTTATATTGGATACCCATTATTTTGGCATCTTTTAAAACTCTGTCGCCGTAACATTAATGTCGGTATCGTGAACAACAACGTTAAGTAAACCTAAATACGTGTTAATTTATAGTATCCTTAAGGTTTCCTGCATATTCTTTGCTGAAAGGGATTTTAGAAACTTGGCTTCGTAAAAAAAGGTTGCGGAATTAACAATGTAAAAAACAAGTTTATTATCTAAGTAGAATACATTTATAAATATTTCACAATAAGAGTTCTTGTCGTCTTTTAGTATAAACTTCAATTTTGGGAGGGCTCGAGTATATTTTTGATAATTGTCATAAAGTATTTAACATCTTCATTCCCCATAAACTTTAGGACTTTGTATAACCTATTAATAATGGGGAGGTTAAAGCGCTGATACAGTTAACTTAACTCTAGCTCCGTTACGTTTAACATTAAAGGTTAATGGAAACCTTTAACTGTTTTTAACTAGCTTATCGACGTTAATGTTAACGTTAATATCAAGGGTCTTTATATACTCCAAGTAAAAGAAGAAAGGGGTAAATTACTTAAAGATATGAAACGTAATTAGCTTAATAATAGTTTAAATTACCGTTATACCCAATAATGATAATTACTCGCCTGGTTCAAAGCTAACTTTTACTTTATTAATATCGTGACAATTAATTTTAATAAACATAATACTTTTCTTCTGCAGTACCAAATATTACGAATAACTTCCTATTAAATTATCTACTGCCTCTGTATCTAATATAGTACCCTAAAACGTATAATCCGCGTACCGATTACGAATATTACAAGTTTTTAAGGGGTTAGTGACTTGGTTAAGTCAAAAGTAAGGGATTTTGCTATCTAAGTGGTAAAGGGAGGCAAAGTCGGCTAATTACTAGGCTACATTAGGAACTGTATCTTTATACCACTTAGTTTACATAGATGTATTATCAACGTTAATTATCTTATAGTCTTTAAAGTTTGCGATTTAATTTAAGTAGTCATTTTTAGAAGTGATAAGGTATTAGATGCAGTATATTACCGTTGTATTATTTTGTTTGGCAAAGGGGTGGCGAGTTAATTCACAGCCAGTTTTTCCATGTATCCAATATTTTTATCACTATTACGACAATAGTCTTTTCGTTTAACAGGTACGTTTAAATATTGACCTTATTAGCTTTAACATGACTGTTACCTTTAATATGTGGTCGGTAGGCTAAACCTCAGGTATTGAAAACGCCTATAATGTATTTACAGTTGACATAATTAATTACTATAAGGTTTTTTTTTCATGACGTTGGAGAAATTAACCGCTTAAAGGTATATACTAAACGAGTTTAGTATACACGCTCTTATAGTTGTAAACGAAAAACGTAACAAGCTAAAAAATTTTTTACAGGTGGCATTTAGGTGTTATGAGACGTTTTTAAACTCTCTGACACCCGGAACGATTACCCGTACCTGCTCGCGAAATGTAACTTCGCCAATATGAACTTTCTCCATTGATTACTGGCATAATAACAGATAATTTAGCATTTAGTTTAGAATATTCACTAATATTTCCTCTTCTTTGTTCTTTGTTATTGTCGTAGTCCACTACGAAGTAGCCTAGTTTGTATAGTATTAGGTAAGGTAAATGTCGTACTCGAAGTAAATTTTCATATTATTTTAAACTTCGTGAAAATTGGTTACTTGTATTAGAAAGTTTAGGAATAATTCTTGGTGTGCCTTATAATAATTTTAGGGAACAGTAAGTGAAAACCAAAAGGAAGAACCTCCATTTACTCGTAAATGTTTAAAAGGGGCACTATCTTTGTTTTAATGAGTTTTTAAAGCTTTTCATTAAACTTTTCTATATCGTTTCAAATATTAAAGTAGTTTATAAGGAGTTGGTAATTAATTTTTACCATTTTAATAGGTTTTAGGGGTAGGTTGCAATAGTTATTCCAGTTTTTATTAATGGTGTTTCCTAACAGTTTAAGCTTTAATTCCTTAGAAATACGATGTTAAGAGTAATTAACAATCTCATAACCCGAAGGGTGAAGTCCTATAATAAGACCTGTAATGAGTTCGTACGTATAGGTAAACTTCCTGTAGAAAGGCTTTTAAGGAACTCGGTGATTTTAATGAACAGTCTGGAGGGTAATAAAAACTTAAAGGTTTTGAGGGACTTATCGATCTTATTTAATTAACTGGTATAAAGCCTTAACATTAATTACTTTAGACGCATTGGAGGCTTCTACTTTACGTTCCCTACTGCTGTTAAAAACGTACTCCGTGCTATCACTTAGAGAGGCTAGATTTCCAAGCAAGTTAACAGATTCCTTATCGTTAGCGCGTAAAAAAGCTTGACTTAGTTAATGATTAAGGGGAGTTTCCCTAAATAGTATATAAAGGCGTTAATGTTCTTTAATACCCTTTCCTTTAAGACTTAAGTCCAAAAGAGCTTATACCAGCTTCTTAAAACCTTGTATTTATACATAAATACCTCGTTACTTAAATTATAACTTAAATCTCGACTTGACCCCTTTTTAAATCACCTTTTATATATTAATAATTCAATCATCGAAAATATTACCGTATTTGCTAAAAGCACGGTTAAAATATTTACTGTCGTTGTATTTAACGATGTAATAGCTAACGAAGTCACTTAAGTACTTTCTTGTTAAGGTTTTGTCGATATCCCATATCCAAAGATCTTCGTTCCAATTCTTAGTAAATACAGTTCTCTAGGTTTTAATTACCTTTATTAGTTCCTGGGAAGGTACCATTTTGAGGTTTTTAGTAGCGAAAAACTTGTTGGGCGAAAGATTTTGTGTTTTGACGTGAAGTCGCGTGGGAACTTGGCGACTTGGCGTTAAACCATATAGCGTAACTTTCTTCATGTAATTTAGCGTTTTTTAGTGTTTTCGCTCATAACAGAGATTTTCACAATCAAATTAGCGTAGGGGAGGAGGAAAAAGTGAAGTAGGGGCAAAGGTTTTTAGTGTAAAATGTAAAGTCGAAGGTTGTTTGCAATTATAGGTAAATGTTAAATGTTGAAAGTTATATGCTGCGGGACATGGTCGTTTTTACAATAGTAACACACTCAATAGTACTAATTTAGCCGTTTGCCAACTTGCAGAAATTTAAGACTTTTCATAGTTAATCTTCCCGTTTTTAAAAAATATCTGTAAAGATATCTTGGTGTTTTTAAGTAACGATACCATCGCTAATTTCCAGATTGCCGTTTTGAACTAACGCAACCTAAAAGTCTTTTCTGTTTTCCTGCCGTTTTGAACTGACGCAGTACTAATAGAAGCCCTTCATAATAATCTTTCCTCTACCCTAACTGCCGTTGTAGCTGTAGAGAATAACTGGAAAGTAGCTTCTTCTTCTACTTAGCCTATCTATGTTTAACCTAATAAACACTGATCAGTATTGGTAGTGCTTTAGACATTACAACGTTATCGATTCGATTAGTCGATGTAACAGTAGTATTGTATGGTCAAGTGGTGGATATATTGTTCTAAGTTTGGCAGACCACTAGCCGATCTCCATAGTAATTTGTATAGCCAGTTTCTTGGCTCGTACCCTAGTGTGAAGTGGGCACATACTGTACTTGCTTTGCAGCCAATACATTAGGCTCGCACAAAACAATACACTTAACTTGCAGTTAGTATAGTCAACTTTACTGTAAGTAAAGTTGAGCTACTGCATTGAAAATACTACTATGCCAACATTGATATTATTAGCGTATAAAAACTTTGGTATGATAACAAAAATAATATATAAGGTTTAATGAAGAAGTACTTAAATTACAATTTTTTCCCCTCTTTCGAAATTGAGAAAGATCCGCTATTATATAAAAGAGCTGGCACAATTTATTTTTTACAACTAGGCTCCGAATTTTCCCTTCCGTCAAAAATGGTTTTCTTTTATCGTAATAAAAACTCGGCCGAGTTTTGTGAGGTACTTTTGAAGGTTACGTGCTAGTAGAATCTGTAGAAGAAACGTATATCGAGATTAATTGTTTAATAATATATTAATATAGATTTTCAATTTGGTTCTCGGGTTGCAAAACATCATTAGTAGAGGTTTCAACTTTCTATATTACCGGGTACTATTAATTTTGGGCAAAGTATTGAAGGGTAAAACTCAAATTAGATAGGCTTTCGTGATGGATATATACTTTAACAACAAAATAAAAGTTCTTTCACATTATTTAAAATATGTTTTCGACCTTACTTTTACCAATATTACTGGAGCCGTTATAATAATACAACCTAACCTCTATAACAATTTTAATTGTAAGTTACTAATAAAAGCTTTGATTTACGGGTCTTATATTGCGTTAATTGCGCGTAGTGAAATACCAAAAACCAGTTCACTGAGGTTTAGTAACTTAATTACTGTTAGGATAGCTTTTCTACCACTCGCGGCCGAAATCACGAACGCAACCGTCATTTATTTTTGGGCAGACGCCTTCGTTCAACTATATACTAATGTTTTATACGTGGTCGGCATACCTGCCACAACTTATATTAAAGTTGTAATATGATAGACTCCTAAATTCAACCGGATTCACCACTATATTAAAAAATTAAACGCAGTACGTCTCCACTACATCGGGTTAGTTAAACGCAATTTTTTGAACAAAGGTATAACAAGCTCATATTCATTTATGAAAAATAAAATTTAACCGGTCCGCTAACTTCGCAAAGTTCTATCAAATGATTAATCAATACAAATATTATATTCCGATGCATATCTTCGCATTGAAAACAAATGGATACCTCGTTTTTAAAATTCGTTCATAAGTTTAAATTTTATGAAAATATATCTTGAATAAATTCTCAACTGATAACGACATTATTAACGAACTTTCAAAAGACTTAAATAAATTTCAATCTATCGTCTCCTGAAATATCTATATTTTATTCAATACATATATATTGAAATATTATTGGTATTTGAAGTGTATCTACCGATCCCAATAATATAATTATCGGTTTAACTAAATTATAATAGTAATTCATTACAAATCTTCTTTGTAAATTAATCAATAATTATTTACAACTAAAGTTTTCCTGTAAATATAACGATGTGAAGTAATCAATAATATTAAAGCTAAATAACCAGAATTTATTACAACTAAATTCATAAAAGTCTATCGTTTTAATACTAGTATAATTCAAGATGTTAAAACGTTTGATAACTTCTAAGCTATATTGAACGTTTATTACAAGAGACTTGATTAGTGATTAATATAGTGGAAGGACATTTAGGCGATTCGTTTCAAACCTTGTAACGTTTTTATGTATGATATCTAATATGATTCAACCAAGAGAAAAGTCACGTTAATTCTTTCGCGCGATGTATAAAAAACTTTTGAGATTCTTTTTCATAATGAAATCAAAGAAAAGATACGTAATTTGAAGATTTATCGAAACTAATTCATTTTATTCAAAAAAAAATTATTAAGAAATATCAAAAAGATTTGATCTTAAATAACAATTATAGTACTTGAAAATCTATATTATTAAATCATTTATAGATTCCCATTTTCTTTGTTATTATATATAATTTTTATGTTGGATCTCGCCAAGATTTATATTGGTAGTCCTTTAAAACATGTGGAGAACGATGTATTCTTTTAGGTATCGGATTTAGTTTTAGAAATTAACGTCGCAAGTTTCAAAGACGATTTACAAAAGGCGAATAGATGAATTGAAGATCTGTTGGAAGGTCTTTAGATCGTTGCAATGTTGTCGATTCGAAATGCGGTCGAAGTAACGGTAATATTGCATTGGTCAGGTGGTGGATATATTATTCTAGGTTTGGCAGACCTATATCCGGTCTGCACTGTAATTTGTATGGCCAATTGCTTGTCTCTTGTCCTAGTGTGAAGTGCAGCGTACTGTACTCAACTTACACCCAATGCGGTAAGTATGCACAAAGCAATGCTCTTGCAGTATAGTCAACTTTACTTACAGTAAAGTTGACCTATTACACACCATATAATACTATTCTAACAAGATCACAAATTTATCTTCATGTTCGAAAAATTCAAATATTTACGTATTATTAGTTATTAGGGTTCGATTGACATTATCAGACGTGATAACCCGTTCGTTTTATATGGCTCGAAGCCAATACATTTATTTACAAATTTTGCCTCAATTATTAAAGTCTTTGGTTTACAATAATTAAGGTTTTGGTTTAACCAATCTTTATTAGGGAGTATTCATGTAGTAAACGTATAACGAAGCTTTTAAAAGTTGTACAGCATTATAAAAACCTCTTCCGTACAAAATACAGGCTCTTGACACACCTTTTTCGAATAAATATCGCCGTTTTAATCGTAGTTATATTTATTTATGACGTTTAGAGATGGTATACCGACCGTGGTTAGCAGGGCTTTAAAAATCAAGTTATAATTTCTTTAATCATTACGGCGAGAGTGGTCGATCCATCTTATATAACTTTACTAAGTAACATGGCCTTTAAAGACGTCCGTTTACCGTTTAACAAAATAACTATAAAATTATACCGATAACGATACTCTTTTAATTAAAAAATAATTAATGTTGAATTTCATTTTATTTGACGTATTACAACATCGTTTAATATTTAGTCGCCAGCAATTACATAATAAGGAACCGCAACTTTAACATTAGATATAATCTGGTCGAATTACTTTATAAACGCACCTAAGTAATCAGCATATCTTTACTCGGTAACAAAAATGTGTCCATACGTTCCCTCCAATTTTAGTACCCTATTACAGCTTTACCACCTAAATTATAACATAGCCTAAGTTAAGTCACATTTTATTAAAATAAAAAAATCCTTTTTTTTTCATGATTTATACTATCATCACTACAGTTTTCCCCTATGTGTTTCATATATTTTATGGATGGGTTGATCAAAAGAATAAACATTTTTACTTTTAATAACTGGTTCTTTTACTTCGATGTGAATTATATTATGATTTTAACCTATAAATTTAAAAAAAAAACGGTTATTAATAAGTCGGTTACAAATACACAGTTTTTTTAATAGTAATATCATCTTTAAAAGTGTAAACAGATTATACTTTATTATATACGCTTTCTGTATAAAGGTTATTGAAACGTTCCGAAATTTGAAACCGGATCTTTTTATTTCTATAAAATAGGTTACGTTATACGTTAATAATATCTTTATGATTTATGGATTCAAAAAGAGTTCAATTGACTAATCTTTATAGGCATTTAATAGTTGTTATATCTCTATTAGGACTTATGTTAACTTTGTAACAGTAAAAAACTGCTTTGGATATATAGATATCAATGCAAACGAAGTCACGGAAAAAAATTCAAATAACTACATGAAGTTTAACGTTCGATTATAAGATAACGATTAGCTCTATATAAATAAATTTAAGTTTAAATTTGAATTGCAATCAGAAGTATTTAAAACATTTATATATTAAAAATAATATCAGTTGTTCTCTTCATATAAACGGTAGTGATTTACGTATTTAATTAAACCTGTGTAAAAATTGGGCAAATATTGATATATAAATTGTTTTTTCTTTTCATATTCATTATCTCAGTATTTTTTATATCAGTTCTGAATAATTAAATCCAACTTTAATAATTTTTCTTTTCTTTATCAGAATCTCAAATTCCTTAATACGAACGGATGTTATACTCTATATAAGGAGAAATAAAACGATTTATATTTTGTATACTATCCGGCCTTTTGAAAGGCTTGAAAACTCAAGCTATAATGACCTAAAAAGCCTCTAAATAGACAAGCATACAAAACCTAAATACGAAAAGATTTTCGAAACCTCAAAAATTTCCGTATTTCGTTTGCATTACAAATTACTCTTTTGCAACAAATAATTAATAAATTAATATTCAAATTTATTTAGGTCAACCACCCGCCAGAAATAATGATGTTTTTCGCTTTTAAATTTCAGTTGCATTTTATGCTTACCAATCCATTATAAACCTCAAATTAGAGACCTTATTCGTTTAGTAATATTCTACAGCCTTTACCAAAGCCTTTATAACTATTACCTACCGGGTCTAGTTATATTATTAAAAAAGTATAAAGCCCAGGAAATGATATGAGACAAAAGTGTACTTGGTAAAGAAGGGGGTATTAGGATTGGTGACAAGGGCGTTAACAATGAGTTTATTTTTGATCGAGTCCGTTTCTCCACCGCTATTATTATAGTCACCGCAATCAACACCACTTCCGTCAGGAGACAAAACCCGTCGAACCAATAACGCTGAAGTTGTCACCTACATTACTCTACCATCCGCCACTTTAACAACAACGTGAAAAGGCCGCTGGAAGGCGGTTAAGCATCTAGCAAACGTCTTCATGGCGACAGTGGTACGGTAAATGATTGAGAACCCAATAATAAGAGCATGAGCTTAAATATATTCGCCTTTACACTTCATCAATATCATTTATCAATATTAAAACCATTTATATAAATCTAAAACAAATGAAATATTGACCAACTTAATAGGCGTATTTAACGTCTATTTTATCTCTATCAATATAAACCTCGTCATTCACTTTTGCAAAAGATGATTATATATAACCTGTATTATGTTATACCATATAAAGTAAACCAAAATAAATAAGGGTTGCGTAAACCGTGATAGGGGAGAGAAAAACGGGAGAGGATTTATAAAAGAAATCGGTACGGATACATATATTCTTTTTCGGAATAAAATGGTTCGTTACAAAAGTTTAGATATAACGATGTAAAATATATTAGGGGTTTTTCGTGGGTGAAAGGGTTGTGAATTTAATTTATACAACGATCTTTATTATTGATTACAAACCGTATAGATACTTATCAGTAAAAGTAGTATTTTAGAAATATACCAAAAAAGGTTTATATATAGAGTTTGTATTGGTAGGGCTTTAGACATTGCATCGTTTTCGATTCAATTGGTCGAAGTAACAGTAGTATTGCGTGATCAAGTAGCAGATGTACTGTTCTAGGTTTGGCAGATCGCTAGCCGGTTTTCACGATAATTTGTATGGCTAATTACTTGGCTCGTACCCTAGTGTAAAGTGGGCACATACTGTACTTGCTTTGCAGCTAATATAGTAGGCCCGCACAAAACAATACACTATACTTACAGTCAATATAGTCAAATTTACAGTAAGTAAAGTTAAGTTACTATATTTCAAATACTACTATTGCAACACTGAAAGCTTTTTAGTTTGTATGTACGCGCCAGTGTGGTTAACTAATCTTTTCCGGTAAGTGTTAAATTGTAACCTTGTCAACTAGCTCGACCCCTGTCAATTTTAATTAACCTCCATATGAAAATACACCCATTTATATACGAATTAACCTCATTTATCGTCAATTGCCCCATGGCTCCAAAATCCAACTTTATCGACTTTTACAAAAAGTTCTTTTGCCACAAACCCATATAATCTTTTACTTTAGCCGTGTTAATCAAATAAGTTGACATCGTCAATTCCCTAATAATCTTCCAATTTTACAGCATATCCTTAATTGTTGTTACGTGATTTGGACTTACCGGGCAGTCTATTAACGTAGTCCTCAATACGTATAATTATCTTATTACTATTTATAAATCTTTAAAGGCCTTATTCGACGATACCTTTGTTATAATATCAATAGGATTATATTTCCTATTAATCTATCGAAACTACTTAATCTCTCTCCTTTAGTAAGCTTCGCGAAGTGCCATCGCGTCGATTATTATTCATTTTTCGCTGGTAATTCCGAATTTCGAAAGGTATTCGAACATGCTTCTCAAGTCGAAACAAATTACCACTGGAATTTAAAAAATATGAAGTTACCTAATAATAATGTTAAGAGTCTCCCATAATATTATACCTATATTAAAGTCTGTTATTATACCGTAAAACTTTGAAGCCAATACACTTCGTATAATCCTTTTACATCTAACAAAGGTCTAGTAAATCACGTTATCAATTATATTAAACCCGTCTTTCCGCCTATCTTTATTAACCAAAGCAATTCAAAAGCCGATATTTAAATATAAATCGGTATTATTTACAAAAAAACTATCCATAAAGATGATTAACTTAACTGTTAATAAGTCGATTGGAGCTATATTAATCCCTCAATTTAGGTTCCGCATTTACCATTCAATCCCTTTATTCATTCTATTAAAGTTGTCACCTTTTCAATCTTATATTTAAGCCGTAATAAAAGGGTCGTAAAAGGCTATCAATTAATATAGGGTGGTAATTAACTTCTATAGGCATTCTATTTTTAATATCACTGAGCTTTAACGACGTTAATCTTATCAATTATAGCTAAATCAGTACCTTAATTATTTTAGCGAAAACTAATATCAGTATTAACACCAAGTATACAGATTAACGATCCGTTAAAGTTGAGTTAATTACCCTCTACCAATGTTGTTACTAGCTTACAATTCCAGAACTTAAAGTCATCAATCGCCTGCTATTCCGATATTTCAAAACCAGCTGTTCTAACGAAAAGGGTATCATTAGTTTATATACCTACCAGTCCGAAATCTTTATCTTACGTAATCAATAAATACAAGTCGTATATTAAAAACTTTATACCTAATTGTAATTTAAAGTATGATTGATAGGTTGAAAACATGTAAACACCTACATTAACCAACCTATAAAAAGGCTTAATACGTTGTATTACCTTTTTTAAAGAGTAGATAAACCGCAATTCCTATGGCAATTCCTAAAGTACAATGCGCTGTAAATCCATTATTGATTAAGTGTAGGAATACGTTATATCTCAATTATTAAACGTAAACTTACCTTTAATCTTAACGAATAATCTTGTTACTAAAACGAATATTAAACGCTAATTAATCTTCTAAGTCGTTGGTTATTACGTAAGGATCTTAGGTTTTCTCTTATCGCTGTATCCTTAGGTGATTAAACGTAATTTTTCGTACGACCGCTCCGTAATTTTACCTTTAACCTCGTGAATAATCATTAACTTGAAAATCGTAACGTTTAGGTCTTAAAAGTCAAAATAAACTTTCGATATAAATTATATAACTTTTGGAATTAATAAGCCGTTAATTTCGACCCTATTATTTTCTTTAAAAAGCATACCGAAAGTCTTAATAATACCTTATACTTAAAGCTTTGATATTAAGTCTTCATTATCCTTCTTTTTTATATTTATCTAAGCAATGTTATAAATATGACCTGTTATATATTCTTTCTCTTTAAAGTTCCTCTTTTTTGAAGGTTTTCCGTGCTGGCAACGTTCTATCGACTTGTTGACAACGGGTAAAGAAGGTTTATATTAGCTCAGTCATTCAATTTAAAGGTCTTTATCGTTAATAACGTGAATGTAATGCTTAACTCAGTTAATTCGGAAAAACAGAAGACTGTTAACATTTTTAACCATTACTTTAAAATTGGAAATACTTAAGGTTTTGTATAAACCCTTCCATTTACCCGAATTCTTCCACACCAAGACTTCGCTTTACAATAACAAAACAAATAATTCGGTTATTAAAAGACCATTTCTAGTATTAAAGGCGTCGTTAACCTAACAACGTGCTAATTCCTTCTGTAATTCCTTAAAAGCTTTTCCATAAACTATAACTCGCTTTCAAATACTTACTAATAGTAGAAATTCACTCGTTAAACTTAGGTATGCTTCAAAAACTAACAACGTTAGCACTAGACTATTAAGGCCCACAATATCGTTTAGTATCTTTACCTTTATTTTAAAGCGTACCTCCGAATTCATAAAGTTCGCATTTTCCAACGTAAGGATATTATACATTCGACGATGTAAAGCGTATGCCTTTTTAACCTTCCTAATATTCCAATAGACGTTTACAAACACTTATTTGTATTAAACAACCATTATCTTAGCATCTTCTTGAAATTCCACCACTGCAACGTTGGTATCGACATTATGAACAACGATGTCAAATAGACCCAGATACTAATTAATCCACAGCATCCTTAGTATTTCCCATGTATCCTGTACCAAAGGAGACTTTAGAAACTTTACTCCGCAGAAAAACGTTACAGAATTAATGACGTGAAAAAAAGACTTATTATCCAAGTAAAACGAATTGATGAAAACCTTTTAATTAAAGTCCTTATCGTTTTTTAATATAAACTTAAATTTCGGGGAGAGTCAAGTATACTTTTCGTAGTAGTAACAAATCCTTTTAATTGCTTTCAAGACAAAGTGTTCCATGTATTTATACCTTACAGACTTTAAGACTTTATATAACCTGTTTACGGCTAGGTGGTTAAAATTCTATTATAATTGACATATCTCCGACTCCGTCAAGTTTAACACCACGGTTTCAGGGCCTTAAAACTAAAACCATAGGTATTTCGACTTAAAGGCGAAGGGTGTGGACATTACGATATACCCACATATCTAGTATACATAAGCCAAGTACCAGTGCACTGTATTGCAAAGTGCACTCCTGCATAGTATATGATAACGTATCACGCTGCAGGCTGCACTGTTGTAAGACGCAAAGTGCACCATGCATGGAGCGGTCTGGAATGGGTATTCCAAAGCGTACGGAAAAAGAACCACTGCCCGGATAGGAGGTTTATAACCTCCCATTCGTACCGTACACTCTCTAAAATACTTCTTTTAATATATCTATCTTTTACTACAACTATACCAATCATATAATTACTTTTTAAATTGTTTTTTTTTACGTCAAAAGGTAAAACCATTACCAATACTAGGCAGTAGACTACTCGGTCGACTATAAACAACCAAAAAATAAAGAATGAATATAGATTAAATACCTATAACTAGATATTATAACGGTTCTTATCATTTACTTTAATATTTCGTTTTTACAAAATTTATACGAAATATATATAAATATTGTAACAGTTAAATGACTTTAAAAAGGACAACTTTAATACGATATTATCAACCTTTATTTAGTACTCTATTCACTAAAATCCATATTACACCACTATTAACCCTTATTTAACGTTTTGACGTATCCAGGCATTTTTTAAAAAAGTTTCCTATTATGTACCAGACCATGTAAACTAAAACCATTAAGTTTTAAAACCCTTAGTTAAGACCCGTCCAATTAAAACTCGGAAATCTACACCGTTCGCAAAACACAGGAACGGTTACGAATATAATATCCAAACCGTTTATAAAATTCAAAAGCGGTGATAAGCGGAACAACTAAACCGCTTGTATTAATAAAAGCGGTTACAATACAATAATCCAAAACGCTTACCAAATACGAATCAAAACCAAAATACTGGACTATATAATACACCTCCCTATACCTATATTTCCTTTGCCCTATCCGCTTGCCCATATTCGCCCTATATATTTTTAATTTGCCTACGCTCACCCTATATATTTTAATTTTAGCCATGCTCGCCCTAAATATTTTAAGTTTATTATTTACAATATTTAAGTTTTTCTAATCGCTTAGCTAATGTAAAGTTATCAAACATTAATAAAACCAATTTAAAACGTTTAACTAATTTGTAATTACGTTCTATTCACGTATCGTTTGAAATTGATTTGTATTAATAAATGTTAATAACTTTATTTCAACCGTTTTAATTATTTTATTTACTTTATATTTTCCGTGTATAAAACGAAATACTCTAAACATTAAAATCTGAACGTACCTAAATTTAACTACGTCGCCAAACCAACAATTAACGCCGCTTTAATATACCAAGTACATATAGGAATCGCCATCACTAACCACTCTACAAAACCTATAACTATAACCCTAATACCAATAATATCGGAAAACACCAACGCTTACTTCGACCTTTTAGTTGAGAATATAGGAATCAAAAAGACTTTAATATATAAAAAAAACTTAGGCCTTTAAAATAATATTATCAATGTATCAATTAAGGAATTAAATCTATATACGGCAAATACGTATATCTTAATCGTGATTTTTAGTTATTAAAAGGCGAAAACCCAAGGACCTAATATATCAAACAATTTCCACAAAGGATTTTCGAATTGGATATTGGGCATATAACAAATAGTAAAACCTTTTATTAATAAAGCCTTACAAATTTAATTCCGAAGTAAAGATATTAATACCCTAGGGGGTAAGAATAGCCTCTATATAAAAGTCTTATTCGAAATAATACGACTTATCGACTTGCTAGATTGAAAAGATAAAAATATATATTAAACAGAATTTGGAAAAAAGGTATTGCCCAATAAAACATAAAAAAAAAGTAGTAGAAGATATACAGACGAAACGAAGAACATAAGACGTAAGACGACCTAATACTGTACCCGTACCTTAAATTTTAAATACAAACCTCGAAGAAAAAGAAAAATGGTTATAATCTTTATTTATTACACAGGTGTAATATATCCTTATACCGGTATATATTATAAAGTAGAACTAAATATTCAATCACTCCTTCAATATATTCATTACTGTGTATATAATTATATACCTTCATAGATAGTATATTTAGGTTGCAGTACATTACCCTATAAGATACACTCCTGTAGCATATACGATAACGTGTCATACTACAGACTGTATTCTTGCAAAGTGTATGATAACGACATACGCTGCAAATTACACTCTTATGCGTAGAGCAGTCTAGAAGGAGCGTTCTAGAATGGTAAGCTCTGTGTGAGCGCATATAAGACCTCACCTATGGCGTGCACCTCTAGATGCTTCTTCTCAATGTATCAATCATCTTCATTTTATACTACAATATCAATATAACGATTACTTTTCTGAATATCTTGTTTTCACGTAAACCCAAAGGTTTTGGACCTTATCGATACTGATCAGTATCCGACTCGGTCGACTACAAATAGCCTAGGAAAGAAAAGATAGACATAAGTTAAATACCTATAGTGGAATGCTATAGCAGTCCTAACTTTTTATGCTCTAACACTTTGTTTTTACAAGAATTACACGCCGACGTATATAAAGACTGTAAAGACTAAGTGACTTTAAAAAAGACAACTTTAGTACGATACTATCAATTCTTGTTTGGCGCTTTATCTATTAAAAGCCTTGTTACGTTACCATTAACCCTTGTTTAGTATTTTGATGTACCCAAACACTTTTTGAAAATGGTTTTATCATATACCAGGTCACATAAGCTAAAACCACCAAGTTTTGGGACCCTTGGTTAGGACCCATAGGATTTTCATAATCTAAACCGATCGTTCCAAAAAAGGCAATTACGTATAAAGTAACCAAACTAATCCTCCATACCAAGTTAGGTTACAACACACCAATACAAACCGATTACTAAATACAACTTAAACATTGGATTACATAATTACACTTCCTATGCCCTACTCACCCCCCCTATGTTCGCCCTATATGTTTTAAGTTTGTTTATGTTTGCCCTGTATACTCTAAGTTTAGTATTTATAACGTTTAAACTTTTTTAGCCACTTAGCTAGTATAGCGCTACCAAGCGCTAATAAAACTAATTTGAAACACCTAATTGATTTGTAGTTACATTTTATTTATATATCATTTGAATTGTAATCGTAAAAACAAGCGCTAGTAAGCCTTATTTCAACCACTTTAATGATTTCATTTACTTTGCGTTAGCTATTTGTGGGTAATCAAATCTAATATCGGTCCGAAATTACCGATTTGAACCGTTTCAACATACCAAGCACATATAATAACCACCATCTCTAACTACCCTGAGACACCTTGAGCCATGGCTCTAAGACCAACAACACTAAAGGAAGCCAACATTTACTTCGACTACCTAATCGAATATAGAAGAATAAAAAAAAGTCATAATATATAAAATCGACCTAAGCCTTTATAATAACACCATCGATTTACCAGTTAAGTAACTAAAACCCTATATCGCAAATACATACATATTAGCCGTTTTGTTCCATTAATGGGAGGAGAAAATTCAAAAACCTGAATTATTAGATCATTTTTATAAAAAAAAATCGAACTGGACGCTGAATATATAGCAAACAGTAAATCCTATCTTTTCTAAACCCTTACCAATCTAACTAAGAATCAGAGGCATTAATACCCCAGAAGATATAAATGGTCGCCTTACAAAATTTCTATTCGAAATGGCGCAACTCGTTAATGTACTAAACTGGGAAGATAAATATTTATACTAAACGGAATTTGTAAAAGGGTGTTACCTTATAGGGAAAAAAACTGTTATTGAAACGATAGGAACGAGACGTAAGACAGCTTATTCCTATACCTATACCTCAAGTTAGAGGACCTCAAAAAAAGGAAGGCCTGTATGTACAGTCTGAGCCATAACCTCAAGGAGGAAAAGGGCTACAGGAAAAGAAAGGTCTGTATGTACAATCCAAACCACAACCTCAAGAAAAAGAAGGGCCAGGTATAAATATACAGTCTAGACCATGGCCTTAAGAAGAAAGAAGGCTACAAAAGAAGGAATAGAAGGAAGGTTTAGAAACGTAATCCAAACAGCGACCTCAAGAGAAAGAAAGGTTAGCTACGCATTCCTGGCCGCGACCTCAAGAAAAGGAAAGGACAGGTACGTAGTCCGAGCTACGCCCTTAAAGGAAGGAGGAAAAGAAAGGTCTGGATATATAATCCAGGCCGCAATTTCAAGAAAAGAAGGGTCTAGATACAGAGTGGAGACCATACCTATAGGAGAGGAAAGGTCTAGATACGCAGTTTCAAACCGCATACGAAACCCAAAATCGGCTACAAATACAACATCTGCACCGATCTCTCAATTTAAAAGTGGTTACGATTACAATACCCACACCGATCGCACCAACAAGATCGGCTACAATACATCAATCCGAGCCGATACTTGAAGGGGAGAAATTGCCAGATACTTTATACGCAACTAAGCCTTCAAAACAAAATAAGAGAGTTCCTATTACTACGGAAACAAGCCACCTAAAGTAGTATTTCACCGCTTCTACCCACGTAAAACGCCCTGAATTACGTATTTAGAACATGTATAATGCTTTTGATAACTTCTACGACCATCGATGTTACGAGGAAGGCCACGTAACCTAATCCGTAACATTACTGCTTTACTGAGAAAAGGAAACAAAAAGAAAGGGAAAAGAAAAGAAGTTTTGCCTAGAAGAATAGCATACACCACTGTTATTACCAACTAAGAACAAACTAGCATACACCACTCCACTGTCATTACCAACTAGAAACGAACCTATACTATCACTACTAGATACTGGATACGGAACGCACATAGAAAGAGGAGAAGATTGCCTATGTGGATATTATTATATATCTTTATAGATAGTATATTTCAGTAACAGTATATCACGCTGTAAGGTACACTCCTGTAGCATACACGATAACGTGTCATGCTACAGACTGTATTCTTGCAAAGTGTATGATAACGTGATACGCTGCAAATTACACTCTTATGCATGGAGCAATCTAGAAGGAGCGTTCTAGAATGGTAAGCTCTGGGTGAGGGCTTATAGGTCCTCACCTGCGGTGTGCACCTCTAGATGCTTCTTCTTAATGTATCAATCATCTTCACTTTATACTATAATACCAATCCAACGATTACTCTTCTGAATACCTTGTTTTCACGTAAACACAAAGGTTGTAGATCTTACCCACAAATACTCTGTTCGACTATAGCGGAAACGGCTGAGACACTGAAAACAGCCCGCTTAGTTATAACAGAAGCGACCGAAATACCGAAAACAACCCGTTTTAGGAAACGATGAGCGGCACAAAACGCTAATACGTACCCTACAAACCAATACCCACTAACTATAACCCTTACCATAACCTTTCACTTCACCGCTTTCCTACTAATAAGAACGATCTTATAAAGTTTACCAACTTTGTTAGGATTTGGAATAAAAACGAAAACTATAACGATAAATTATACGATATATTCGACAACAAAATACGTATTATACTTAATATATGTAAAAAAAAATTGAATATCGAACTGTTTAAATTTTATATTATCTTACCCGGTATATCACTTAAATAAGCTACAAATAATATATATACTACTTTACGTAAGTAAATACATTTACGAAGTGTTATAATTGTTTAAAATCCTATTTCGATACAGAGATTAACTACGAACTTTACTATAGGGATTGGATAAATACAACCTACGAATCCGTAAAAACCCAATAAGATAACGCCGATAAAAACTTACAGAACGTTTTTACCGCTTTACTAATTAAATTTTAAAAAGTATTAGGTAACTCTTGAATCGGAATATAAGGGAGATGAACAATTTATCTTAATAATAATAAAAATATACCGCGAAAATACGGCTTTCAACCTCATCCTTTTCAAGTTTAAAAAGGATTTGAAACATTTTTATATAAACTTCAAAATATCGCTTACAACCTTTATACAACGATAAATAAGCTTCGGATCAATATTTATAACCGATAAGATTAAAAACAAGGGCTAAATTATTGAAGTAAACCTTGCTAAAATTATTTACCACGTTTTCAATCGAAAATTTAAAGTATACCTAAAATAAAACGAGCGCTTAAAGTATAAGTATTAAGGATAAAACCCTAACAATAAGGGACAGAGACAATCGTTTAGAAATAAGCGAAACGTATCGCGGCTATAGTAATACTTGCGAAAAAGTATACGAAGCCCCGCGGGTTTGCAAAAACGGTGTATCGTATACGGTAAAATCGGCTGCTAGTTTACTAACCACTTTGCTTATGAGTAAATTCGAATTAAACGATAATTTTAAGCCGATTATACATTTAAAGACCGGATAAAAGCCAACTTTATAGTATACGTAATTAAGTACGAAAACGTAGATAATAGCTTTAACGCCCACCTCTACGAATATACGTTCAGAGAGAAATTCTCTAAAGGTAAGGAGGCTTACCTAACAGCCTAATACGATAAGACCGCCTAACGTATTTTTACAAGCCTATAGGATGCCTTTTTGATGTATATATAATAAGCCTAAACTACGTAAACAAAGCGTATAACGCCTATATAGCGTCGTAATTCACGCTTTTAAATAGATACGGCAATCGGTTTTAGGGAATTATACCTAATACTAATATAGCCGAAATTTTAACGACTGGAAAACGACAATTCGACGCGTTCGCGGTAAAGTTTCCGAAGTGTTAGCTAAATTGAATAGGAAAATACCAAACTGTTTTATTTAATAAAGGCAAAGCTTTATTGTTCGAGACTTTCGTTATAAAAATACAATTTGAACCGATTAAGTTTTACGTAATAAATTTAAAAATATCATTCTTACTTTTATTGACTAATATAAATTCACTTGTAATTAAGGTCCGGAATACAACTAACCAGCTTATTCGCACCTTGGATAACGTATTTGTATCGCTCCGGCTTAAGTTTAACTACTAATGGTTTTTCCTCAAAACACGTAAAATTAAAGGCATTTACTTAATATAACGACAATTATGGATTTTACACCGCCGATTCGGATACCCGATTATAAAACGCTTTTTACGCCTACTTTACGCCGTAATTTATACAGATATAGGAAAGAACGTACTTAAAGTTATCTAAAAGTTTTGTCATAAGTCCCAGCTATACTTATAAGCCCCATGCCGGTTTAAATTCCACTTTTAAAATGATATAGACTTTAACTACATGGTAATTATTAATATTATATATTTAAAAAGTTAACCGGTCATTTACGCTGTCGACGCGATAATATTATTTTAGGTCGTTAAATTTACACGAAACGCTTTCGTTACAAACTATTAAGATGTATTAATCAACTAATGGTGAAACGTTTACTCTAGGCCTCTAAACTAGATACTATACGATGTTAATATGGCTTTCGACTTTACTAAATGACGTAAAAAACCCAGATAACCAGTAACGAATGTAAACAGATTCCAGTAAGAGCTTAATAGGGTATTGAAAGATATAAACGGTATAATAAACCGCTTAAAGAACGTACATAATATTTTCCAATGAATTAAAAGATACCAGTTTTAAAGAATCTATCCTTTAAATAGAGATTAACTCTATTGATAATACGTTTGGTCTAAGTAAGCTTATCCTTATATTCCTTATTTTTAGTGTTTACCTAAGAATCAATATAAACTTTATACTATTACCAATTACTGTGTAAAAGGTAAATACTATAATTAAAGCTATAATAACATTACGTTTCTTACGATCTAAAAACGATATATTCAGAAAATCAATTATAAGGAATGGCTTGCGCGAAAATAGCGTTTTAAACCTACCGTTATAATCTAAGGTTTTGATTTGGAAAACCAAAGACGGATGAACTAGCCCCTGTAAAATCAACGGGTTTAAATTCTATGATGTATTCGTTAATTTGCTAAACAGTACAAGTTTGTTTCGCTAAATAATAGTACGAAAGTATAGGAGAAACATGAAAAGGAGCGGCTCAGAACCGTAATCCGGACAAAACTGCTAACGAAACACCCCTTAAGACGATGAATCTAAACCGCTCCCAATTCCAACCTACCCCCCGAATCACGTATCCGGCCCGCTCCTATTAAACGAAAGCGGCCCGTTTATAATAAACTTTCCAACACTTCGCCGCCAGAGCCGCCCCTTTAATTCGAAACCCAAAAAACACTCCAAGACATTTTCCGCAAAATCTTTGATTACTTAAAAGGAGATAGTAAACCGTGAGCTTAGCTAAAAGCTTTGTTACGACATTATTATTACAGCCCTAAATACCCCGTTAGAATAATTTACACAAATAGAAATTTCTATCCTAATCGACCAAAACTTATTTTGCTTTAAATAGATAGACCCAGCAATTTATGACGCCTACAGAATTTTTCCCATTCGCCTCGTCTACAAAATTAAGGATAAAAAAAACCTTACTAAAATCCCCGTTTAATTGTAAAACGTTATAACGATGATGGTAAAAAGGATATTATAACTCAATTGCCTACCTTACAACGGGTAAATCACCGCCTAATTTTTACGTTTATAGCCTCCTTTAATATACCATACAGCCTATATATCGAACTCTGTAATATAACGTTGGTATATACTTGATCTTAAAAACGGCTTAAATGGTGTATTTGTACCGATATACCGAAGGATTTTAAAAAAAAAACCACCTACATAAAACGATCTTACGTATTATAAAACCACTTTATAATCTTATTAAAACCGGTATCTATTAGTATAACACTTACTAAAGGAATTATAAAAAAAGGTTCGGGATAACTAATTGAATTTTCGACCCGTACTCATTAGTATTATTGGTCCGCTTTAAGGTATTTGTACTAACAGGTATACATAAAGACGATATATTAACGTTGTGTAACGTTTAGTTTTCTGTATTTAAAGAAATTAAACTTTTAGAGGATAATTTAAAAGCAAAACCCATGAAGTATTTAACGGAGGGCTATATGATCGATTTTAATAACGTTATTATTACTTTCTGGAACGGCGTTTTGAGTCTTGCGCAAAAGGAACAGTTGAATAAAATTGACCTTAGAGTTTCTAATAGCGTAAAACGGGTCGATTAATGCAGATACTAACGCTTATTTAGCGCTTAGGTTATTTTTGTAATATAACTGTAAGGGGAATTAAACCTTTCGATCGTGGTGTAATACCAAACCACTCCGTAAAATAATATATATATAAGGCTTAATAAGCGATTTCTACGCAAAATACATAATACAAAGCACGATTAATAATTTATGCCGATATATATACGGATTAAAAAACTGTTCGTTGTAATTAACGGCTTATTCGCTAATAATAGCGACTGTAATTCGCAAAAATCTTTCGTTTTAGTCCTCAACAACGAAATACATGCCCTAAAAGGTAATACATTCAGTAAAAATATTATATATTAAAGTTTTACCAAGTATAAAAGGGCTACTAAAAGCGTTTTATCTTTAGAAAACTATAGTATAATTAGAGGTTTCGATTCGGATATTACTATAATAATAATGGTTCGAATAATGAATTTTACCTTAGTTTACACCTTATTCTTCTTATTATATATATTTACTTCTTTTCGCTTTATAAATACCTGTGTTGGAATAGTATTATATGTAGTGCAGTAGGTTAACGTTACTGATAGTAAAGTTGACCGTACTGCAAGTGTATTGCTTTATGCGGACTTACCGCATCGGGTATAAGTCGAGTGCAGTACGCTGTTCTTCACTCTAAGGCACGGACCAAGCAGTTGGCTATACAAATTATTGTGTAGACCGGCTAGTGGTCTGCCAAATCTAGAACAAGACATTCACCACTTGACCAATGCAATACTACTGTTACTTCGAGCAATCGAATCGATAGCATTGCAACGATTCAAAGACCTATAAATACTAATTAGTGCTTATTAGATTAAATAAATATTGGATAATTAGAAGAAGAAACCACTTTTCGGTTACTTTTTACGGTTATAACAGAGGCTAAGGTAAAGGAAAGATTTTTGTAAAAGGCCCTTATTAGTACTATATTAGTTTTATAACGGCAAAAAATAGAGAAAACCTTTGGGTTGTGTTAGTTTTATAACAGAGATCTGGAAGTTAACGATGGTATATCTACTTAAAACACCAAGAAATAATTATTAATTTCTTTTAAAAAAAGCGTTAAAATCAACCGATACAAGTTTTAATTGGCAACTTAGTAAACGGTTAAGTTAGTATTATTACGGGTGCTACTACTATAAGAAAAACGACTAAGTCCTACGGCTTATAATAATAAATTACTTTAGTCTTTTACCTATAACTTTTAAGAATAAACAACTTTCGACCTTTCTCTTTATACTAATACTTTGCCCATACTTTAATTTTTTAATTCCCCTACGCCAGTTTCATTGTTAAGTTCTTCACTTTAAGCGAAAACACCAAGTCGCGTCGAGAAAGCCACGTTACGATACTCCACGTTGAATCGACAAGTTCCTACGCGACTTTACGCCAAAACACTAAGCCTTTACGCCTAAAGATCACCAGGTCCCTCGCCCTACACGCCCCACCAAGTCCTTACAAGCTTAAATCTTAAGATAGCACCTACCCTAAATATCTAAAAGGGAATTGACGTCTTCAGAACTACCATTCCCAAGTTTTACAATGAAAACCTTTAGGCGTTAAATATCGATAAATAATTAACGGGAAAACATTTTACTAACTTCGTCGGCTACTATATCGTTAAGTATAATAATATTAAAAACCCAAACGACGCCTTTAATAACTTTAGTAACCTTTTTAACGACTAGACCGTTAATATATAGATTTTAGTTTTAAAAGTTTTAAGTTAAGGGTTTAAGCAAAAATCAAGCGATAAGGAATTTATATACCATTATAAGATATTATAAAGCTGGCGTCAAAACTCTTCAATCTAGCCTAACTTTAAAAATGCTTTGAAAAACTATACCTTAAGGAAAAGGGTATTAAGGAACCTTACCACCATTATACGCGATCTAAGGGACCCTCCTTTTACCTTTAGTTAAGTTAGGTATCTTTACGCGCAGGCAATAAGTATATTATTCTATTAGGCAGCTTAACACTTCCACTTACTAGCGCAGAATACGCTTTTAGCGGTGGCAAGGTACGTAAAGAAACGGCTGCTCACGCGACTAAAGGTATTAACGCTAGCAATTTACATTAATCAATTAAGTAAAATCGTTAGGCTTTTCAAAATCCTCAATTACTTATTCCTCCTTGATAATCCTATCGACAATCTCTTTAAAACCATTCCCTATTTAGGTTTGCTTACACACGAAAGCCCACTATAAATCCTACCATAAGACTTTACCCTTTGAGTTAGGCGACTAGTAATTACCCTTAATAATGTGCTTTGAAAGCTTTAAAGCTTAAATTACCAGGAAATATTATTTAATGCTGGGATAACTATTATAACCTTTCCCTAAAACTGTCAAAGTGGTTAATATTAATTACAAACTCCTTACGAACTTCGCCAAAATATAAAACCATATAAAAAAGTATAAAGAAAAGACTTATAACCTCCTCGACACCAAGATAATACTCTTTTTAAATATTTTCAAATGGATAAAGGTTCACCCTTCTTGTTTTTACTTATTATTTCCCAAAATCCTTATAGAGCAAGCTAAAAATTACTACCTAACCTTTTTAACATAAGTAACTACGTTTTGCGAAGTTTACGATAACATAAAAAGCTACTTTAAATACGACGTCCACCTTATGTAATACTATACAAATTGAGCCATCAAGTGGTAAATTATAATAATAACGAAGAAATAAGATGAGAAAATTCTAATAAACGTCTTTAATCAGATACTTAACAAGTTAATATTATGCCAAAAAGCAATGGGGAAAGCTTACGTTAGCAAAACTACACTTTGCTAACAGGTACGTGTAGAAGTTACGGGCGTTAGCGAGTTCGAATACGCCTTATAACGCTCAAATGCTACTTACGAAGGATTTTTTAACAAGTTACGTTCTTCGCTTACTACTATAATAACACGTATACCAAACTCGCTTAGTATATACTCCTAAGCTGGCAGCTTTCTTAACGTAAATAAAGAAGACCTTACGATGGTTAATTATGTCTACCGCAAGTACGGGCGCCCATAACGTCTAAGGTTTGGCCCATTGACCACAAACAAAAGTCAACAACCACGCTAATTCCAACAAGGTTAAAATTCAAGCGAACCTGTTAACCGCAAATACTATCGTCGTAATAGTGACAAAAGATATTAAATTTGTGGCAAGTCTAAATACTAATCAACTCGGTACCCTCCTGCCGAGCGTAATAATAAAAAGGCAGTATATCACACACAATACCCCACTACTTTTAAATAGGACTACTTGAATTAAATCGTAAACTTCGAGGGAGACAAGCCAATTAACTGTGCCAACGCCCCTAAATAAATCAAATGGTACGAAGATACTGTTTTTAACGCGATCTGGTAACTAGCCGACTATACCTTCCTATACCGTTTAGGTGGTAAAGACCTTTACCTTTATCTTAACCAAACTCTTAATCCCTTACACATCTTTAACCCTCGTAATCGCTATGCGAACCACACGTTTTAAGGTATTATACTAGGCATAAGGGTAGAAAGGTACTTAATAAGACTCTATTCGCAATACGTGACATTGTGAAGGAAAAATATTATAGCTACTAAGATTAATTGTCACGATACTGGCAAAGCTAAAGTTGGTTTTGGCATGGGCTAATAACTATCGTTATTAGGGATAACGGTAGTTTAAACTATTATGGGAGCAATTACTTTTTATATCCTTAAATCCCCTACCTTTTTCCTACTTTGCTTAAAGGATATAAAAACCATCGGCGTTAATATCAACATTAACGTAGACGAATTGGTTAAAAACGGCTAAAGGTTTCCACTCACTTTTAAATAGGAGTACCTATAGTTTTATCTTTGAAACCCGGAAGTAGTAGTGTTAAACCTGACGGAGCTGAAGATGCATCAACTACATTGGCGTTTTAACTACCTAGTCGTTAATAAGCTGTACAAAGTCCTAAAGTCCGCAAGGCATAAATATATGAAATACTCTGCCCTAAAATCCATTAAAAGACTTTGTCAATACTATTGAACGTATATTTAAGCCCTCCAGAAATTTAAATTTATATTCAAAGACAATAAAAACTTTAATTACAAGATGTTTATTAATGTATTTTACTTAAATAAAAAGCCTATCTTTTATGTTGTTAACTTCGTAATCTATCTTAACGAAGCCAAATTTCTAAGTCCCTTTCGGCAAAAAATACGTGGAAAACCTTAAGTATATTGTAAATTAACACGTACCTAGGTCTACCCAAAATCGTCGTCTACGATACTGAAACTAACTTTGTGGTAACGGAGTTTCAGAAAAATGCTAAGATAATGGGTATTTAGTATAAATAGGTGCTTGTAAAAGTTTACTGGAATATTGAAAAGGTTAAAAGGGCATACGTACTACTTCAACAAACGTATAATATTCTTACGTTAGAAACTGAAAGTTTTATGGATCCGGAGGCACGCCTATAGATGGTAGTAAAAGGCCTTAATAACACTATAGGCCTTAACTGATTAGTACTAACGCTACTGGTATTTAAATCATACCTACGTTTAACAAGTAAATCTCTACTATTAACAAGTATACAAAATCATACCATAACCTACAGTAAAGCCTTAAGAGAACTAAAGAAGGAATCGGTACACCGTCAGGTTAATGATGCCCTTAATACTAGAAACAGCCCCATAATAATAGACGTACTTTCTTTACCATTAAAAAGCGAAGTCCTTGTATAGCGGAAGCCGGGTAAATAAAAGGGCTTATACAAAATATTAAGTATTGCAAATTTAGAACTGGTTATTGGAATTACTAACGGTCATATATCTTTCCGAATTACCTAGGTTAAGCCTTACATTAGGGTTATTAACGATAAAAACCCTCAAACCAAGCGACCGAGCCAATATGAACCTCCTTTACTTATTATTAACAAGCCAATAAAACGCCGCTTGCACGGACAACCTCCAAATAGAATAAATGGTAAAGAAAAAGGATATATACCGGGCTGTATTTATAATACTGTTTAGGTAAGTAGGAAAGTGAAAAATAACGAAAACTTAATACTAAAGCTTCGAGCGTAAGTGATTATTAAAACCTCTGGCAAACCCTTTAAAGAAAGCGATAAGGTCGAGATTAACGGTTTACTAACTCGAGAGGTTATACAATTCGTGTCGAATACCGAATTTAACCTTTAAAACCTAAATATTACGATTTTTAAGTTGAGATTATTTATGAGATCAAAGGTAAGACCATAGGGTGACTGTACGAAAAGTTACGTCTAATCGTTTAACTATACGGCAATAAAGGCAAGGATTGAATTTTTACGTAGTCGCTAACGATTTAAAAGATGAGTCAACGTTTAATTGTCGTTTTGATAGCAAGTTTAACAGCCAAAACTAAAGGTAAGTTTATACTTAATAGTCGTAATATAACGTAAGCTTACACGAATTAATAAAAAACCTATAACAGATCGTACTATTATAACTACCATAGGAACTACGTATTATCCACCCTTTAGTGACGGTAATACGATATATTAAGCTACTATACAAACTAAATGAAACAGGTATTTATTAGTTTCTAATTTACTAGTCATACTTTAAGTTAAGGTTAACGATAAAGTTTCTAACGTATGACCCTTACTTGCTAGTAACGTAGGGAAAGTATTTCGGCATAGTAGGTATATAAACTAACGATAAACTTTTCATCGGAACGGCTGGTTTTATAGTACTATAATAGTAAACAATTACGAACTTTTAGTTCTAACATTATAAGTCGGTGATAAAGTTAACGAATGATAGCTAACTTAACTTTAACAGGTCTTTAATCCACATGTTTAGTATTAATATTGGTATTAACTTTCGCCAAAAGGTCTAAGACACTATTATAGCCATAATTAACAAGATTAATACGGCCAAGGTCTAACGGTACCTTAAATAACGAGTTCGTAACAACTATATCACTACCCTATGTTAACCGGAGGTATTATAAGACCTATCTATCGCGGCGCAAGTATAAAAGCTAACGGATAAGGACTTTAACCGGTTAAATAAAATTTGAGTAGCAAATGCGAAACCAGGACCGCGGAATTAATATAGTTCTAATCAACTTATTAAAAACTAAGTAAATAATCTTTATAAACGAGTTTTTTACAAATAATACCAACTTGTTTTTACAAATAAGCTTTTTAATAACCTTCGTCAACAAAAACAGGCTGGAAACCAAGTTTAATATCATCAGTAGCATAATTTACTAAACTTCCGTCAAGTATAAGAGGATTACACAAAGCATATTCGCTTCGAAGGTCTATAGCATAATGACGGGCTTTAATATAGGTATATTACTATGGGAAACCCTTGACCTTATTACCAGGCAACTAAAAATTCCACTTATCCCAGTGGTAATCTGTATCGATTTAAAAAGCCTTTTTAAATGGGTTTAAAGCTCGAAACCACCAGTGAAAAACACCTAATAATCGACGTAATAATACTCCGTAAAGTTTACTAAGAGAGGAAAATTAAGGAATTCCGATAAATTAATAACAAAGACAATCCCGAAAATGCTATGACGAAGTTAACGCTAAAAAAAGGCCCTAGAAAGGTTTATAAATAGCAATAGGCTAACCATACGCATCGAGGGTTATGTTAATAAGCCGCCCGAAAATCCTTGATCACGTGACGACGGATAGAGATATACTAGAAAATTGAAAGACTATTAGGGAATTAACGATACGGATTTGTTTATGTGGCATAGTTGAAGCGGAGGCCTGTAAAGGTTTATAGCGGAAGAACCTTTTGTGGGAGTTAATAGATTCGGACCTTGCTGCGTCAGAGCAATTAAGGTCGAATGAGGTTAATTTGTATACAATTGGGTGCAATTTAGTATGAAAGTCAACTGGGATTAACAGGGATCTGGCTATTTAACGAGAAGGTAATTTAATGGTAACCGAAAAAAATTGGTTAGCCATACTAATGTATATGTACAAACTAAAAAGCCGCCAGTGTTGGAATAGTATTACATACAGTACAGTAGGTCAACTTTAATAACAGTAAATTTAACCGTACTGCAAGTGTATTGCTTTGTACAGACTTACCGCATTAGGTGTAAGTTGAGTATAGTACGCTACACTTCACTTTAGGGCATGGGCCAAGTAGTTGGCCATACAAATTACTGTGCAGACCGGCTAGCGGTTTGATAAACCTAGAACAAGACATCTACCACTTGACCAATATAATACTACTGTTACTTCGACCAATCGAATCGAAAACGTTGTAACGATCTAAAAACCTACAAACAACCTAGTTAAATTGGATACCACGAATAAAAAGCGGTTTATAATAGATATTATAGTATTACGCGAGTTATATAAACGTCGGGAAATTGAAAAATCAAGATAAATCAATAGAAAATCAAATCCGATAAACGCAATAATAAAAACTACACCGAACAAAGCGTTGAAAACGCTTATAACGACAAGTACGTTATTTTTTAGTATAATTAAAAAGGTTATACGACCCTAATAAGTTATTATACCACTTTCGCCAATTCAAAACGATCCGAAATTAGTTATTTGTGCCGCTCTCCGATTTATACTTTTATTGAACCTTACTATTTTTCGCCGTTCCTAATATTTTATTACCCTTCATTTTATACACCTCGAATCTTCTGAATTTTCCATTCTTTTACTTTCTTGATTTCAGGCTACCATTCTACGCCGCTTTTAAAATATTATCACACTTTGATCTATACCCTTCGTCCTGGTGATTTCTTTTCTTTTTCGCCCCCCTTGGTTCTAATATACGACCTCGCACCGCTTTTAAGATATTTTCACCCTTTAATCTACGTACTTCAAACCTATTAGGTATTTTACTATTCATCTTTCTCTATTTCAATCTATGATATTGCAACAATTCTGACTTATTATCTCTTTTTATTTTCTGTACTTTAATTTATATTTTATATTGATCAGCGATTGTTTTAAAGATAGCAATAACATTAATATAGGCGGGCGTGCCTGCCCGACCGTAAAGGGTAGCTAGTTATTGTCAAAAGTAAAAGGAAAAAGCGACGTCATGGCTTTCCTACTATTATCCCCTCCGCCCTTTATCTTTATACTAACGTTACCGTTATTATCGCTATCTACATTACCAGCGCTAACGAAGATATAGCCTCACGTCTTAGGTCGTATGCCTTTGGGTAAAAGCGTAGGAGGGTCTTTACCCTCTTTATGGTGACGCGCAATAATTTCGTCTAACTCGCTTATGTAATATATACGCAGACCCCGTTTTCAGGCAATAATAACAGCTGCCGACTCGTTGGTCCGCCGGTTAGCGTCTGGTATTAATTAGCATCGGTTTGTTATAGTTATTTACGACCGCAGTTATTTTTCGAAGCGCTCCAAATATTGCTTTTCTAACAAAGGAAATTTTTGGGTATCGTTTGGAACTTATTATAAAGTCGATGGGCGCGTAACACGGTTTCGGTCTATAGCCCTAAAACCAGTAAAATAGGGGTGTATCCGTTACCAATTCGCTCATAGCGGTAACAGCGGACCAAACGACCCCCACTTTAGTAATAATCGCTAACAGAATTACCCGCGGCCGCAGACGCGACATACGGCACATAAGACTTGTCTATTATCGGCTTGAAGCTACGGCCCAAGTGCGCCACTCCAATGCTTTACTCGTTAGAAAGGCCTCGCAGCATACCTTAGCGATATGAAGCTTCAGGCGATGAAATAGGTCCGTCTTTTACTCCTTATTTACGAAAATATCAAGAGTATATATACGGAGAAATTTAGGAAATATAAACCGCGAAAAACCTTCGTAAGGCTACGCTTACAGCGTCGAGGGGGCCTTACGGATAAGGGGTTTTACTCGTAAGAAAAGGGTAATATTTATAATTTTAAAGGTTCTCCGCTCCTTCCTCTAAGAGCTTAAAGGGAAAGGAGAGGGGAGAGGAAAGAAAAAAGGGGTAATGATGGCAGCGAAAGCTGGCGAGGCCGGTAAGGGCGTAACGGCGGCAACGAAGGCTAGTAGGGCTGGTAAAAGGGTAGCAACAGCGAAGGAGGAAAAAGAGGCCGAGGCGGCAGGGGTGGGGCTTAAGGGGGCTGAAACGGTGGCGGTGGCGGGCGGGGTAACGGCTATAAATAAGATTATACCCGATAAGGGCGAGTTACTAATGGCGGTAATAGTAGCGGTTATGGCGGCGGCGGCGGCGGCAGCGCGGAGATGCTCCCGCGCCTTACGATGCCTAGCTAACCTAGATTTACGCGGCATCTATTGAAAAACCAAGGTTATTATATAGGTGTCGGTCAAGTAACTTACCTATTGAAGCGGTTTAAATTAGTTAATTAAAATAAAGGTTAAGTTAAATCATAATAAGGATTTATATTAATTGGTGATATACGCGTTCAAAAATGGAAAGAAAAAAGCTTTGACCAAGCCGATAGCGATATATCTTTTTATACTCATTTAAAAAACACGTAACAGCATAATCACCCCTACGAAATTACCTATATAGTGTTTACGCAATTATACCCTTATTAGAAATAGTAAAAAACTTTATTACCAACTATATCGCCACCGTTTAACTACACTAACTAGGCCCTTATTACAATCACTATTGCAACTAGTACCGTAACCACACTGTTACTACAAAAACTGCTAATTTAAACCTTTGCAATTAATACTACAACTACATTATTATTACAAGACTACGTATACGAAATCATTACAATGATACTATCGTTGTTAAGCTATAAGTATGGAATATATATTAAAAAATTACCTATGTGCATATTATGATATAACCCTATAGATAGTATATATAAGCCAAGTGGAAGTTCACTATATTATAAGGTATACTCCTATAAAGTACACGATAACATGTTACGCTACAGGCTGCACTTTTACAAAACGCAAAGTACATTGTGCATGGAGTGGTTTGAAATGGGTATTCTAAACAGCATAACAATATATAGAGCAGTCTAGAATAGGTATTCTAAAGCACACAGAAAAATGACCACTACCCAAATATAAGGTTTATAACCTCCTATCCGTAGCGCACACTCTCTGGAATACTTCTTCTAACATATCTATCTTTTACTACAACTATACCAATCTTATTATTACTCTTCTACTCGTTTACTTTCATTTGAATAGGTAAAGACCTTACCAATAAAAGGAAACATTTAGCCGTTTTTAACCAGTTCTTCGGCGTTAATATCAACGTTAACGCCAAAGGTTTTTATATATTCTAAACAAGAAAGAAAAGGGGTAAGGGATTTTAAGATGTAGAACCCAATCTATCCCAAAACAGTTTAAGTTACTCTGATCGATCCCTAGTAACGATAATTATTCGCCTCATCTGAAACCAACTTTAACTTTACTAACATCGTAACAATTAATCTTAGTAACTATAATATTTTCTCTCCGTATTATCATGTATTACGAATAGATTTTTATTAAGTACCTTATTACCTCTATATATGGTATAATACCTTAAAACGTATAGTCCGCATAATGATCGCAAAGGTTAAAGGTATATAAGAGATTAAGGGCTTGATTAAGGTAAAGGTAAGGTTTTATACTACCTAAACGGTATAGGAAAGCGTAGTCGGCTAGTTACTAGACTGCGTCGAAAGAAATATCTTTATACCACTTGATCTACTTAAGGGCATTATCGCCGTTAATTAGTTTGACGCCCTCGAAGTTTGCGATTTAATCCAAGTAATCCTGTTTAAAAGTGGTAAGGTACTAGATATAATACATTACCTTTTTGTTATTTCGCTCGGCTAAGCGGTAACGAATTAACCAACAACTAAACTTATTACAAATCCAATATCTATTACCACTATCACAACGATAGTGCTTACAGTTAATAGGTTCGTTTAAATCTTAGCTTTGTTAATACTAACGTAAATTTTGCCTTTGATTTATAGTCGATAGACTAAACCTTAGGCGTTAGGAGCGCCCGTAACTATACTTACAGTCAACATAATTAACTACCGCAAAATCTTCTTTCTTTACGTTAAGGAAATTGCCGACTTAGGGGTATATACCAAGCGAATTTGGTATACGCGTTATTATAGTTACAAGTAAGGAATGTAACTGGCTAAAGAAGCCTTTGTAGGTGGTATTTGGGCGTTATAAGATGTATTCAAACTTGTTAACGCCCGTAACTACTACCCGTGCCTGTTCGTGAAGTGTAGCTTCACTAAAGTGAACTTTCCTTATTACTTACTGGCCCAATATCAGCTTGTCAAGTATCTAGTTAAATACATCCATTGGTATTTCCTCCTATTTCTTTTTCGCTATTATCGTAGTTCATCGCATAATAGCCAAGTTTATATAGTATTAGGCAAAATAAACGTCGTATTCGAAGTAGCCCTTTACATTATTGTAAATTTCGCGAAAAGTGGTTACTTGAGTTAGGATAGTTAAGTAAAGTCACTGACATACTTTGTAAGGATTCCAGAAAATAATAAGTCAAAACCAGAGAAGAGAACCTCTATCCACTTGCAAATATTTAAAAATTACATAATTTTCGTGTTGAAAAGGTTATAAGGCTTTCCGTCATACTTCTTTAGGTTGTTTCTGATCTGAGAGAAGTCTGTAAAAAGTTTGTAATTAATGTTAACCATCTTAACATGCCTTATGAGTAGGTCGCGATAGTTATCCTAGTTTTTATTGGTGTTTCCTGGTAATTTAAGCCTTGAAGCTTCCGAAACATAGTACTAGGAGTAATTGCTAGTCGCTTGGCCCGAGGGGTAAAGTCTTATGGTAGAACCTGTAATAGGATTTCGCGTATAAGCAAATTTACCATAGGAAGGCTTTTGGGGAACTTAATGATTAAAGGGATAGAGAAGAATAAGGATTTAAAGGTTTTAGGGGGGTTGATGATCTTACTTAACTAATGAGTATAAAGTACCGACATCAATTCCTCTGGCAGTATTGGCAGCTGTTACTTTACGTGCTTTGCCGCTGTGAAAAGCGTACTCCACGCTTCCACGTAAAGATTTTAGGCTGCCGAATAGGTCAATAGGTTCCTTATCGTCGACTTATAATAAGGCTTAACTTAGCTAAAAGTAAAGGGAAAGTATCCTAAAACGTATATAAGAGTGTTAATGTTTTTTAACGCTTTTGCTTTTTCTTTGGAGGACTTAAGAATTAGGGTTTTATGTTTTTTTTTTTCGTTACTCAATTTAATAAAGGTTTCGGCTAATCCTAATAACAGTTTCTCTAAAATATAAATGCTATAATAGGTAACCTCTTTTTTTAACTTAGCCTTAACCGTACGCTAGATTATCTTACCTATGTCAGGTATCTAGTGGTTAAAGAACTCACGGAAATCTTAAAAGGTGTGGGCGCCCCTGCTATAGTTTTCGCTAAGGTCTACATCGAAGATGTATTAGTTAACGTAATTGATTTGGTAAGCTTTAGTTAAGGTCTCATTAACATCTGTAATCCAAAGTTATTTATCGTAATAGTTAACGAAAACTATTCTAAGGTTTTTAATTACTTTTTTCCAAGCGGGGTTGATAATAGTCTGAAAGTAAATACTTACGGTAGCTATCTTAACGTTCAGGTTTATATAGGACGTTTAAAGCGTATAGGGTAAGAGACTTGGTGATCTTCAGGCGTAGGGGCTTAATGTTTTAGCATAAAGTTGTATGTGAACTTGGCGATTTGGTATTGAGTCGCATAACGTAGCTTTCTTAACGTAACTTGGCATTTTCGATTAAATTAACGATTTTAACGATTAAATTAACGTAGGAAAAATGAAAAAGGGTAAAGCAGGGGCAAAGATTTAGTGTAAAAGATAAGGTTAAAGGTTGTTTATTATTATAGGTAAAGGGCAAAGTTTATTTATCGTTTTATCCGTAGGATCTGGTCGGTTTTCTTATAGTAATAACACCTATAGTAGTACTATTTTAGCCGTTGGTCAACTTGCCGAACTTTAAGACTTCTAATAATCAATCTTAACATCTTTAAGAAAGATCTGTAAAAATTTCGTAGTGTTTTCGATAGCAATACCATCACTATCTCTAAACTACCGTAAAAACCGGCGCAACTTAGAATTTTTTTCTACTTACTGCCATGAAAACCGGCGTAATAGTAAAGGCCCTTCGTAAGAATCTTTCCTCTATCCTAACCGTTGTTTGATGCAAAGCGTAACCAGAAAGTAACTTTTTCTTCTACTTAGCTTATCTATACTTAACCTAATAAGCACTAATTAGTATCAGTAGGGCTTTAAACATTATAACATTATCAATTCGATTAGTTGAAGTAACAGTAATATTATGTCGTCAAGTGGCGGATATATTGTTCTAGGTTTAGCAGACCGCTAGCAGGTCTACACGGTAATTTATATGGCCAATTGCTTGGCACGTACCCTAGTGTGAAGTGGGCACATACTGTACTTACTTTGCAGCCAGTAAAGTAGGCCCGCACAAAACAATACACTATACTTGCAGTTAGTATAGTCAACTTTACTATAAGTAAAGTTGACCTACTGCACTGCAAATACTACTATTACAATAGTTTGCATTAATAAAGGTCCCTGTTGGAACAATATTGGCTGCTATTTTTAGCAGGTCAATTGCAGTGCAGTCAGTCAACTGTACTTACAGTAAAGTTGACTGTACTGACTGCTGGTTGTGGTACTGCACTGCAAGTGCAGTGCAGTAGGTGCCCACTTCAAAGTGGGGCACAGGCCAAGCACTTGGCCATACAAATTACAGTGCAGACCGGCTAGCGGTCTGCCAAACCTAGAACAATACATCTACCATCTGACTACTGCAATATACCTGTTACTTCGACCAATCGAATCGATAACGTTGCAACGTCTAAGGCCTACCAATAGTCTCCCTTTTATTTATTTCATTTTAAACTCGTAATACATAGGCTACTACACGTGTAAAAGTCCCCTAATAATACTTTATAAAGGCATAACGATATACGCAACCACAACGTGTTTTACTTCCGCCCCTTATATGGGCTACTTTTCAGCTTTTATCTTCTTTTCTGCAATTTACTATCACTGGGCAGTGCCAACTACAAAAGTTACACTAGCTGCTACAAAAAAGTCCTGTAGATACTAGTGGAAAGGATCGTAACGAAAGCTTTTCCGGAGCCTGTATAAGCCTACAGGACCCCATGTCATCCCTCCAATCAAGACCTTAAAGTGCCCCGCAATCCAAAAACCCGTAAGCGTGTGGATTGCAGCCCTAATCTGGTAACGCAATGTGGCCGTTTCAGTCCCCGCCTAACGTCTACTTACGCTGGGGATATAACTGTGTGAGCTCTTGAAAACAGGGCCCTGAAAAGTATAATAGCAGAAGAAAAACCCGTGTGAAGGGCGAAAGTAAAACGCGTAGAATGCGTAAAGTCGCGTGTTGTCGAGACGCGTCGTAGGGGGGGCCCCTGCACGCGGGGTGGACCCGTGCGTTGAGTACCAAAACAAACACAAAGGGGCCCCTTATTCAAACAGTCCCTAGCCCCAAACCCTTTTCTGCACAACAACAAAGTTTCGCCTGCACCAGTAAGCACCCTTGCACCTTTCACCCGACAGCTTTTATGCTTTACGGAGCCCTTTTCTCAAAGGCCCGTACAGTCGCATCCCCGACGCAAGCAGGCGTCGGGCGGGGACTATGGAGGCCGCGTTTCTCGGCCGGATCAAGGCTACAGTTTACACGCCTACGGGTCTTTAAATTGTAGGGCACCCTAAGGTCTTGTTTGGAAGGATGGCTCGGAGGCCCTGAGGCCTGCGCAGGCCCTCGGCGGACCCCGGTTACGATCCCTCCCGCCGGTATCTAGAGGATTATTTCACAGCAGCTAGTGTTACACTTCATAGATGGCACTGGCCGATGATAGTAAAACACACACACACACACCAAAAAAAAAAAAAAAAAAAAAAAAAAAAAAAAAAAAGGACCTAAACACAGAGGCCATGGTCCGTCCATGGTATTGAGACTGCACACCCCTCCCATGCCACATATCAAAGTCATCATTCATAGTCAAACAATCCCATCCCCTCTTTATGCAACACTGGCCTGCTGCATAGGACCGGCTGGAAAGCCCGCAAACAATCGCCTTCGTGCCATTGCATGGTCAGTTGGGTGTGAAGCCGATGGCACTGGAGTTGCATCAACATCAGACTTCAGTCCTCCTTCGCCCTTATAATCTGCATGAACTGCATCTCCCTCCCGGCTTTCATCTCCCTTAGCACCGTCAAAACGTTGAGCGCGACGGCCCGCTTGGCGCTGTCCCTGCCCTGCACAGCCCGCACCTTGCTGGCGGCAACCAGGGCTAACAGCTCGGCGTCCCCGAAGTCATCCACAGCCGCCCCGCCGTTGTACATATTACTGCCTTGGGACCACTCGACGAGGTGATACTTGGGAGAGGTGATGTTCAACTCCTTGCAGAGGTAGGTGACCTCAGCGAGGACCTCAGCCAACGAGGAGCCGTCCTCCGCGGTGCAAGCGGCACTGCTCGTTCGGCTGAGCGCGGTGGTAGGCGAGGCCACCGTCGCATGCGGCCGCTTGGGCGGCGGCGGCGAGACGGTGTTGTGCGGGTGCGGGCTCTGGGCCAATCTCTTCAGACCCGGCGCGGGGGGCGGCGGAGACGACGGCGCGGGCGCGGGCGCGGGCGCGGGCGCGGGCGCGGGCGCGGGCGGCGAAGCAGCGGCGGACTGGGGGGAAGCTGGCAGGCAAAGGAAGTGGTGTGCGTGCAGCCACTCGACGGCGCATTTGGCCGCGTATTGCTTCGCGGCCTTTTTGGTGGCGAACCGCGGCTCGGAGCGGTCGTCGGCCAGGCCGTAGCCGGCGGCCGGGAAGTGCTCGATGCTGCTCTGGGAGAAGGGCTCCGGGATGGTGACGCGGCAGGTGCGGCCTATGGTGCCGCCTGGCAGCAGGCCAGACGCCTCTTCCACCCATTCGATGGACCCATTGGTCTTTTGGTAGCGTTCTGTGGGGGGTTGGTCAGTGGCCGAGCCATGCGACGGACGCGTACAGATACAAAGGAGCATACCGTTCAACAGACCAATCCAGTTTATCGTGAGATCGTGGTTGGCAGGCGGAGAAGGGGCCAGGTTGGCTGGCAGGCGAAGAACCTGCAGTGCCATGCGCTGGGCATCGGTCAAGGGAGCAGGTTTCTGGTGGACAGCCTCATATGCCTCCTGGTGTGCAATCCAGGCCTTGACATCTTGGTACATCGCAGTGTGCAAGTCCATGACTGTGTGGTGGGGCCGAGATGTGAAGGGCCCCTGAATGTAGACATGTCATGTTGTGGTGGCCGTTCTTATAGCCAAGGCTGGACTTGGTGTGTACTTTGGTTGCCTGGGCTAATTAAGGCGCCCTTACCAAGGAAGAAATGTTGCATTCCCCAGCCACCCTGTGTGTCCATAGTTGTGCCTATTGTATAATACCAACTTTTTGTAAAATCGCCTTCACTTTAACATGGTAACCTATTTCAAATAATATCACGGTTTTAATTTGATGCTTTTTACCATTCCTATTAAGGTTAGGCTTTCAACCACTTGAAACCTATACCTTTATCACAATCTAATTGTTAAAGGATTATCTCACGCGTGATACAACGTAAGAGGTCTAATGCTAGGATCGTGATTTTTTTATTTATTTTTTTTTTCAAAAAAAAAAAGCAACTACTAAGCAAATTGCTTACTAGGCCTTGTTGTGCTGTGTGTATATGAAACGTATTGTCTGTATTCCGGTCAGTATTTTAAATGAAGGAACTAAACTGAAGAATGCTGGCATGCCAACAATAGTATACTCATAAGAAGTATAACTCATGAGTACGTATTCTCATAAGTAGGCTGTATTGCCCCCTTGGTACAACAAATGCTAGGCCCCCCCCCCAAAAAAAAATTATATTTTCATCATAAATAACAAACAAAACAAATGATATTTCCCTAACAACTATACTAACTAATACATTTTAACAAAGTTAATCCCAACTCCATCATTTTCCTTCTCAAACAACTCAGTTAAACTAGGGCAATTTAACTCGAATACCGGTTTCCATTTATCATTATAGACCGTAAAGTTTATTCATCTAAAAAAATATTACACCTAATCTCCCTAATAGCGACAGCGATCCACACGTTTAACTAATATACACTCTACCTACTAATTCTCACTATTTAACGCATCATTCTTATACTTAATTAGCTGAGATAGTAGCGTAATTCTTTTAAATAAATTGTTAGTAAAGTTGCACTAGAGCAACAAATATACTTTGGTTACACGTGTAGGGCAACAACGTAACGTTGGAATAGTGTAGTATTTTGATAGTGGAAGAGGAAAAAACTAGAACTAGAAGCGAAGCTCAGCGGAGTTGAGCAATATAGCAGCTGCTGCTGTACTAGCAGACATGTATCTGTTCCTTCCTTTTCTATATTCCATGTATGTACCCCCCAAGTAATATACAACAAGTTCCCGGGACTAAAATAAAATGCAATGTCTTTATTAAGTAACATATATGATAGAAGACAAGGCGTGAGATACAAGACGTGAAGCGTGAGACGCGAGACGTAAGAAGCGAGAAGCGAGACGCAAGATGTGAGATGCGAGACTTACTTTTAGAGACTTTTCTGAAGACCCTTTTTGTATACCTTAATTAATTCCCTATAATGTTTCAATTCCTTCACGGCCTTTTATTTATCGTCTTTTAAAGTATATCCCTTTTAACGAACTAAATATCGAATTGCGTAACTTATACAACAACGCTTATTGAAACATTTATTTACGATTTTTTCGATTTCCTACTTATTTTCCTTATAAGCTTTTTTATACTGAATTTGTTCGGGTGGTAACGGCACGTAATCAAAATGATTATTTTTAGGTTTATTGTAAGGTATAAGGTATTAAACACTAATAATAAGATAGATTCGTAAATTTAGTCGGAAATTAAACGTGTATGTTAAGTTTTTATACGATTTACCCTAGTACACAGGCCTAAACGTAGCGGTAACAATCTTCCTTATCTATAAAGAGGTTTATAGGCTTTTCCTATACGTAGTTATATACAATTTCTGATATTAAATTCTACTTAGCAGTGATTTTCATCATAGTGACGTTTTGTTTCGATAATTACAACGTTTATAGGAAGCTGCGTATCTTTATGTAAAAAAAATTTTATAAAGCGGATTTCCGTTTGTTATTGGGGTAAGGAAATATTTAGATAATCTACAGGAATACATAATTTAAAGTCGAATAAGAATTCGTAAAAGCTGACGTTAATAACCCGAAAATGAGCGTTATTAATGTTTTGTTACAAACAGATATGTATTCGGTTTATGGTTATCTGAAATGCTCGGTAACGTAATATCAAAAGATAAGCTTAATTACCTGTTTTTTTTTTCGCTTATCCGTTTTCTTAAAGGTGATTCATTATTATTATAGTCAACTTGATGCTAAAGCCTTTTCATAAGACTTGCTAAAATAAGGATAAAAACTTTACATTACGATCCGAGATAATTTTTCTCGGATGTAAATAATTTGACGGTAATAGGTAATAACATAAAATGGAAGCCTAGTATACGACGATGTATATGGTATAGTCTAAAAGGATAAAATTACATTTGGAAGTTTTGCAAGTAATAAACATAATTATATTAAACTCTTTATAACTAGATAGCGCTTATAGCGTAGCGACTAATAAAATACTTAGTAAAGAGCTAATAAAGTCTATATATAAAGTATATATAAGATCGTTAAAACCCTAAATTGAGCGAAAACTATATATTAGCTTCTTATTATCATTTAGCAATTAAGTATAACAAAAATAATGACGATAATGCTTTTTTAGCATTTTTAAAGTGAAAATGTAATCTATTTAAGGCGATTTTTATACTTTTTAACCTAAAGTGATACTTACTATTATAAATATCTTAAAGAAAATCTTGAACGATGTCGTAAGGAATTACTACACGTTCACATCCTGTTTCGTTTTTATTGTAAAGCAGGCAGTCTACTAAGCGAAAAGAATTTTAATACTATTTACCACTTCCTCGTTTTTATTACCTTTTATAAGGTTAGTTGTAATAATTAGCCGAACTGTCCATTTTTAGAGATTATTCAGAATTTAAAATGTATTTCATTATGAAATAAAGACTAAATAATGAATAGAGTAATATTAACTTTATCAGGTACTACAGGAAAATTATTGAAAATTTAGTTAAATATATGTACTTTATTCAATGTTAGGATTTTCTTATCTGTTAATATTGAAAGGCGCGAAAGCGTATTATGAATCAAATTAAGCCGTTTGAAAAGATATATAGCATCCAGATTATATACGTTTAAGTAAATTTCCATATCGATAAAACACTTATTTACTTTATCTGTAAAAGTCATATTAAAAGAAATTCAGTTAATAATTATTATAATAAACTCGTGATAGGTAAAAACTATTATAAAATTCGAGTTGTCTACTAAGTTAGTTTCAAAACTTTTATATATCTAAAAAAAAAATGCTACCTTATACTTTGATATTTTATAATTTAATTCTACCTTAGTAACGTATTTGTCAAGCAATTTAACGGGTTAGAATAACATAGAGAATGTAATATTTCCCCGTTTCCATACCTAATTCTGTTTTAATTAAAACAATATGATATCAAATCCTTCTCCGAAACTTCCGTCAACATGTCAAAATAATTATCGAAGAAAGCTAGCATAATATAGGTGTAACTTTTTATATAAATACTTTTGTAAAGCGGTAAATAACCTTTTTCCACGGGTTATAAAAGCGATTTTCGTAGTTCAAGTATAATACATTTTCATTTCAAAATTATTGTTTTCTATTCAGCTACCTTCACGACGTATCTCTAGTCAATATGGTTTAAACTTCTATAATAATTCAGATAATTAGGCGAATTAATATATTATAAGGTGTAAAAATCCTGTTGCACCTAAGTAGGTTTCCAAAGCCTTAAGGGTTGTAGAAAAGAAGAATTTTCGAAAGGCTTAAGTACGTTCCGTAGTAGTAAACGAACTAAAGCTATTTAAAAAAAAAACCTAGCAATTTTGCAAATTGAAACCCTATTCAAGACTTGTATCAATATAAAGAAACTCCGAATTTAGTAAATAAGGCTAGGATTAAGATGAGATGATTTTCGTGTTGTTTTTAAACTATTTAAAAAACCCGATATTATCGATAAATAATCGTGAAAATATATGGTAAAGTTTGACAAGTTCTCAAATCTTATAAGAGAAATTTTACTGTATTAGAGGCCCTAATAGCTTATAAAAGTAAAAAAAACAACTTTTAAATTTAGGATATATAAGAAGTAAAAAGAAGAGCTTAGTGTAATTTACCACCGAAATATACTTAGTTCATTTTGGAAAATCGATGACGTTTATTTATAAAGATAAAAGATAGTTATCTGGTATCATACACTTATTGAAAGGTTTGAAATTAACTACAATACAGCCTTTTTTAACATCGCGTAATATTGTTCATATAATAAAAACTAGTAAAAAATGGGAGGATATATTGTTAATATATTCCATATAATTTTAAACTTGTAGGTTGTTACAATATTAGCCGAGAAAAACTTTATTTCGATATAAAACTTGGTAATAGTGGCGGTTTAACCATTCTTTTTATTACACTTCAATTAAGAGTACCTTTATTCCTTGATTAAACGGAAAATCAATATGTCCTAAGTTTTTTTTACATATTAGCCAATTTATCGTAAATTTTAGCCAGTATATATGTATCTAAAACGCTGGTAAAATTAACGTTAACTCTACGTTTATTTTTAAGTATTAGGATACTATTGGGAGTTTTAATGCCAAATAAAAGCGTGAATTTCTTAAAACAAGGTTTATCCTATTGCTTTACAAAGTTCAATTTTCGCATATTTTCCATGAATCTTCCAATATTTTAAATAGGGCCGTCAATAACGTTTATAAATAGTATAATAAACTAAAGGTTAACATAAATCTGTAAAGAAGAGCGAAAATATATTTTCTTTATTATTTCGGCCATATAGGAATACAATTGAAATTTCGATCTTATAAATAGCATTTTGGGCGAATATGTTTTGCTAATACTAAAAAATGTAACATAATATTTATTAACTGCCATGAAAGTTAATTACGTATTCTTAAAGGCTTTATTTCTTACTCCGGCAGCCTATGTTAACGCTTACACAACTTTTTTCCAACTCGTAAAAAAGTAGATAATATCCTTACATTCGGTAATAATTCCCAGTAATATGTATTTGGAAACCATAATTAACTTATTTGTTGGTAGGCATTTATCGTTGCAATGTAGTCGAATCGAATTACTGTGGTTGAAGTAACTGGTGCTGCATTGATGTTGGTTGATTGATTTTGAGTTGTAGGTTCTAAGTTTGGCAGACTATAAGTCGGTCTTCATACTAATTTATATAGCCAAACGCTTTGGTCTGTGCCCCACTTTGAAGTGGGTATGTACTACACTACACTTGTAGTATAGTGTATTAAAATCCAATGAACTGCAGTCAATTTACAGTACGTATAATCAATTTTACTCCAAGTAAAGTTGATTTTAGCTGTATTAAATTTAACTGCTATTTTAATACTGTCGGCTTTTCATTTTGTATCCATACGTCAGCATAGCTTACCATTAATTGGTGGCAACCTCTAAAATCCCTCCTTAATCTATAAGCTAACAACAAGACAGACCTCTATTGATTCCGATCAATATATACTGAAATCAATATTAATTACGACCCTTTATAACCCTTTTATTCTACCTTTCCAAGGCTTTCCTTTTTCGACTCCCGTACATAGGTCATTCTCCATAGACTTATATGTATTAAATACGTTACCAATTACGTACCTTTTGCCAGTAGTTTAAACTATTTCCATTACCGCTTTTACTATTAATATTACTACGCTGGTAGTTTTTAAGTTTATTAGGGTAACCTTGTTTCTCCATGTTACGTGCCGGGCGGTTTACGTAGCCCTCGATTCGTATAGTTAGCGTATTATTATTCACAAACATTTTTAGGGCGTTATTGGGTATAGCCTTAGTTATAAAGTCGGTGGGGTTATTTTTACCATTAATCCACCGGAACTTATAGATTTCCCGGGTTTGGTATATATTGTTTGAAGCTATTACGTTTATTATTAATTCTTTTTCATTAGTTGTACCTAAATTTAATCGACATTCCTCAAGGCTTCAGGAGTTAATATACATTACTACAAGTATCGGAGGTAATGCTAGTCGTTTGTTAATAATCCTTAACATAGCATCAGTTACTATATCGATGTTAAAGTCTGCCATCATACTGTGAAACTTTAAAGTTAACACGCTTAATGTTATACTTTTGTACTTAACAAATATCTAATTCATAAGGTTTCCAATAATTATAAATTGATTTTTAAACCTTTCTTCGTTAAGGAGTATTATTAGGAAGTCGATTTACGATATAAGGTTAGTATTGTTGGTAAATAATCCATCCGTAAAGATTATTAGCTTCGACTTTATTAAATTCACAAAAACTATATTAATTCCTTCTTTCACGTGATCCAGTTATCATCAAATCCTTTCTCTTAGTTTGTCAAAGTCTTTGTCCTGTAAATCCTGTATTCATTCCGTAATGGAAAAGTCGTACGATGCCTTCGGTTGGCATAGTGTAACAATGTAAGCCGTATAGGCCTTTTACATTAGGTATCTTTATAATTTTTCCACATTAGCCTTATCGATAATCGTCAGGCTTATAATTTTTCCACATCAGCCTTATCGATAAACGTCAGGCTTATAATTTCTCCTTTTCAACTTAGGCTAATATAAGTATCGTTTTAGCCTTAAAACTATAAATACGAATTAAAGACTTATTAAAGTTGAATTCTATATCTTTAGCTAAATTTTCAATTAGTTTACATTTTTAAAGGCCAAACGTTTTGATAAAACGCTATTCCGTTGCTACAAACCTCACATTTCCAAGGAAAAAGGTATCGTTAGTTTATATACCTATAATATTTAAGTTTTCGCCCTTTATAATTAATAGGTATAGGTTAAAAGTTAAATTCTTTATATCTAACCAATTTTTAAAGTACGTCTGGTATATTAGGAACTAATGTACGCCTATTTGGGCTGGTCAGTATAGGAATTAGATATATTGTATTACCGTACCGATCGTAAAGTTATCCATAAGTTTTTTCGGTAACTTGAATAGTATAATCCGTTGTAAATCGGTGCCAGATTACATATACGTTTATATAATATCCCGGTAATTAAGTATAAACCAATGTTTTATGTTAATGATCAAATTAATAGTAATCATGACAATCAAACCCTAACTAATTTTTTAAATTATAGTCGATTAAATAAAGATTGAGTCTTTACCTTTATTACTGTATCCTTAAAAGATTAGCTGTAATGTTTTGTATAGCCAATCCGTAATTTTACCCTTAACCTTGTAAATTATCCTCAACCTAAAAATAGTTATATCTCAGTCTTTAAATTACGTGGAAGATATAAATTGTATAAACATTTTTGAAAACAGACTATTAATCTCCATTTAGTCGCTTTTTTAAAATAACTTGCCGGGTATATTCATAATGCACTTAGCTTATAGCTTGAAAGAAAGTTTTACGTTGAACCTTTCTTTTCAAGACACCTACATCATTGTATATAACCTGACAGGCCTATAATTCCTATTACTATCCTCCTTTTTCATATGTATTTTTCTTTATGGTAGTCTTTTATGCCGTCAATATTTTATTAACTTATTAACAGTTGGCTCGGGAGTATTATATTAGCCAATCTGTTCAGCTAGGAGGTTATTGACGTCAGAATCATTATTTAATTCAAGGGGTCTTTTATACAGCTTAATCTTTATAACTCAAAAGGTCAAAAAACCGTTTTCAATTTTAATCACCACGTTTAGTTTGGTAATACTTAAAATCTTACATAGCCTATTCCATTTGCCTAGCCCGTACTATGTAAAGACTTTACTTTGATGGGGGAGGAACAATACCTTTATTGTTAATAGTTCTTTTTTGGTATTAAGGGTATTGCTAACCCAACGGTGTATTAATTCCTTCCTTAGTTTATTTAAATCTTTGTTACATTCTACAATACATTTATAGGTATTTGAAGATAGTGATTGAACGTAGGTACGCTCTAAATACCAGTAAAGTTAATATAAGTCCTTTAAGGTTGATAATATCGTTAAAGCTCTTTATCGCTATTTAAAAACGTATTTTCTAGCTTCCAAGGCTTTCAATTCCCAGTGTAAAGATATTGTAGGCCTTTCGTAGGAAAGCGTATGCCCTTACGACCTTACGAATACCATATTAAGCATTAAATGAAATCTGTTTACACTAAATTCCTATCAACTGAGTGTTAATTTAGAATTATATTGTAGAAAAGTTAGTACCAACGTCGTAAATTAGTACGTTTTGGTAACCTAAGTTACATGTTAATTTATGAAACGCGTAATACCTTTTACGTTTGTTTTATCGTAATGGTTTTAAAGGATTAAACGTTGTGAAAATCCGTGGAAAAGTTTATAACGTATTATATTAACTTGCTATTCAGGTAAAATAGGTTTAAAAAACTTTCGAATTAAAGTTTTAATTTTGCTTTAACGTAAATTTAAACTTTAAGGGGGTTTGGAAGTATATTTCACAATAGTTGTAAAACCGTTTTATTACCTTAAAACCCAGGAAATTTACATCCTTGTGGCTAACTTCCTTTAAGACTTGATAAAGACTATCAGTTGTCAGGTGGTTAAACCTACGATATAATTAACAAAGTTCCACCCCCATTAAATGTAACACCACTACTTCTAACTTTTAAAGATAAAATTGAAATTATCCCTATTTAAAACTAAGTAAAACCCTCTTACAGGCTTTAACTTGTATTAATTCGTTAGTCTAAATATTAACGTTAACTTTGAGGTTTTTTTCCATCTTGAAGGAAAAAGAGAGAAAAGATAAGTCATTCCAAGATATAGAAAAGAATAAGGCTAATAGTAATCTTAACTATCGTCTATAATAGTAAAAATAACTCATTTCCAAGGCTAAAGCCGACCTTAACTTTGCCAGTATCCGTATGGTCGAGTTTTGTAACAGTATTAGTATCACTTCGCAACGAAATGTATTACAAATAGCATTCTATTAAATACTATACCGCCCCTATATCCGGTATAATCCCTCAAAAGACCTGTTTCTCGTAACGATCATCAATGGTAAAGAGGTGTATAAAATTAAGATCTTTTTCTTTATATTTGCGATAAGGGTCTTTACCTATGAAACGGTATAAAAAACATGATCTGCGAGTTATTACGTTGCTCCCGAACCATTACCAATACCAGTATCTTCGTGCCAACCGATAGCCTTCGGCTTATTTCCCTCCTCTTTAATATCTTTCTCTTTTAAGTCCATAACTTATTCGAAATAGTTCTAGTTAAAAGTACGAAGAAATTACATACAGTATATCACCTGCTTTAATTCACATTCGGCGGCAATATCACGTTTTAACTAGTAACCCTACTTACCGAAAATCTAATATCTCTTAACGTTTAAAGTAAACTTACTTAACCGGTTTAATGACCATAAAAAGGGGGAATATCCTCTTTCGTAAGTAACTTGATCACGTTTTTAGGTTCAGGTCTTCCGTTAGCCGTACTATCCAGGCTTTCTATATTTACAATTAATATAATACGTATGGAAGGGGTCTTTTTCGTCGTTATTAAATTTAGGGACTTATGGTACATACTAGTCGAGCTCGAAACTCAAGTTATTAAGGTTTCCAACGAGGAACGTAACTAATTAAAAAAACCTTCGCAAATGGTATTAGGATATTATAAGGCGTATTTGAACTACTTATAACCTATAACAGCTTACCGAACCTACTAGCGTAAGGTGCCCTAGCCAGCTTCTATATTCCCTATTACTTGTTAGCAAAGTATCAACCTTTCAAATATTTAATTAAGAAGGTCTATTTTACCTTCCAACTATTTTTTATAATTTAATATATAAAATCACTTGATGTTGGTAGTGCTTTAGACGTTGCAACTTTGTCGATTCAATTGGTCGAAGTAACAGTAGTATTGCGCGATTAAGTGATCGATGTATTATTTTAGGTTTGGCAGATCGCTAGCCGATATATACTGTAATTTGTATAGCCAATTGCTTAGCCCATGCCCTAATATAAAGTGTAGCGTACTATACTCAACTTACACGCAATACAATAAGCTCATACAAAACAATATACTTAACTTATAATTTAGTATAATCGACTTTATTATAAGTGAATTTGACTTACTGTATTGCATATAATACTATTACAATACTGGCGGCTTTTAAGTTTGTGTGCTTACGCTAGTATGGTTAACCAATCTTTTCCAGTTACCGCTGAATCATCTCCTTGTTTACTGGATAGACTCCTGTTAATTTCAGTTGACTTTACATCAAATTACACTTGATTTGGCCCCATTTAACTTCAATTACTCCGTGGTTCCGAGGTTCGAGTTCATCAACTCCTACAAAAAGTTCTTCTGCCATAGGCCTTTACAAACTTTTACTTTAGCCGTGCCAATTAAACTAGTTCACATCGTTAATTCCCTGATGATCTTCCAGTTTGCCAACACATTCCTAATCGTCATTACATAACTTAGGCTTTATTGGGCGGCCTATTAACGTAGCTCTCGATACGTATACTCAGTCTATTACTATCTACAAATCTTTTTCTTAAACTTTACGAAATACCATTACGTCGATTATCAGGCGTTTTTCACTAGTGGTTTCGAGCTTTAAAAGGTATTCAAAAAGGCTCCTCGAATCGATACAATTTACCATCAAAATAGGAGGAATTTTTAGTTGTTTGATAATAAGGTTAATGGTTTCCTATAGTGCTATATTTAGATCAAAGCTTTTTATTATGCTGTAGATCTCCAAAGTTAACACGCTTCTTGTAATTCTTTTATACTTAATAGAGGACTATTGAATTAGGTTACCGATAATATTAAACTAGTCTTCTCGCTTATTTTCGTTAATAAAGGTTATTAAAAATCTAATTTGTAAAGATTACCAACTTAGCACTCGACAGGTCTATTAGAACTATATTAATTTCACGATTCAGATTCCGTATATACCACTGAAGCCTTTTATTTAGCCGGTTAAGGTTTTTATCCATAAGCTTTTATACTTATACCGCGATGGATAGGTTGCACAAAGCCTTCAGTTAATATAAGGTGGCAATATAACTGTTACGGATACGCTATTTAAAGTACCGTTAAGCTTTAGCTACGTTAATCTTATCGATTATAACCAAATTAGTACACTGATCTTTTTAGCGAAAACTAAGGCTAGTATTGATATTAAGTATACGAATTAACGATCCGTTAAAGTCAAGTTTATTACTTTTTGTCAACATTGTTACCGGCTAGTAATTCCAGAACTTAGAATCCTTGATCGCTTGTTATGTTAATTCTATAAAACTAGTCGTTCCAATAAAAAGCTTATCTTTAATATATACACCCATGAAACCTAAGTCCTTTTTTTTATATTACTAATGAATACAGATCATATATTGAAGACTTCATGACTAGTCGTAATTTAAAGTGTAATTGGTAAGATAAAAACTAATAAAAGTTTGTTTTAGCTAATTCGTATAGTAGCTTAATATATTGTATTACCTTTACCGAAGGGTAAATAGTACATAGTTTATATAGTAACTCTAATAATACGATCCGTTATAAATCCATTGTTAATTTCGTGTATGTATACGTTATATTACGGCTATTAAGCGTAAACTTACCTTTAATTTTAACTAACAAACCTGTTATTAAAATAACTACTGAGTATTAACCGTTATTTCAAATTGTTGACGACTTCGTAAGGATCTAGTATCGACTTTTATCGCCGTATCCTTAAATAATTAAACGTAACTTTTCGTACGGTCGTCTCGTAATCTTGTCTTTAATTTTGAAGATAATCCTCGACTTGAAAATCGGAATATTCGGGTTCAAAGGGTTAAAATTAGCCTTCAATATAAATTATAAAACACTTCCAGTTAATAAACCGTCAATATAGACTATATCACTTTTTTAAAAAAGGTTTATTGAAGGTTTTCATAATTCCTTACACTCAAAATTTTAATGCCAAGTTTTTGTTATCCTTTTCTTTCCTACTTACCTAAGCAATATTATAAGTACGGCCTGGTGTGTATTTCTCCTCTTTAACAATTTTTCTTTTTGGGGGTGGCCTGCGCCGATGGCATTTAATTGGTTTGATGATAACCGGTGGGAGAAGTTTGTATTAGCTTCTTCGCTTTACTGAAAGATCTCTATTGTTAGTACCTCTAATATAAAGCTTAAATTGAATAATTAGAAAAAATACAAAACAGTCAGAAGTTTTAATAATCATTTTGAAGTTTACAATTGTTGGAATAGTATTACATGCAGTGCAGTAGGTCAATTTTACTTACAGTAAAGTTGACCGTACTTCAAGTGTATTGCTTTGTGCAGACTTACCGCATTAGGTGTAAGTCGAGTGCAGTATACTGCACTTCACTCTAGGACACGGGCCAAGTACTTGGCCATACAAATTATAGTGTAAACCGGCTAACGGTCTGCCAAACCTAGAATAATACATCTACTATCTGACTACTGCAATACTACTGTTACTTCGACCAATCGAATCGACAATGTTGTAACATCTAAGGCCTATCAACACTAATCAGTATTTAACTGCTTATTATGTTAAGCAAAAATATGCTAAGTAGAAGAAAAACTACTTTCTGGTTACGCTTTAAGTTAAACTACTACTGGAGTAAAGTAAAGGTTTTTGTGAAAGGCCTTTATTAGTATTGCGCCAGTACCTAACAGCAGGAAAATAAAGAAGACTTTTAGGTTACATTAGTTTCCAATAGCAATCTGGAAGTAGGCGACTGTATCGTTACTTAAAAACACCAAGAAATCTTCATTTATCCTTTTTAAAAACATTAACATTGACTATTAAAAGTCTTAAAGTTCGGCAAATTGGCAAACAGCTAAGTTAATACTATTACAGGTACTACCACTACAAAAAAAACCGAATAAGTCCCACGGCCAAATAATAAACAATCTTTGCCCTTTACCACCTACAACAACAACCTTCGACCTTACCCTCTATACCAAACTTTCACCCTCCTTTATCCTTTTTACTCCCCACGCCATTTCAATCGTCAAGTTCGCTACTCTAAGCGAAAACATTAAGCTGTGCCAAGAATGCCACCTCACGCAACCACTCGCTAAGTCGCCAAGTTCCCACGCGACTTCACGCCAAAACACCAAGTCTTTACGTCTAAGATCACCAAGTCCCTCGCCATACACGTCCTACACAAAGCAAAACGTTAAGATATCTACCACTAACGCCCAATTTGAAGCCATTATCGACACTAAAGAGAAAAAAAATACTCAAAGTACTTGGACCTATCTTTACCAAACACTATAATAGTAACCTTTGGGGGGAAGATTTAACGAGGACTCAACCGAAGGACACTTTACCAACTTCGTCGGTCATTCCATTATTAACTAAAACGGCGGCTAAAAACGTAACTGCAGCAACCGTGCATTTTATAAATATCATGAATTTTTCGACGACTAAACTATTAATATGTGAAAAGAGATTCAAAAAGCTATTAAGTTCAAACTAAAAAAAAGCTTAAACGCCGGGGGATTTACGTACCAAAAAAAGAGTTTTACTAGGTTAACGAAAACTTTATTTAACTCGGTCTAACTTAAAAGATACCCCTAAAACCCACGGCCTAAAAGAAAAGGTATTCAGAAACTTTGACACCTATACACGCGATCCAAAGGACCTTTTCTTTACCCTTAGTAAAACAAAACCTTTTTACGCGCGGCCGATGAATATATTAACTTACTCGTCAATTTATCACTACTACGTAGCAACGCGAAGTACGCTCTTAATGGTGGCAGAGCATGTGAAACAACGGTTGCCAACGCGGCTAAAGGTATTGATATTGGCGTTTTCTACCGGTAAATCAAGTAAGATCGTTAAGTCTCCCAAAACCTTTAAGTATCCATTACCCCTTAGTAATTCAATCGTTCAACTCCTTAAAAACCTTCTCCCTTCAAATTCACCTACGCGCGGGAGCCTATTACAGTTCTATTATAGGACTTTATCCTTTGGGCTAGGTAATTAGTAATCACCCTTAACACTGTACCTCGGAAGCTCTAAAGCTTAAACCGTCAAGAAATACTACTTACGGTTAAGACGATTATTACGACCTTTCTCTAAGACTTATCAAAATAGTAAACATTAATTACAAGCTTATAACGGACTTAGTTAGGATTTGAAATAATATAGAAAAATACAACGGAAATCTTTATAACCTCCTAGATACTAAGATAATACTTTTCTTAAATATTTACAAATAAATGAAATTTCCTCTTTCTGGTTTTTACTTACTATTTCCCGGAATCCTTACAAGGCACACTAAGGATTACTACCTGATATTTTTAACTTAATCAACGATTTTTCGCGAAATTTACAACGGTATAAAGGGATACTTCAAATACGATGTTTTCTTTACATAATATTACACAAATTGAGCCATTACGAGATAAATTATAATAATAACGAAGAAGAAAGAGGACGAAACACTAATGGACATGCTTAATTAGATGCTTTTCAAGTTAATTGTATGTCAAAAAGCAATAGGAAAACCACATACTAATGAAAGTACATTTTGCAAACAGGTACGCACAGCAGGCACGAGCGTTAACGAATTCAAATACGCTTTATAACGCCTAAATACCACCTGCAAAGGCTTCTTTAACCAGTTACTCTTTTTGTTTGTTATAGTAATAATGTGTATACCAAACTCACTTCGTATATAATCCTAATTTGGTAATTTTATCAACGTAAATAAAAAAGACCTTACGGTAATTAACTATATCAACCGCAAGTACGGGAGTCTACAACGCCTAAGGTTTAGACTATCGACCTTAACCTCAAACTGGAGGCAATAACCACGCTAGCGCTAATAATATTCAGGCGGACTTGTTAACTGTAAGCACTATCGTTATAATAGTAACAGAAGATGTTAAATCTGTGGTAAGTTTAGCTGCTAATTAACTCAGCAACCCTCCGCCGAGCATAATAACCAGAAAGCAGTATACTACACCCAATACCCTACTATTTCAAAACAAGATTACTTTGATTAAATCGCAAACGTTAAGGGAAATAAGCTAATTAACGTTATCGCTAATGCTTTTAAGTAAATTAAGTAACACGAAGATACTATTCCGGGTACGACCTAATAATTAGTCGACTACACCTTTTTATACTGTTTAGGTAGTAAAAACGCTTACCTTTACCCTAACCAAATCCATAACCCCTTACATACTTCTAATCTTCGCGATCGTTACGCGGACTATACTTTTTAAGGTATTATATCAGATACAAGGGCAGCAAAGTAATTAATAGGAGGCTATTCGCAGTATGTAGTATTACCAAAGGAAAGCACTATAGCCATTAAAATTGATTGTCACGATACTGGCAAGGCTAAAGTTGGCTTTAGCTTGGGCGAATAACTATTATTACTAAGGATAACGGTATTTTAAATTGTTATAAAAGTAATTGCGTTTCACATCTTTAAGTTCCTTACCCCTTTCCTTTTTTACTTGAAAAACATAAAGACTTTCGGTGTTAATGTTAACGTTAACACAGACGAACTGGTTAAAAATGGCTAAAGGTTTTCACTAGCCTTTAAGTAGGAGCACCTATAGTTTTATCTTTAAAGCCCAGAAATAGTATTATTGTACCTGATAAAGTCAGAAATACGTCAACTATACTAGCGCTTTAACCATACAGCCGTTAATAGGCTATATAAAGTCCTGAAGTCCGCAAAATATAACAATGTGAAATACTTTGTTTTGAATGCCATTGAAAGGCTTTGTTACCACTGCTAAACGTATATCTTAACCACCTGGAGATTTAAATTTACACTAAAAAAGGTTACAGATTTTAACTACAAAATATTTATTAATATATTTCATTTAAATAATAAACCTATTCTTTACGTTGTTAATTTCACAACTTTTTTTACGGAACTAAAAGAAATTTTAAAAAAAAATCCGCAAAAGATATATGGGAAACGTTAAAGATATTATAAATCAACACGTACTTAGGTCTACCTCGTCGTTGTTTACAATACCGGTATAAACTTTGTAGCGGTGGAATTTTAAAAAGATGTCAAAATAATAAGTATTTAGTGTAAACAAATACCTATAAAATCCTACTAAAGTATTGGGAAAGTTGAAAGGACATACACTATACTTAGACGAATGTATAATATCCTTACATTGAAAATTAAAAGCTTTACGGATCCGGAGGTACACTTACAAATAATAGTAAAAGGCCTTAACGATACTATAGGCCCTAACGGCTTAATTTCAACGCTTCTAGTATTTAAAACGTACCTAAGTCTAAAGAGTAAATCTCTACCTTCGGCAATTACTTAAAAACGTACTACGGCCTATAGCAAAGTTTTAAGTTAACTGCGAAAAAAATCGAAACGCCGCCAGATTAATAACGACCTTAATATTAAAACCGGCCCTTTAACAATCGATGTGCTTGTTTTGCCGTTGTAAAGTAAAGTTTTTGCGTGGCGGAAGCCGAGTAAATAGGAAGGTTTATACAAGATATTAAATGTTAAAAATTCTGAAGTAATTGTTAAAATTGCTAACGGTTTTATATCCCTTTAAACCACTTAAGTTCAGCCTTATATTAGGGGTGCTAAAGATAAAAACCCTTAAACTACTCAAGCCAAACGACCAAGCTAACAAGAATCTCATTTACCCGTTATCGATAAGCCGATAAAACGCTGCCGGCGCAGACGACCCCCAAAGAAGAAAAACGTTAAAGAGGATGAATATATACCAAGACGTATTTACGATAATTCTTAGGTAAGTATGAAAGAAAAATATAACGAAAACCTGGTACTAAAGCTACGATTATAAGGGATTATCAAAACCTTCGATAAGGTTTTTGAAAAAAATGATAGGATCGATATTAACGGGTTATTAACCCAAGGAGTTGAACAATTTATACCGAAAACCGACTTCAACCTCTAAAACCCAAACGTTAGGATCTTTAAATCGAGGATTATTTACGAGGTTAATGGCAAGACCACAGGGCAACTATACAAAAAATCACGTTTAATCGCCTATGGATACGTTAATAAAGGCAAAGACTAAATTCTTACACAATTGACAACGATTTAAAAGATAGCTAACGTTTAATAGTAATTTTAATAGTAAATTTCATAGCTAAAACTAAAGGTAAGTTTATACTTAATAGTCGTAATATAACGTAAACTTAAAAGTAATCAACAACGAATCAATAACGGATCGTATTATTGAAGTTGTTATAGGAACTACGTATTATTTACCCTTTAAATACGGTAATACGTTATATTAAGCCACTATACGAATTGGCTAAAGCAGGCGTCCACTGGTTCCTAACTTACCAATCGCACTTCAAATTACAGCTAGCGATGAAATCCTTAACGTAAGATCCGTACCTATTGGTAACGTAAAAAAAAGACTTCGACATAGTAGAAATGTAAACTAACGATACCATTTTCGTTGAAACGGCTAACTTTATAGCATTGAAATAGCAAGCGATTAAAGACTTTAAGTTCTGGAATTATAAGCTAGTAACGACGTTGATAGAAAACACCTAATTAGACTTTAATTAATCGTTAATCCGTATACTTGGTATTAACGCCGGCCTTAGCTTTCGCAAAAAGAGCCAGAGCGTTGTTTTGACTACAATTGACAAGATTAACGAGGCCAAGGCTTAACGATACCTAAAACAACGTACTCGAGGTAACTATATTAATACTTTATATTAACTAAGAGACTTTTACAACCTATTCATTGAGGTATAAATACAAATACTAACGGATGAAAACTTTAACTAGCTAAATAAAAGGTTCGAGTAGCAAATGCGAAACTTGGACCGCAGAATAAATATAGTTCTAATCGACTATTTAAAGGTTAACTTGATAATATTTACGAATAAGTTCTTTATAAATAACACCAAATTGTTTTTAAAAATTGGCTTCCTAATAACCCTTGTTAATAAAGATAGGTAGGAAGACTAGTTTAGTATTATCGGTAATTTAATCCATTAGATCTCTATTAAATGTAAGAGTATTACACGAAACGTATTGTCTTTAAAGGTTTACGGCATAATGGCGGGCTTCAAAGTAGGTATTTCAATGTGGGAAACTCTTAACATAATTACTAAGCAGTTAAAAATTCTTCCTATACCAGTAGTGATTTATACCGATTCGAGAAGCCTTTTCGAATGTCTCTCGAAACTCGAGAATACCAGTGAAAAACGCCAAATGATCGACTTAATAGCACTCCGTGAAGTCTACGAATGGAGAGAGATTAAGGAATTCCGATAACTTGATGACAAAGATAACTCCATTGACGCTATGATGAAGGCATCGTCGAACAAAGCCCTGAAAAGGTTTGTAGACAGCAACAAGCTAACTATACGAATCGAAGGCTACGTTAATAGACCGCTCGAAAACCCCGGATCACGTGACAGAGGATAGGGGTGTGCTGGCAAACTGAAAGACTGCCAAGGGATTAATAACGGTGATTTATTTAAGTGGTACGGTTAAAGTGGAGACTTTTAAAGGTTTGTGGCGAAGAAACTTGTTGTGGAAATTGATAAACTCGGACCTCAGGGCAACGGAGCAATTCAGGTTGATTAGGGTTAATTTGCATGTAATTGTATGCAATTTAATATGGGAGTCAACTAGAATTGACAGGGGTTTGGCCAGTTGACGAGAAAGTAATTTAGTGGTAACCGGAAAAGATTGGTTAGCTACACTGGCGTACGCGTATAAACTAAAAAGCCGCCAGTGTTGGAATAGTATTACATATAATGCAGTAGGTTAACTTTACTTGTAGCAAAGTTGACCGTACTGCAAGTGTATTGCTTTGTGTAGACTTACCGTATTAGGTGTAAGTCGAGTACAGTACACTGTACTTCACTTTAGGGAACGGGCCAATCACTTGGCCATACAAATTACAGTGCAGACCGGCTAACGGTCTGCCAAACCTAGAATAATACATCCACCATCTGACTACTGCAATACTAGTGTTACTTCGACCAATCGAATCGACAATGTTGCAACGTCCAAGGCCTACCAACAACAATATTTAAAAATTTATACGGGTCCTCCTATTTACCTGGCTCCCTTTATATAAAGACTTTACTTTATAACGGTAAAAAAAAAAAAAAATACGTCGATTATTATAAAGCTGTTTCTAGTGCTAAAGGCATCATTAACCTAATGACGTACCGATTCCTATCACAATTCCCTCAAAGCTTTACCGTAAGCCGTAACACGCTTTTAAGTATTTGTTAATAGCAGAAATTCACTCTTCAGGCGTGTGTATTATTTAAAGACCAATAGCGTTAACACTAGGCCGTTAGGGCCTATAATATCGTTCAAGCCTTTTACCGCCATTTAAAGGCATACCTCTAGATCTATAAAGCTTTCATTTTTTAATGTAAGGATATTATATACTCGGCGAAATAGGGCGTATACCTTCTCGAATTTCCTAATGCTCCAGTGGGCCTCCAAAAATACCTATTTTTACTGGATACCCTTTATCTTAACATTTTTTTAAAAATACGCTCACGTAAAGTTGGTATCAGTATCATAAACAACGACATCAGTTAAATATAAGTACGTGTTAATTTATAATATCATTAGTATTTTGTATATATCCTTTGCCCAAAGGAACTTTAAAAACTTTATTTTATAGAAATAGGTTACAAAGTTAACGACGTAAAAAACAGAATTATTATTCAAATAAAGCAAATAGATAAAAACATTATAATTAAAGTCTTTATTTTTTTATATAAAGTGTGGGAATAGTATTATATGCAGTGCAGTAGGTCAACTTTACATACAATAAAGTTGACTATCCTGATCTGAAAGTTGAGTGTATTACTTTGTAGAGACTTACCGCATTGGGTGTAAGTCGAGTGCAGTACGCTACACTTCACTCTAGGGTACGGACGAAGAAATTGGCTACACAAATTACAGTGTAGACCGGCTAGCGGTCTGCCAAACCTAGAACAATACATTCACCACTTGACCAATGCAATACTACTGTTACTTCAACCAATCAATCGAATCGACATTGTTGCAACAATCTAAGGCCTACAAACACTGATTAGTACTTATTAGGTTAAATACAGATTGGCTAAGTAGAAGAAGAAACTACTTTCCGGTTACACTCTACGTTAAACGACGGTTAGGGTAGATGAAAGATTCTTACGAAAGGCCTTTACTACTGCGCTGGGTTTTATGGCAGTAAGTAGAGAAACTTTTAGGCTACGCTGGTTTTTACAGCAGTTTTGAGGTAGCGATGGTATCGCTATTTAAAAACACCAAGAAATCTTTATTAATCCTTCTTAAAAACGTTGAGATCAATTGTCAAAAGTCTCAAAGTTTGGAAAGTTAATAAACAGCTAAGTCAGTACTACTACGAGTACTACTACTACAAAAATAATGACTAAGTCCCTATGTCAAACAACTTACAATAACAAACAACGTTCGACTTTACACTTTACACCAAAACTTTACTCATACTTCATTCTTTTTACTTCCACTCGTTAATTCAATCGTCAATTTCATTGCTTTAGGAGAAAACATTAAAAATCGCCAAGTCGCGCCGAGAAAGCCACGTCACGCGACCCAACACCAAGTCACTAAGTTTCCACGTGACTTTACGCTAAAAACACTAAGTCTTTCACCCTCTACACGTTTTACACAAGCCAAAAACGTCAATTTAGCTACCGCAAGCCCTTGAATTTGGGCCATCACCGATTTCGCCTGAAAAGAAGCAATTAAAAACCTTGGAACAGTCTTCGCCAAGTTTTACAACCACGACCTTTAGAGACATGACGTCGATGAAAAATCAACCGAAAAGCACTTAACCAACTTTGTCGGCTACATTATCTTAGAATATAACGGTGGTAAAGACGCTGACCGCGTTTTCCGCAAGTATCGCGAATTCTTCAATGACTAAACTATTAATATACAAAAGGTAATTTAAAAGACCTTTAAGTACAAATGAAAAGCTAAACTCGAGCACCAAAGGATCCTTGTGCTAAAGGGAAACTCTACTAAGTTGGCAAATAATCTTTTCAAATTAGTTCAAATTAAAAAATACTCTTAAGACCCATAACCTAAGGGCAAAGATGTTAAAAAACCTTACCGCCCCTATACGCGATTCAGGGAACTTCCCCTTTACTCCTAACTAAGTTAAGCTTCTTTAAGTGCTGGCGATAAGGAACCTGTTAACCTATTCGGAAGCTTAGTACCTCCACGTAATAGCGTGGAGTACGCCTTTAACGGAGGCAGAGTACGTAAATTAAAAGCCATTAACGCGGCCAGAGGTATTGATGTTGGTGCTTTACACTAGTTAATCAAAAAGATTGTTAAATCTCTTAAGTTGTCAGGTACCACTTTACCTTTAGTATTTTACTCAAAAATATCAAATTCCTTAAAAACCTTCCCCCTTCAAGTTTACTTACATACGAAAGTCCACCATAGGTCCTACTACAGGATTGTACCCCTGGGCTAGGCGACTAGCAATTAGCTTTAATACCACGCCTCGGAAGCTTTAAGGCTTAAATTACCTGGAAAAACCATTAAAAGTTGAGATAACTATTGTAACCTTCCTCCAAAACCTATCAAAATGGTTAACATCAACTACAAGTTACTTACGAACTTCGCCAAAATCTGAAACGAAGTAAAAGAGTATTAGTGGAAGCGCTAAAACCTCCCTAACACCAAAATAATACCCTTCTTAAACATTTAAAAATGGATGGAGGTTCTTCCTTTAAGTTTTTACTTACTATTTCACGGAATCCTTACATGGTACGCCAGTGACTACTACCTAAATTTTCTTACTGGAGCTACCACGTTTTGCTAAATCTACAATGACATAAAGAGCTATTTCGAATACGACATCCACTTTACATAATACCATACAAACAAGGCCAATATATAGTGAACTATAATGATAATGTAAAAGAAAGAGGAGAAAACACCAATGGACGTCCTTAATCAAATGTTGAATAAGTTGATACTATGCTAGAAAGAAATAGAAAAGGCCCATATTAGCGAAACCATACTTCGTAAACAGGTACGGGACACGGTTACGGGCGTTAAAGAATTCTAATACGCTCTATAACGCCTAAATGCCACCTGCGAAGGCTTTTTTAGCCAGTTACGTTCCTCTCTTACCACCGTAATGATACGTATACCAAACTCGCTTGGTATATACCCCTTAACCGGCAATTTCCCTAACGTAAATAAGGAAGACCTTGCGGTGGTTAACTATATCGGCCACAAGTACGGGCGACTACAACGCTTAAGGTTTGATTCACCGGCCTCAAACTGGAGGCAATAACCACTTTAATGCCAATAAGGCCAAAATTTAGGCTAACCTGTAAACCGTAAGCACTATCGTCGTAATAATGACAAAAAATATTAAATTTGTGGCAAATCTAGCTATTAGTTAACTTGGTACCCCCCCGCCGAACGTAATAACAAAAAAGCAGTATATCACGTCTAATACCAAACTGCTTTTAAATAGGACTACTTGGATCAAATCGCAGACTTTAAGGGTGACGAGCCAATTAACGGTACCAATACCCCTTAGTAAATTAAGTAAAATAAAAATACTACTCCTAATACGGCCCAATAACTAGCCGACCACGTCTTTTTATACCGTTTAGGTGGTAAAAACCCTTACCTTTACTCTAACCAAAACTTTGACCCCTTACATACCTTTAATCTTTACAATAGTTATGCGAACCAAACGTTTCAAGGTAATATTTTAGATACAAGGGTAATACGGTACTTAATAGGAGGTTATTCGCAGTATATAGTATTGTAAAGGGAAAACACTTACATCTACTAAGATTAATCGTCGTAATGCTGGTAAATCTAAAGTTGGCTTTAAACCAAACGAACAACTATTGTTATTCAAGACAACGGTAATTTAAATTGTTATAAAAGTAATTCAATTTCAAATCCTTAAGTCATTTACCCTATTTCTTTTTTTATTTCAAGGATATAAAGACTTTCGATGTTAACGTCAACATTAATGTAGACGAGCTGGTTAAAAACGGTTAAAGGTTTTTACTTGCCCTTAAATAAAGGTACCTATGGTTTTATTTTTAAAGCTCGGAAGCAATGGTATTATACTTAACGGAGCCGGAAATACGTTAACTACATCGACGTTTTAATTATTTAACTGTTAATAATCTATATAAAGTCCCAAATTTTATAAGGTATAACGATATAAAATACTTTACCCTAAAAGCCATTAAAATACTTTGCCAACAATACGAAACATATACTTAAACCTCCAGGGGATTTAAATTTACATTAAAAGACGATAAGGATTTAAACTACGAGATCTTAGTCGATGTATTTTACTTGAACAACAAGCTTATTTCTCACGTCGTTAATTCTGAAACCTCTTTTCACAGGATTGAATTTCTAAATTCCCTTTCGCCAAAAAATATATGGGAAACGCTAAAGATATTGTAAATTAACACGTGCCTAGGACCATCTAACGTCGTTGTTTATAATACCGGTATCAACTTTGCCGCGGTGAAGTTTTAAGAAAATGCCAAGATAATAAGTATATAGTGTAAACAAGTACCTATAAAAGCTTACTAGTGTATTAAAAAGGTTGAAAGAGTATACTCCCTATTTCGCCAAGCGTATAATATCCTTAAATTAGAAATGTAAAGTTTTAAAAATCTGGAGATACGCTTATAAATGGCAGAAAAGGGCTTAAATGATATTATAGGCTCTAACGGCTTGAAGCCAACGCTTTTAGTTTTTAAAACATATCTACGCCTAACGAGTGAATCTCCACCTTCGGCAAGTATTCAAAAACATGCTGCGACTTATATCAAAGCTTTAAGGGAACTTTAAAAAGAATCAGCACGCAGTCAAATCAATAAGGCTCTTAATATCAGGAACAGCCCTACAATAATCGACTTAATTGCTTTGCTGTTATAAAAAAAGTCCTCGTATAACGGAAGCCGGGTAAATAAAAAGGCTCGTATAAGATATTAAGTATCTTAAACTCCGAAATATTTATTAAAACTACTAACTATCCTATATTTTTTTGAATCATTCAGGTTAAGCCCTATATTAGTGTTACTAACGATAAAGACCCTTAAGCTAAGTAACCGAGCTAATACGAACCTCCCCTATCCGTTATCGACAAACTGAAAAAACTTCGTCGGCGTAAATAACTCTCAAAAAAGAGGAACATTAGAAGGAAAAAATACATATCGAGCCGCATTTACAATATAATTAAGGTAAATGAAAAAGAAAATGATAATGAAAACGTGGTATTGAATCTTCGAGCGCAAGGAATTCTTAGGACCTTCGGCAAATCTTTGAAGGAAAACGACAAAGTCGAAATTAATGGTTTACTAAGTCGAGAGGTTATGTAATTTATACCGAAAACTGATTTTAACCTTTACGACCTAAACGTTACGATTTTTAAATAGAGGATTATCCACGAGGTTAAAGGTAAGACTATGGGGTGGCTGGATGAAAAATCACATCTAATCGCTTAAGGATACGGTAATAAAGGCAAAGACTGAATACTTACGTAGTCACTAACGATGTAGAAGATTAGCGAGCGTTAAATAGTCGTTTTAGTAATAAGTTTTTTTTAGCTAGGATTAAAGGAAGGTTTACGTTTAATAGCTGTAATATAATGTAAGCCTGTATAAAATTAGTAACGGATTTATCAAAAATCGTATTACTAAAATTGCCGCAAAAACTATGTGTTGTTTACCCTTTAGGCACGGTAATACGATATATTAAGCTATTGTATAGATTAGCTAAAGCAGGCGTTTATTATTTTATTACTTACCAATCGTACTTTAAATTATGGCTAACGATAAAATCTGTAACATATGACTTGTACCTGATAGTAATTAAAGAAAAGGACTTCGTTATGGTAAATGTATAAATTGACGATACCCTTTTTGTTGGAACGACTAGTTGGATGACATTAAAACAACAAACGATTAAGTACTCCAAGTTTTTAAACTGAAAGTTAATAATCAAGTTAACAAAAGACAGTCAAAATGACTTTAATAAATTATTAATCCGTATGCTTAGTATTAATACCGGTCTAAGTTTTCGTTAAAGGGACCAGAGCCTTATTTTGGCTATAATTGAAAAGATTAATATGGTTAGGGCTTAACAGTACCTGGAACAACGTACTCGACGCAGCTATATTGCTACATTATGCCAACCGAAAGCCTTTTACGACCTATTTATCGCGGCATAAGTACAAGAGTTAACGGATAAAGACTTTGATCGGTTAAATAAAAAGCTCGAATAGAAAATGCGAAACTTGGACCACAGAATTGATATAGTTCCAATCGACCTACCGAAAGCCAAATTAATGATTTTTAAGGACGGATTCTTTGTAAATAATACCAACTTATCCTTATCAATAAGCTTTCTAATAACACTAGTTAACAAAGAAAAACGGAAGGACCAATTTGGTATTATCGGAAACCTTATTTAATGGATCTCCGTTAAGTGTAAAAAAAGTATATAAAACGTATTAGATTTGGAAGTTTACGTTATAATAACAGGCTTTAACGTAGGTATGGCATTATAGGAAACTTTTAAACTTATTACCAGGTAGCTAAATATTCATCTTATCTTAGTGGTAATCTGTATTAATTTAAGAAGCCTTTTCGAATACCTTTCGAAACTCGGAACTACTAGCGAAAAACACCTGATAATCGACGTAATAGTATTCTGTAAAGCCTATAAAGGGAGATAGATTAATGAATTCCGATTAATTAACAGCAAAGACAATACCGCAGATGATATGACGAAAGTAATGCCGAATAAGGCCCTGAAAAGGTTTGTGGATAGTAATATGCTGACTATACAAATCGAGGGCTACGTTAATAGGTTACCTAGAAGGCCTAAGTTACGTAACGGCGGACAGGGATTTGACGGTAAACTGAAAGATTGTTAGGTAAGTAAAGAAATTGATAATAGCGATTTGTTTAACTAGTACGCTTGAAGTAGAGGTTTATAAAAGCGTGTAGCGGAAGAACTTTTTGTGGAAGTTAATGAACTTGAACCTTAGAGCGGCGGAGAAATTAAGGTAAAATGGGGTCAATTTTCATATAATTGTGTGCAATTTAGTATGGAAATCAATTGGAATTCATAAGGATTTGGCTAGTTAACGAGGGGGAAATTTAATGGTAACTAAAAATTATTAATCAGCCATACTAGCATGCACGTACAAACTAAAAAGCCGCTAATGTTAACATAGTATTACATACAATGTAGTAGGTTAACTTTACTTATAGTGAATATGACTATACTAAACTGTAACTTGAGTGTATTTCTTTGTAGAGACTTACCGTATTGGGTATAAGTCGAGTGCAGTACGCTGCACTTTACTCTAAGGCATGGGCCAAGCAATTGGCTATACAAATTACAGTGCAGACCGACTAGCGGTCTACCAAACCTAGAACAATACATCCACCACTTGACTAAGGTAATACTATTGTTACTTCGACCAATCAATCGAATCGACATTGTTGCAATAATCTAAGGCCTGCAAATATAAACTTATATTTTTAAGGGCTTAAGCATATGTTTGGAAATGGTAATAAAGTTATTTAATGGTTTTCAGAATAAAGTATTTCACATTTTTATACCTTGCGAACATCTGAACTTTATATAGCTTATTAATAGCTAAGTGGTTAAAATGCTAGAGTAATTGATGTATCTATGCCTCCATCAGGTTGAATACTATTGCTTTAAAGCCTTGAAAATAAAACTATAAGTTGCCCTACTTAAAGGCAAGGGGAAACCTCTGGCCGTTTTTAACCAATTCGTTTACGTTAACATCAATATTAACGATGAGGGTCTTTATATCCTTCACTAAAGAAGGAAAGAGGTAGGGGACTTGAGGATATGGAACGTAATTACTCCTAAAACGATTTAAATTATCGTTATTCCTAATAACGATAATTATTCGCCTGGTCTAAAGACAACTTTAGCCTTATCTATATCGTAATGATTAATCTTAGTAGCTGTAATTCTTTTCCTCTGCAATATCATATACTGATAATAGCCTCTTGTTAAGTATTTTATTGCTTTTGTATTTGGAATAATACCTTAAAATGTATGTTTTGTATGATGATTGCGAAGATTAAAGGTATATAAGGGGTTAAGGACTTAGTCAAGACAAAGGTAAAGGTTTTTACCACCTAAATAGTATAAAAAGGCGTGGTTAGGTAGTTATTTAGACCGCGTTAGAAGTAATATTTTAATATTATTTAATCTACAAAGGGGCATTATTGCCGTTAATTGGCTCGTCGCTTTCGAAGTTTATGATTTGGTCTAAGTAGTCCTATTTAAAAGTAATAGGACACTAAATGTAATACATAACCTTTTTATTATTTTGCTTGGCATAAAGGTGTTAAGTTAACTATAGCTAGATTTACTATAAATCCATCATTTATTGTCATTATTATAACGATAGTGCTTACGATTAGCAAGTCCGCTCAAATTTAGCCCTGTTGGTGCCAGTATGGTTTCTACCTTTAGTTTATAGTTGATAAGCTAGATTATAGGCGTCGAGGATACCCGTAAACGTATTTACCGTCGACGTAATTAACTATAGTAAAGTTTTTTTATCGACATTAAAAAAAGTGTCGGCCTAAGGATATATATTGAGCGAGTTTGGTGTACGCGTCATTATAATAGCAAACTAGGAACGCAATTGGCTAAAAAAATCCTTTGCAGGTAGTATCTAAGCGTTATAAGGTGTATTTAAACTCGCTAACACCCGTAACTGCTACCCGTACCTATTCTTGAAATGTAGTTTCGCCAGCGTAGGCCTTCCCTATTACCTAATGACATAATATCAGATTATTAAACATTTGGTTAAATGCATCTATTATTGTGTCCTTTTCTTTCTTCTTTACCATTATCGTGGTTTACTACATGGTAGCCCAGTTTGTATGGTATTAGACAAAGAGGACGTCGAATTCGAAATGGATTTTCATATCATTAGAAACTTCGTGAAAGGTATTTCCTTGCATTAAAAATTTTAGGTAATAGTGATTGGTATACCTTGTATGGATTTCGAAAAATAATACGTAAAAACAAGTAAAAGAAATCTCCATCTACTTAAAAATATTCAAAAAGGGCATTATCTTTGTATCAAAAGATTATAAAGCTTTCCGTTATACTTTTCGATATTATTCTAAATTTTAGCGAAGTTCGTAAGAAGTTTATAGTTAATCTTGATCATCTTGACAGATCTTGGGAGCAAGTTGCAATAATCATCCCAGT